>VWZE01018591.1:0-109508 GCA_013396675.1 Eubucco bourcierii
AGTCTGTAGCCATTGATTACAGCACTCCAGCTGTGTGTCATTCCACCACGTTTCTGTGATGGCAACATCACAGTCTGCCTCTTGTGCCAAGGCTTCCAGATCCTCTTATTTATGACCCATACCACGTGCACTAGTGTACATACACTTCAGCTGGGCTGCTGGTTTTACCCCTATCTCTGGCCTACCACCCTTAGCCTCCTAGATGAATAACAAATACATTATACATCTACTTAAGAAAAAAAAAAAAAATCACATCTGCATGATCCTGCCTCTTATATTAATCACACTTTCTTCAACCATCCCAGGCTGCATTCATTGGAGAGAACCTTTTACTGGTAAAACACCAAAATGTACCATGAAGTTCTTCAGCTGGCTACAAGGCTGATTTTAAAAGGTAGCTCATAACTGCATGCTAGGCTATTATAAACTCTATAACTTCTACCCCAAGTGAGAGTTATACTTAAAACAACACTTTAGCACTTAAAAATTAAGGGAGAATCAGGGAGAGGGAGTGGAACAAATTGCTGAAAAAATAGGCAGGATAACAGCAAATATATTTCTACTCTAATGTGAGTATCACACGCATACATTTCTCACAGGCAGTTCGACATCTTTTATAATTCTTATAATAAAGAGTGAGAATCATTTTAGATTTGATTCATTTCCCTGAGATTAGCACTAAATTGCATCAAGAAGTTTCCAACTGTAATGTTAAACCATTAAGTAAGCAATAATCAATGTTAAGCAGGTTTTCAATTATTAGTAAATTGCATAGCTAGGTTGTAGAATTCATGTCTTTCTCCTTAGTTATGTCTTTGGGCTAAAAATTTACTGTCAGGTTAATTCAGAGCTAGATCCAGTTACACTCTGGAGAAGGCAGACAAAAGGAGAACGGTTCTGTTCAGCTCAGTGAATTTCATGGTGGCACCAACACCAGGTCAAAGTAGAAGATAAACATGTTGAATCAGATTTCATTTATCAACGGCTACATACTGATTAACTGTTCAACACAGCACTAAATGAACAAGATATTTGGAAGAAAAGATTTTGGGTCTCACTCTCTTACCCTTAGCCCTGAGCTCAGCCTTCTAGATTCTGGTTATCATATTTTCCTCTGATCTGGGAACTACAAATCTTCAGTTCACTCAGATCAATTTAGTTTTGAGATTAGAAATGCGGTTATTAATTCTGGACACAAAAACTTGCACCATGTTTGACTTTCTAGCCACTATTTCAGCTAAATTTAAAAAGGAATCTTGTCTAGTGAATACCCAAAACACATTACACATTACTCTAAACTTGAATATCTTCTGAGTTGAAATCAATGAGAATAGTGTCTGGGGAAGAACAGAATCTGAAAGTCTCCAGAAATGTGTACAGAGCATAACAGAGCAGTTCTGGAAAAATAGCTATCAGCTGTCTGAAAGAAGTATTCTGGCTAAGGGAAATACTGGAAGAGTTACTGTTTCTAATAAAAAGACCAAGATTTAAGTGAGGTCATTCACTGCCTCATGGGAAGAGAAAATGAAACACATGAGAAATCATCAAAAAGAGTGGATTTAGTTCTGTATGCCTGGATGTACTGACCTTAACTCTATTAGAGTAAAAAAGTGCTACGGTTACTGCAACAACCCAGTATAGGTTGCTCTTTATGTGAAGAAATGAATAGAAATATTGTATGAATGAGTGAATAAAAATGCTTCCTTTTTCTCCTTGTTTACCATTTCAAACTGACATTCCACAAAGTCATGCACCTTTAACAGCTATTGCAAGGGCAGGTACATGAAACATTTTTTTTAATTCTCTGATTTATCTTGGGCACATGGGACCACAAAGCCCCAGATGAATTATTTTTTCTTGCACTTGCACAGATAGGACAACATTTAAACCAGGCTGGCAACAAATGAGATGAAAGGAGTAAGATCCTTTTCACTTTTAGGTCACAGAAAGCAGGTAGGTATTGACTCAATAGTAACCATACATTCCCTGTTTATGTCTGTGACCACCTGAAAAGCATCATAAAAAGAACAAAGCTGCTTATATTCTCTGAACACTGGAATTATCAGGACACGAGTATTTGTTTAGTAGTTGCAGTGAAACAAAGCATACTAAGGCAATGGGATAAACTGTCAGATGCACTGCCTGTGGGTCAGGATAGAGCTGGGATTAGTCAACTCTGATTGCATTTGTGAACAATGCAGGTCAATAACAGTGGACAGGCACAATCTTTCACTGCAAATTTTACCATGCGTAAGGTTAGGGTTCTGCCTTTTATTTATCTGTTCACTCTCTTCTCCTTTTTGCTTTTATCTCATATCTGTATACCATGCAAAATGTAAATGAGAAAAAAATAAATAAAGATTAATTATAGCTAAATTGTTATGTCTATTATTATATCTAAAAAATTAAATTAAGGCCATCTTATTTCTGTCTCGATGTAGAAATGCTATCATTTTGGCTACTGCACACCTTCCCCACAACACAGAGAGTGTCAGCCTTAGCTTAGGGGCTCTCAGCCTAATCAACAAGCACGTTCTCAAAATGTACATAAGTGATAATTTGCCAGATTTCCCTTTGAAAACAAAAGATAAAACTTACTACTATAGTATACCTTCACATTGAGATGAGAAAATGGCTCAAATCTTGCTTGGAAAAGAAAAAGTGAGAGTGAAAATTAAATGTTGGAATAGGAAGATTAACAACTCTAAGGTCTTGCAAACTTTATATTAAGGTCATTGCAAACTTTATATTTTGCACACAGTCTAGAAAGTCACAGTGGGGTGGTTCTAATGAGTGCAAGCTGTCGTATTAAACCTACTATATTTCCAGAACCATGAACCAATTGCCTAAAAGGGCCTTTTTTAAGTTTTGGGTTTTATCATCCTGAAAAGATGTGCTCATGTTACTTTCTCCTAAATACAATTAGTTAAGTGATGCCAGTGAGCAGATGCTGACTTACAAAAACACAGGGTGACGATATGGTATCATTATACTGCAGCTGGAGTTCAAACTCTCTTTTCAGTGCTATGCCTAACAGTGCCAGGGGAAGGCAGCAGCAGAACATAGTTTCTATAGCAATTTGTAGTAAAAGCGTACACCACTACTTCACAAGCAAGGGGTGAATAATGCTAGATTTTACGGGGCTTCTAAACTCTTAAGAACTGTATTTAAATAGTAAAATCCAAGAACACCACTGAAGTGTTAATTGCAAAGAAGGAGAAACAAACCAACCCACTTTAAAATCTGATTTTTAAAGACAGTTTTTAAAAGATCATTCAAATTCTTATGCTTGATTTCTGCATGCAGTTATCACAGGATGGTTAAGTGGGGTTGCACTGAGTCACATTAACGTGGATAGTCTCAAGGGAGTTAGAGTTAGTACTGTAGAGAGCACTCTTTGCTCTATGTTAGTCCTGCTTGCAGGAATGTACAGGGAATTGTTAGAGAAGCAAACTGTTAGATGCCATTTCAGAAAGTATTCCTAATCAGAAATGTGATGGAGCTAAAAGAAAAGGAATTACTGACAGTGTTGCTTTTAATCTGTGTTTCCCCAATGCCTCTGAGTGACAGCTTTCAAACCTGACCTTGTCCCAACTAATGTGACTATTCTTAAAAAAGCACCCCCCTGGGACAACCACTGTAAATAGCATTCTTTAGCACTCCATGTAACACATCTCCATTTTTCAGGAGGACTGCAAATGTAAAATATCAGTATATAAAAGGGGAGGACTGTTGCAGCCAGGTGGGAGGGGATCCTTCCCCACTCCTCAGTACTTTGAGGCCAGTGGACTTCTGTGCCCAGTTCTGGGCTTCCCAGGACAAGAGCTACATGGAGGTACTAGAGAAAGCCCAGCAAAGAGCCACTGAGATGATTAAACACCTGGAGACTCTTAAGTGGACTATGAGTTGAGAATCACTCTCTGGAAGAGCAGGGATGGTTCAGACATGTTATGATTGTGGAAACTACATTTTGCAATGATGGATTAAGCTCTTTGCTTTATCACCAAATAAAGCTGTGAAGACAGAAATCTCTTGTCTTTCCTTCTGCAATTTGTAGAGCAGTCTACCTACCTCAACTCAATAGATAAAAGTACAATGTCTTTTCTGGAAAAGAGCTACCAGCATCCTGCTAAAATCCTACTCTTTGGCTTGGGATGTTTGTTTTATAATTTATAAACATAGCCATTTTTAAAAAATATATAATTAAGAACTCCAGTTTCTGTTACAACATCATCTAGCAAATCTTGGACAACAGATCCCTTGCTATTTATAATGTGTTAAGGTAGCTACTGTGCAGTTATGAAAGTCTGGATTACCTGGTACCCCTATCAAGGAGCTTATGATGTTTGTCCTTAAGCCTTTACATGGTCATACAGGTGAGCACAACCTCATGGCACTGAACCATTTAAATTCTATTTGATGTACCTATAAGACATGCATGTCACTTTCAAGGTAAGGCTCTAAATATATCTTAAGTAAAACAGAATAACCTCCTCCCAACTCCAACACACTGTGGCTACAATATTACACCAAAGACCATGGTCTGTTGGTTCTGCTGTCCTGGAAAGCCATCCTCAGGAATCTCTGTATTGTATTTAGGGGTTGTAAAGTTACATCTTGTTCACCTTAATTTCCCTTCTATGTCATTTTTGTGGTTAGTAATACATTTTTCTTCTCTTTGAAGATGGCTCATTATTTTCTAGTTCCATTAGTCATTCTTGTTGGAGTGACTAAAACCCATGACTAAGAGAACATAGATTAGGCTAAAAATAATAAACTACAACAGTAATCACCAGAAAAGTAATTAATACTTACAGATTTTTCGCTTTCCCTTTTTAAGTGTTCTACAATTTCTCAAAGGTACTCAGACCAGCTCCAGAATGCTTACATCCAGGAAAAAATATATGCACTGGAGTGTGCATATTCATTCTACAAGATACCAACTTTCTCTTAAAGAAAAATGAAGCTAAAATACAAATTATTTCAAAGCCCAGGATACAGAAATGGAGGAAAAATCCATAGTAATCCAGTAATAATATTTCACATAATAAAGCATTTAAGGATTTTTTTGTTTTGTTTTGTTTTTCTAGGTAAAAATTGCTGACAAGTGTTTCTGTGCTATTCTGTACTGTACTAAACTTCATGAAAAAATATTATTCTTTTTCTATTTCAATGTTTAGGTTTACATCTTCACTGAACTACTTCTTTTTTTTTTTTTTTTTTTTTTTTTTTTTTTTTTTTACTGGCAGTTAGTATTTCCCCCCAATTCAGGCCTCTCTGTGAGGGCAGTCACAGCCTTTCATATCCACAGTGAACTATGTTTAATTACTGAAAGCAACAGATATGAGAGTTACTGTATGTAAATGAAATGACTGCTGTTACTTATTTAAAAAAGACAGGAATAAAGCACAGTACATGAGATCAGAAAATTACAATATCCCTGATTGCATGATAAGCTTTTTTCTATCCCTAATTTGAATGTGTATGAGGTTTTATAGCTGAAGAGCCCTTCCAAGGCTGGACTCCTAATAGCTTGTACACTGCAGCACATGCCAGGAACATTTCAATGATGCTGATAAGCCCAAGTGAATCAAATGAAATAAATGGCAGAAATCATCATGTAGCTGTTTGGACTTTCCTTCTGAACAGCAGCAGGATCAGACACCCTCCATCTCCAAAGCACAGATAATTTTCAAGGTTTTACCTGTGCTGTGTAGTGCACCTGCAAAAGAGAGACTGCATAATCCTCCTCTGCTCTTCAAACCTTCCATAAAATCTATAATAATTTACCTTCTGTGTACTTTTTACATTTCCTGACATGTTTGACTAGGCACTTCAGATTAGTCTAATTGGCCAAACTAATCAATGTTCTCCACTCCCAAACCTGCTAGAATTATTTCCCTGTACTAAGTTAAACATTAGGGCTAACTGCAAAACGTGTCTACCTGCGCAGATTTTTCTCTAAAGAGATCAACGTGGCAAGTGGAAACAAAGTCATTGGACTACTATTCTTAATACCAGTCAAAGTGCAGTTCGGAAAGAGAATTGCAGTGAGCAGATCCATCGCTGATCCAATTTTCCATTAATCACAGACAACAAAGCAGTCAACATGACATTCACAAAGATCCACAACATACACTCAACAAGGCAGCTTAACCCACATCACAAAGGCCCTTGTAACAACTGTAAGGTTATTCAGACAGATAGGAAATCCATAAACGTACAAAGGGCAGGGAAATCAAGGAAAGATCATGTATTATCTTTACTACAATAATTTTTAGAGACAAATTAGTACCTAGTAACTATGTACAAAGGATGCAAAGCATAAATAAACCACATATTGTTTCTACACAGGACTAATTAATAAACAGTAGAACGCAAAACTTGAACACAGAGTTACAGGGAAATGCACCTCTGAGAAGCACAAGGGGTGCATCTCAAAAAGCCGCTACAAAAGAATTTAATATTTTATTTCCCTGGGATCTTAGCATTCTGTGTCTACTACAGACACTGAGATCTTGATAAAATTCCAGTTTTTTACTCTTCTGGTGACAGAAGAGTCACCATTATCTTAGTTAAAATACCCTTTACCTCTTTTTCTTGACCAGTCTGTCAGTTTACTTTGAGTTTCACCCTTACTACTAGTCCCTAGAGTGAGTCCTTTGAGACCCAGGGCTCACTGAGTCCTTGATTCCTCTAAGACTGCCAACAGATGTACTATCTAGTATTTTGTTTCAAATCCTCACATTGGCAGCCAACTTGACAGCCTACTTCAGCAAACCTATCTTACCTAGGTAGATATTACTCATCTCCATAATCCTGTTCAAGCCAATTGCTCAGATCCTTAAATACCATTAAAAAGTTGTTCCACGGTCTAAGAAAATGTCACCAGTTTCCATGGGTTGAAGACCTATTCAATACCACTGCCTGCACAAAGTTTACCTATGAAGAAGCCTGCATGATTTGTTGTATTTCAGACACATTAAGTTAATTTGAAATTACTTTCATAGATATTCTCCATTACCTGAAAGTCTTAATAGTATTTTAATTCTTCCACCTTGCTATGCTGAACTATGTCTGATATAATTTTAAAGTGGCATATGATCATAAGGAAAATAATAAAAAAAAAATGTAGGATGTTTATTGTTTTTCGGTTGGTGTGAAAATAAATCCATTTAATGTCAAGGCCAAGAGGAAGCTGTATACCTAGAGACAAAGACATTCATTAAAGGATTTGGAATGCTAGCCAACTCATTTTCAACTGCTTCATGCTTAATTCATTCAGCAGGTAATCATATTTAGTAATATTTATATTGGCATTTTACTGCCAGCTCTGTGGAAAAATTGACTTTCCTAATTCTGTTGTTTGAATACAATTTTGATAGGGTGGGTAAATGAGAACTACTATTGAGTACTTTCAAGCTGCAAAGAGTCAGATTCTGCTGTGTTTACACACTTTAAGGAATACTTCATACATGCTTTCATTGATTCTTATGACTGCCTTTGTAGATGAAAGGGCATAATCTTCTTTCACATTCTACCCTGCTTTCAGTAATATAGAGCAATTCAACAGACTTACAACAGCTTTACTGAGGATAGAATTATTTGGGCTATTTGCCACACATGCATTTCAAGTTTAAATAGCAAAGGTTAGCCATTAAGAAGCACCTGAAACAAACATTCTTTACTACTGAGGTAAACATCTTCAATGAAGAACATCTGGCTTATTCAAATTCATCATAATGGTGTTTTTCTGTATTTGTGGATCATATTTGTGATTAGCATACAAGAGACAGTATCAAGCTTATTTTGAAATGGAATTATATCAGACTATACTTATACACTTATACCTATTTTACATTATTTATAACACGTCATTATATATTTATTTATGAATTGCATTCCATTACAATGCTTTTAGCTAAAGAAATGGCACTTTTACTTCGGTTTGACATCCGTCAGGATTCACACAGTGATCTTGCTGAGGAATTTTAATTCACAGACACATACATGCAATGGCAATAAAAACGTTCCATTGATCTTTCGTAATTGTGGAAGGAGCTATATATAGCTCCTGCTATTGTGGGCATATGCTGTGCCCCCAGGAAGATCTGATTAGATGAGATACTTGGAACAATTCCATGAAACAACAAATTGAGATAATGAGTTCACTGAATAAGTAAAGCCTTGCAGACATTTATGGACATGCTTAGCTTCATGCATGCGGCTAATTCCATTTGAATCAGGGTATGACTCTGCATAGGCAACACAGAATTAGATGCTAAACTAGATATTTATATTCCATTTGAGCAGAGTACCTGTGCACTGCAGAGTCCCCGTGAGTTTCATCTGTTTACTAGCCCTCTGAGATGGAAAGTAATACATTCCTTTTAAGCAGAACACACTATGTAAAATCTGTGGCTGAAGTGGATAATGAACTCAAATCTCACAAGTCCTATTAAACTACTCTATATTCTAGATTAACCTCACTAAATTAGAGTTCACGAAATATCCCCAAGTCATACACAAGGGCACATTACTTTGTAGTTCTGTCAAAGTTTGGTAAAACACTACTAATTGTTTGTGGTTTTGTTTCTACTTTGCAATGATCCCAGTAAGAACTCAGGATAAATTCGTACCTTGAATCTTTCAATGAGTACTCTGCCATCTGCTTACAATCCTCTGTCAGATGGGGACTATCTGAAATAAGACAAATGAATGTGACAAATAGACAGAACATTGCCACAGACCTTTCCCAAGTAAAGACATTCTATTTTTTTCCCATAAATTATCAGCTCCAGTTGCAGATGAATGACCTTTTGAAACTAAAGTTGTGTGTCAATAATGTTTTAACTAAACCTCTCTGTCAATATCTTCCATGTCAACACAGGAGCATTTCTAGAAGTAAATTAAGATAAAATCTTTCATTGTCAATATAAAACATTATATTTTGAAAGACAGGTTTCAGAGAAGACATTGTTATATTTTTGTTGCATCAATGGAAGCTCAACAACTGTGACTTAGAAAGAAGTTTCTACTGAAAGTAATTTTTTTTAGTCTGGTCTGCAAAAATGTGTGCCCGTGAATTATTTGTCATGTCAGTGAACACTGATGAAAGTTATTAAAGGAGGTGTATAATAAAACAGTACAGGATAGCTGTTGCAGAGAAAGCAAAATTAGGGTCTGGAGGTTTTTTTCATGACACAATTTCAGACCATTTCCTTTCATTATATCACTTGATACCAGGGGAAAGAGACTGACCCCCCCATCTTACTCCAATCTCCCTTCAGGTAGTTTAGAGAAGAAAAGGTCTGCCCTTAGCCTCTTCTCCAGACTGAACAATGCTAGTTTCCTCAGCTGCTCCTCACAGACCTGTTTTGTAGAACCTTCACAAACTCCCTTGTCCTCTTCTAGACACGCTCCAGCACCTCAATGTCTTTCCTGTAGAGAAGGCCCAAAACTGAGGCCAGTATTTGCGGTGCGGCCTTACCACTACCAAGCACAGGGGCACAGTCACTTCCCTCCTACTGCTGGCCACACCACTCCCGATACAGAACGCACTGCTAGCTCATGTTCATCTGGCTGCTCACCAGCACCTCCACATCCTTTTCTGCTAGGCAGCTTTTCAGCCACTCTGCCATAAGCCTGGAACATTCATGTGATTGTTGTGACTCAAGAGCAGGACTCAGCGCTTGGCCTTGTTAAAGCTCATATAACTGGCCTCAGCTCATTGATCCAGCCTGTCCTGATCCCTCTGCAGAACCTCCCTACCCTCCAGCAGACCAACACTCCACCTAGTTTGGTGTTGCCTGCAAACTCACAGGGAGCATTAAATCCCAGAGCCACAGAACCTTAGAAGTTTTGAGGGACCTCCAGAGATCATCAAGTCCAACCCCCCCTACCAAGGCAGGATCCCCTAGGGTAGTTTGCACAGGAATGCATCCAGGTAGGCTTTGAAATTCTCCAGAGAAGGAGACTCCACAACCTCTCTGGGCAGACTGTTCCAGGGCTCTGTCACCCTCACTGTAAAGAAGTTTCTCCTCATATTGAAATGAAACCTTCTACATTCCATTTTGTAGCCATTGCTCCTTGTCTTATTGCTGCGGACCACTGGAAAGAGATTGGCCCCAGCCACTTGACACCCACCCCTCAGGTATTCATATGCATCGATCAGATGTCCTCTCAGTTTTCTCTTCTCCAGGCTAATCAGCCCCAGGTTTCTCAGTCTGTCTTTGTAGGGGAGATGCTCAAGTCCCCCCAGTCATCCTCACTGCTAGACTCTCTTCAGCAGGTCCCTGTCTCTCCTGAACCAGGGAGCTCAAAATTTGACACAATATTCCAGATGTGGTCTTACTAAGGCAGAGTAGGGGAGGAGAAGGACCTCCCTAGACCTGCTTCTTATCCAGGTCATTGATAAAGATACTAAATAAGACTGGAATCTGTCACCTTATGTGAAATATGTGAGTTCAAATTGAGAAAAAATAAATAATGAGTATATACCAAATACTCTGAAAGAGAAGGGTGCAGCAGTTGTAGAAAAAAGTGCTTTTTCCTGTAAAAGAAATTCCATTACCCTCCACAGTAATATGGGAATTGGAAGTGACTCTCTGGTTTTAGTTTGTTGCCATTTCTTCAGCAGGATGCAAAAGACCATATGTGAAGAAACTTATAGCACCAAATCCCTGTCTTAATGTTTCAGAGTATGAAAACATTTGAGATATAAAATTTATTTCTCTCTTGTGACTTAGTGTTCTGAATGTCTTTTTCAAAGCTCTAAACTCATGAGTCATCTTAACCACTGATCAGCTGAACTGGAAAAAAACCCAAGTGACAGTTGCCTTGGGTTAACCAGCAGAACTGATGTACATTCAACAGCAAAAGAGAGTCATCTGAGATGTTTACCTCAAAAGCTTTGTAAACCTTTCCTGTGTTCTTGGAAATAGTGACAGGGATTATGATTTGTTGCTAACATTTTCCTGATTTATCCCAGAGCAAGAGGTCTTTGAATACACAACCTCAAAAAGACTGATTCTAAAAATAATGGCATTTAATGCAGTTGATTATTTTCATTAACTGCACTACCACAAATGTCTTAAGTTAAGCAATGATAAACATGATGATGAAACATCCATTAAACCAGCATCTGCAGAGAATGCCTCACTATGAAAAATTGTCCAGGATTTAATGAAGAAGATATATTAATCTTATTCAGTACCTGGCACAGACTTGCAGCTTTACCAAATTAATTCAAGCTTTGTTTGCAACAGAAATCTAATGCTATGCAGAGAAACACAACAATTCAGCTACCAAACCAGAGCTCACTTTCAGTGTCATTGCAAGAAACTATCAAATAATTTTGCAGATGTCACCTTTGCCACATGAAGAACATTCAACTCAGTAGCAGAATGCAGATCATTGTGGATCTGGCAGAAAATGTCATATCACAGCACCTTAAGTTCAGAGAGGCATTGTGAATGCCCATCTCCTTCCCAAAAGATATTAGCTCAAGTAAGGTGCAGTGTTAAATGGAACAGGTAAACTCTTGTGTTCACCACATTCAGAATATTGATTCTAGCAACACAATTATAATCAAGATTGAAAGCTGTCCTTCTAAGTTTTGCTTCTTACTTTTGCAGCACTGTAGATGTTTTCCAATAATGCAATTTCCAGCACCACATTTCTCAAAGTAATCATGTCATATGTAGCATCAGTGTTTCTAGCCTGATGCATTTCATGCTTGTTTTCTCTTACTCTTTTTTTTCCTCAGGATGTTACAAACCCTAAAAAAACAACTGGGATTTTTGGGTTGGATTTTTTTGTTTATTTGCTTGGGTTTATTTTATTTTTCTTTCCAGTGAAACAAGCAGTTGAGTACAGCTGGGTTGTGTAACAATCAGGAAACTTGAAAGACATCAAAACTGATTGAAAGGAAATATATGTTTTTAATCCCAAAACCATATTCTAACAAGTCCCTCTTTTTTTTTTTTTTTTTAATCCACAAAAAAATAATTAAGAAGCATGGGAAATACACTAAACTTTTCTTCTTTTATTTCTGATCAGTACTGGTAAGTAGTTTTGTGACAAAAGAGACATTTATATAGTTAGATCCCTCTAAACTTTGAGCTGGAGATGGATAAAATTAGGTCTAAATCTCAATCCTAAACTGAACTTTAAAGATAAAGGTCTTTGTAATTTGGATCCAAATTCTGAAATATTTTCTCATCAACAGTTTTATTTCACAAGTTGATAGACTGCCCTATTCTATACACAGCTAATGAACTGTCACTGCTGGAGGTGGCTGGAAATTTGACAGCAGCCTAATAAATGGGTTTGTCAGGAAAGAGAGTTGTGGTGTATTGAAAAAAAAAAAAAAAGTGATAATGGTAAAAGACACATCTGTGAGGAAAAAAAGGCCAATGTCTTTTGAGGATATCATTACCTTTTAACAACCTCCTCTACTGCACTATCACAACTCAATTTTTTGTGTTCTAATTGTTAATTATATTAAGGATACTGTTTGTGTATCTTCCAGACTGTCTGATTTTTATTTTTTTTTACATTAAAATACAAATCATATTCCTTTTACATCTATTTTACCAGTGTAAAAGGCACATAAAGTTTGGAAAATGACTAATTTGTTAGAACTGTTACTTTTTTTTTTTTTTTATTAGTTGTTCCTTGATATCTAAATCATGTCACTTCTTAGGGACAGGTAACCCTCTAGTTCACCCAAGACTTTCCACTGACATCAGTGAGAGACATATAGTACAGTAAGACTCTTAGCATGAAGACTGTTCACTTGGGACTAGTTTGGTCTCAGCTTTTACTGTTCTTGGGCTGTGGAAGCAGCTTCATATTAATTAGTAATGCCAGGCTATTGAAGATTTGATGGTTTGGACTGATGGCTTGGACTTCCTGCAAGAACTACAGAGAGAAGACCATATAAAACTTTCTCTTGGCTGCCCACTTAGAGTGGGCATTGTAAGAGCTTAGTTCTTAGAAGCTGAGTCATTTGTCATTTTAGTATATTGAGGAAGAAAGAGGAAAAGAAACATTGATTCCTTCCTCCACCCACAGACCTTAGGGTTAATTTCCTCCTTATTTTCTGTTTTGTACATAACTTACAACTCTTCTGATCCTCTGAACATAATAAACCCCTCAGTCAATAAATTACTTTGTATGCATGTGAAAAGCATGTCCCCTGAGGTTTGGAGCTGACATTTTTTGTTTGTTAGTTGTAGGGAAGTCTTAAATATTTTCCTCAGATACAAGGCTGCCCCTCTCACCTCCACATACAACAGTGAATTCACTCAGCTACTTAGACAATAGTGAAAATAGCAAACTATTAGGTGATAATAATATCTTGCAGTTGAAGAGCAGAAACTAAAAGGGGGGAAAAAAAGAAGTGTGAGTAGAAAATGCATGGTTAAAGATGAAAACGGAAATGAAAGATTAGTACTTAGCTGACTCTTGGGTTACTGGTGTCACAACGTCTCTCATTACCAGTCTCAGCAGTTCCACCTGCTGTCAGATCTCAGTTTAGTGTTAGGAATGTTAAACTCTCTGTTGCTCTCAGGAGGTACCATTCGTAGAACAGTAGACCAACTTTTAACAAAAAGTTTCCCTGGTTGAGTCTTATGCTTAGTATATTCCTCAAAAGCTACAGAAGTAACTGTTTCCCCTCCTTTGTCTGACTCTCAGCAGGAAAAGAGGTTTTGCCAGTCCTTGCTTTCATACAAACACAGAAATAAAGAGTGACATAGTAAGTGAAAAAAGTTGTAAATTTAGCAGTTACAATTGGCATCCTTGATTCTCTAAGACTGCACAGTAAACCTATAGACTAACAGGAACAAAATCAGAACGGTAGAGAAAAGGGTTCTATTGCCTCTCACACTCCTCCGTAATTGCTATAAAGAACAGAAAGGAGAAAGAAAAAAATTAATCTGTGATTTCTCCTTGCTTTGCCTCTGTCTGCCACTATCCTTGAGAAACTATCCCAAGTCTATAGCAAAGAGATTTCACAGTAGTGAAAGGCATTTATTCATCCTGGCAACCTTAATTCAGGAACATGATATTAAAAAACATAATTAAAAGGAACATAATTAAAAATATTAATAAAGAAATCAGTATACATCTATTAAATGAATCCCTTGGTCACATATGAGTATAGTTTGGTGTATACATATAAATATACGTGGACATGCAGGCACATATGCAGATAGAACCATGGACATACTTAGTCACACAAATTTAAGAGACTTAAGAGTTTGATTAAGATGACCAACAAGATATTCAAGGAGATATTCAAGGTGAGGCTTGACAGGGTTCCTGGAAACCTGATCTAGTTGAAGATGCCCCTGCTTACTGGAGAGGGGGTTGGACCAGGTGACCTTTGCAGGTCCCTTCCAACCCAGACCATTCTATGATTCTACGAAAGCTGGACCATTGAGTCCCAAATATTAGGCTACAAATCCTTCATTGCACTGAAGAACCTGTTTAACATCCTCCATGTGTTTTTTACATTTCAAAAGCTTTCCAAAATTATGATCATGTTGAACAGCCAATGCATTGACCTGGCTTCTATATGGTTTCCTTCATTTTCAGCTGGAAAACTGGAAATGGTCGAATACCATTGCAATAGGTACACATTAGAATCTATCGATTAACTACAATTAGTATAATTATACAACATATCCAAATTATCCAATTACTATAGATTTGTGAACATTTCCTCAGTAAATACTGCAAAGGTAATACTGTACATTACTCACTGTCTTTGACTGCAGAAACCAGAAAGTGTGGTTCAGGATATGAATACATTATTTAGCCAGATGTTTTTTCCTATATGACTTTTTTACTTCAAATTAATCCTGATCTTAGAATTCCTTCAATAATCTTACTATAAGGATTAGGAACCCTTCTATTGCTTACCAATCCTTTTAAGAACCAGATGGATTAATTTAAAATGTACTCCCCTTTCAAAAAGCTGATTAGTTACTTCGAGCAGTCAACAAACTCCACATACTTCTGTGCTTAACTGCACTACAGAGAATTTCTAACCAAGCTAGAAAATGTGGACCTACTACCATTCCTTTTATTATGTGATCCAAATGTCACTCTGATCTATTTTAAACTGGAGCCACATTAAATATTTGTGACTATTTTAGATAGTAAGTAGGGCAAGTTATTTTCCAAAGAAATAGTATTTACTGTGCATATGGGCGGTTGTTTTTATTCCTTGATGTATTCCACAGTTCAGAGACGTTGGGTTTTCCAGCCCTGTGGAATATGGCACAGGGCTTTACGTCTCTTCAGAACTGACAGCAACTGTCAAGAGCAGTGATCCCTAGTTGACAGTGACAGTTGACAGAGGTCATTCAGGAGTTAAAGATGAATAAAAGGGTCTTAAATATGAATGCAGAAACAGCTTTAAAGTGAGGCACATTTGAAGGTGTGACAAGCCATTTAGCAAAAGCTACCCTTACAATTGCAATCTGATAGCTAATACCCAAAGCAATCTCCTAAAAGGAATATGATTACAGAAAATATAAGACAGGAACAGAAGCAATCTGGTATCTGAGGCTAAGGGAGAGGGTTTGTTTTTTTTTTCATACATGCAATGATTTGAAATTAGTCAGTCTTGATAGATTGTTACCAGTACAAAGTAAAAAAAAACACCAGATCACCCAAAACATTACTAACACAAAACCAGTTATTGCTGCATATTTCTGTATTTCTGCATATTCCCCAGAAAGACTGGCCAAGCAGAATTTCCCTGAGGGACTCAGTTATGCTTGACAAATCAGATAATACATGAGATTTTTTTATATATATGCTCTTGGAGCATCAACTCACTCACATATTTACATTTATATTCTTGTTTTCTGCATTCCAAGCTTTACTAATGTGGAATAATATTTCTCTTTATAGAGCTTGTTATCATAGAATGCATTGAGTTGGAAAGGACCCCCGAAGGTCATCTTGTCCAATGCTCCTGCAGCTGCAGTAAGCAGGGACATCTTTAACTAGATCAGATTGCTCAACGCCCCATCAAGTTTGACCTTGAATGTCTCCATGCATGGGGCCTTCAACACTTCTCGGGGCAACATATTTCAATATTTCACCACTCTCATTAAAAAGAGCTTCCTCCAAGTATCCAACCTAAATCTACTCTGCAAGAGTTTAAAACCATTGCCCCTCTTTCTATCACTGCATGCCCATTTAAACAGTCCCTGCTCAGCTTTCTTGTAAGTCCCCTTCAGATACTGAAAATATTTCTTTTAATGAAAGAAGCAAGTAAGACAGAATATTTTCAGTGTAAGAAGCCTTACTATTCTATCTTCTCAAAAATCATCAAAAGACTGCTTAGAACGAATTTATGAGACACAACTATGGTTGTATTGTAGGCTTAGGGTTAGGCCATTAGGGTTGATTCAAGAGACTAAGCTATTTCCTACAACATCTTGTAATGCTGTAAATACCTTAGTTACTGCTATAGTCACTATCAAATATACAGGCATTGTCAGATTTCAGACCTCAGTATAGATAGATACATTTTGATTAAGGTCAGCTTACCTCTTACTCTTTCCCAAAGAAAAAGACCGAGTAAATTTCAATCTACTGTTGCAACTCACATTTTCTACAGCTTTCAGTCTTTTCATAGCTCTTTCCTGAAACCTTTTTAATATTTTGCTCTCATTTTTGGTGTCTGGAACTAGACATGGAATTCTGATAGCGTTCCTGTCACTGCAGGGATAATACCGGTGAAGTATTGCCTTTCCACTTCTAAAGGATATTACTCTAATCATTTAAGGATTATAGCTGCTATTTTTAGCATAGCTCTGGAAAACATGTTCTGATAGCTCCTGACAGTTTCATTCTGTTTTTTATTTTCATGAATGCAAGTCAGCCAAAACCAAATTATGCACCACAGAAATGCATTATGAATTTTTTTTTCTAGGTATAACAGATGCCTGTACAAGGCTTTGGGTCCTAAAGTCACTGACTATCTGAATGAGCTTTTCTAGCACATATAAGCAATATGAATAATCCTGTTCTTGTTAGGGCTTATGGGAAAAAAGAAAAAAAAAAAAAAAAAAAAAAAAAAAAAGAAAATGAAACAGAATCAAGGCCATAAAACTTATTCCCAGAAAAGACCAGTGCCAGTCATATATCCTGACTGGTCTTTCCATCTCCACGACAAATACAGCAAAGAATTCTGAAAGAACCACTTTGTCCTCGAGAATTTCATGTGACAGACAAGTCCACTATGTTCATAGGAAGTTCAGACATCATCCCCATTGCCTGAAATTATATCCTGGACC
Source organism: Eubucco bourcierii (assembly GCA_013396675.1). NCBI lineage: Eukaryota > Metazoa > Chordata > Aves > Piciformes > Ramphastidae > Eubucco > Eubucco bourcierii. Next base: position 17,325 of record VWZE01018591.1, read on the forward strand.
AAGGCTTGATTTACCTGTCTTTGGTTGTCACCATATGATTCTCATCTGAGCCTTACAACGCAATCGGAGATTTCCTTCACATTTCCCCTTTCTATCATGATTATTTCTGTACCATAGCAAGCACATAGAAATTTTCTAGAGAAGCAGTTCTCTATAAAATACCTACAGATTTTGTCTGAATGCTTGAGGTTGATGGCTTTCCACCAGATTAAAAATGACTACAAACTAAATGTAGGGTATTTTGAATTGCATGATGGTCCAGATCCACTCAGAAAGCCTATTTAGCATCAATTTAAGCTGGTTTCAGAAAATATCTGAGAGACACCTTTTTACAAGGCTACGGTCCAGGTTTACCAAACTCTAAGGCAAATTCACTTGGTGAACTTCCACAGAAATTATTCTTGGCTTGCAGGCCTCCCAAAAGAAGGGAAAAATCTCATACAGTTTCAAGCAGAGCAACTATGGGGACCCACTTCCAGATTGTCACAGATGACAATGCTCATGGCTTTCTGCCTTCTTACTATGGAACCAGGCAGCCAAAATCCTTATATTCTAAGTATCAGTTACTATCCCTGCTTTGGAATCTCAGGTAGCCAACAGCAACAACAACACTAATAGCTTCAATTCCTTTTCTTTGTTCCAGAAGCCTTGGGAGAATATTTATTTTAAAAATAGCATATATCTGGTTTCCATAACAACATTTTCTGCATGGTAATAAATATGAAAACAAATGGATTAACCCTGCAAGTCCTAGTGTTTGCATCAGTCAGTTCTATCCTTGGATGGCTTTTGAAATTAGCATTTAAAGAATAAGCTGATTTTTCACATGTCACGCGTTAGGGTAATTTTTTTAATCCTTAGGCTGCAGGACTTCTAAATTCATTCTATTTTTTATTTTCCCTCTCAGAGATCAAACACATCAGTTTGATACATCTCCCTTATCTACAACATGTTGGGTATTTCAATGTATTTTATCAAGCAACACTGTTTTCTTATATTCCTTACATACTCCCTTAAGGATCATAGATTCTATTCCAGTGATACATTCAAGAAGATTTAGCACAACAGCTGGGATGTCTAATGGTTCTGATTAGATTCTAGGTTCATTTTTAGAAATATTAAATGTATCACATTTACTGTGAGTACCAGAATTCCTGGTTTAGACATCTCTTACTAAAATGAAACTGGGTTAACAGAAGGTAGCATGCAGCTAGTGTCAGAAGAATGACGTGATCAGAAAGAAAAAAAAAAAAAAAGTAATGATTTTTCCTAGTCTAGGCTTTTTTAAAGAGAGACAAACTATTTCTTCTAGGAAGTGCACAAGCAAGCTGTGCATACATCTAATACTTGGACTATCCTGTTAGAAATATTCCATATATGGGCATGGTAAGGACATTGGTTTAAATTTCAAGAATCTGATCCAAATTCCCAGATATTTCATAACCACAATGGGTTCCATCCAACAGTCCTGCAATAGAGTCCTACCTCTTTTTGCCTACTGATTTCCAGACGTACCCCAGTGGCAGTATCTTTCCATTGGCTTTCCTAGAGTACTCCCAGGCACTTAATTTTCCTGCTGAGTTAGTATCTATTTATATCATATTTAGTATTTATAACGAGAGCTGAGATATACTATACACAAATGCAGCAGTATGTAGTTGCAGTGGTTGAGACAGGCATGAAAACTTACGTAAGTACAAACTGTTTGCACAAAAATATATCCTGTTTTGTTAGGGGAAAAATAAATGGCTAACTGTTGATGTTGTAAAACAGGAGGGGGAAAATACAGAGCAGCGAACTAAAGTAAGCAGTTAATGACATTATCAGGCATTGTAGTAATCATCTCCCCTGCCCCTGAACCCCACACAATAAAAGGAAGAATATATCTTTTTAATTTCAGAAAGCATAAGAGGATGTGTGCAGCCTCTGCTGCTCGTAACACAGCTGCTTCATACAGCCCTTATCTCTCATACTGCTAACAAGACTAGTCCAGCTCCTCTTGAGTAAGGAAAAGGGAGTAAGTTATATGTATACAAGACATAACTGCTACTCATGCATGCATTCCTGCCTGTGTGCAAAACAGAACTAACCAAATGCATTCCTTGAAGTTGCAAGCTTCTTTGTGGAGACAGAATGTGCTACAGATAGAGTCCATTTTGCATGAAACAGGTTAAAATCTCAATCATTACACACCTTAGTCACTTGGCAGGATGAAAGTCGACTGACAACTACCTTAGATGAAACTTGTTTACTATGGCACAACTGTGGAGACTATTAGTTTTCGAGGTTTGGCTTTGTGTGAGTAGATGTAATGTCATTTACAAATACTTGAAATTCTCTGTAGAGACAGTCCCTTATACCTCATGTTTTAGAGAACTATTTTCAATCAAAACCCCTATGCAATTTTCCGGAATGCTGAAACTAAAGGAGACTTCAGACAACACAGCTTTTCTCGGTGCTTTTTCCTGTTTAAAACAGCTACTAACCAAGGAGATGCAGCCCTAGGAACTATTACTACTCTGAGGACAAACAGACTTGAAAAGGTCCTTCATGCCATAATCCGTTATGCGTAAGCGGCTTTGTGTATGTAGATGGATGAAACGTTGCCTGATAATTGTGCTGTTCTGCATACAGAATAGGCATTCATTACACCATTCTAATCAGAAACCAATATAGCAACAAAAAACACCCAAACCCACAAAAAACATCCCAACAACAAACCAAAACCCCACCACTGATTTTGCTGGGAAACTAGTGCTAGAAATATTTCTCAACATTATGAGCTAGACCAAAATAATGAAGGATTTTTATATGTTTTCAAGTACATTAGGGATCATGTTTCAATAGGAAGCAATACAATTTTCCTACTACTTACTTGTACTTCAAAACAGCATGTACCACACCAGAATTCCAGAGTGAAGAGAGCAGATGGTGAAAAGCAACCCCTTTCAACCTTTGCACAGCAGCCCAAAGTCTCAATTTAAACACTCCAGAGAAGGCACTTCACCAGCTGGTAGTGAGCACAGGAACTTTGTTATACAGGTTGAAGTAATCCCAGGATCCTTTCCTAATCTATGTGAGCAGAGCTCTTCTAGGAATGCTGCTAATACAAAAGGCTTCTAATATGCCTCCTGCTCAACCAGGTTGACATATGTTTAGTGTGATTTACTCTTGGGTTAAGAATTCATCCTTTATGTTCTGTTGCTAATGCTACTTAACCGAGGTCAAATAAAAATTCATTACAGTATCCATATTCAATGGTTGTATGTTTGCAACAGAAAAAAAACTAGTTTAGAAGAATAAATGCACATTTAAATATCTTAAGCACATATAAGACAATGTGCTATTTTCCCCAGATATAAATACTACAGATTTCTCTGAAATTCTTCTATCAAAGCTGTTAGGAGTATTGTCCTCAGATCATTTCCATTTGACCACAGCTCAGCATTAGTGTGTGCAGTCCTCATCCTGGAAATGAGGTTGCCAGGGGATTACAGCATCCCATTCCAAGAGAAAAATCAAATAGCAATTCTACCTGCTATATGTTTTTAATTATAACCAACCATAAGCATAAAGGTCACAAAAACATCTTTCCTTAATGAGAAAGGACTTTACAAAAAGGAATTTTTTTTATATATATTTTAATAGCAGGTGTGACTAAGTCCACAACACAAACATTGCTTTTAAAAGGTATAAAGCTCAAGCTTTTTATTATTTTCTGTTGATAAATTACCTTTAGGATGTTTGATACTGAGTGCCTCAGTGCCATTCTCAGTCATCTGACCACTGCCATAAGTCTCACCTTCAAATACAACACACTTTGAATCAGCTCTACTCACTTCACAGAATCACAAAAGGTTAGGGGCTGGGAGGGACCTTGAAAGATCATCTAGTCCAAACGCCCTGTAAGAGCAGATTCACCTACACTTGCTCCTGCTCACGAGCTCCACCTGCTATATTTCTTCTAATACAATTTTCTGTTCTTGCCCCTGGATGTGCACTGGATCTCTAGGACCACAACAAATCCCACTGAAATAATTTATGTGAATAAATGCTTCTTTCATGGTTTGCTTGGGAGCACTACACTCATTCATCACTCAAAAGCTGAAATTTTAAATACATAAAAACAATATAATCTCCTCTATCCCTTGACTGGATTAACATAGTTCTTCACAAAAGGGTTGTAATAAAAAAAAGGTTGAAAACAACCTCCATCTGATGAAAGGAAAAGATTATTCTGTTTGTAGCCATAAGGAATTTTTCTTTCTTTCTTTCTAATTAGTCTCTTAACATGGCACATTATTTCTCTGAATAGTTCCATAGTCAATATATCAGTAAAGGATCTTAGGAATAAAAGCACACTAAAAAGAGGGCAAAACCCTGTCGATTCCATACTGAACAAACATTAACAAATGTTTTGGCAGATACTCCCTCAGACTGATTACAGAATGAGTCCTGTTTAACTATCCTTCTGGGTAACAAATAGAGCATTACTTAAAAATGCATTCTGCGTGTATATACAACACATATATGTAGCCAGCAGTCTTACCAAGCTACTCATACTGTGTGGTTCACAAAATCAGAACAATGGTCATTTGGATTTCTGAGACAAAGGAGATGTATTATGACCGTGTAATGTGTTTGCCTTTTCAGAATAGAAAGGCAAATCAGATTATTTTAGATAATGCTCTGAAACCAAGGAAATCATGCTTTATCATAGTAAAACCTGGCATGGAATGGCTTGAACAACCATTTGAAATTCTCTGATATGAAGAAACTCAGTCAGAGGACTATGTATTGAAGGAAGTCACACAAATAAAACCCAAACTAACTAAAACCCAATTTAATTAAGAAAACCAGCTCTATTGTAAGTATAATATATTTGGGTTTATGGGCATTTAAAAACCAGCAGAGTCTGAAACCCATTAAAACTAAGGTCTTCTCTCAGGTGAAACAACAGGTTTGCTTTTTTTTTAAAAGGAAAGCTACCATCTGAACTGAAATGACAGAGATACATCTCATGCTTGTACATGGGTGCAAACAATTGATTGCAATGTTAGATGAAGTGGAGTATCTACCTACTGCCCATATTTCTGCTTCTTTCTTCCTAAAACCCCTCATATTTTGTCCACCTGAAACATAACTCACTGAATTACAGTGCTAATTATGTTTACCTGAATGTGTCTGCTGCAATCACTGTAACCATTGCTGCATGTAAACGTGACCATATATGTTTCCTGGCAGAGCTGAGATTAATGAGTTCCATTTCTAGAAGGGGTATTACTCACTAGGGGCTTTTCTGCTTTCATTTTTTAATGAGGTAGCATTCTATCTTTGTACCTTCATTTCCATCCAATGAATTAATCATAATATTATCAATATGAATGCTCTCAGTGTTTTGCCAGTTTTGATATCATTTCAATACCCACCACTACATTCTGGTCTCTTCTCACAGGTAAATAGTGATAGAACAAGAGAGAATGGCCTCAAGCTGTGTCTGGGTGGGTTTACAGTGGATATTAGGAAACCCTTTTTCCTAGCAAGAGTGGTCAGTCATTGGAATGGGCTGCCCAGGGAGGTGATTGAGTCATCAACTCTGGATGTATTTAAGTCATTTGGTTGTGGTGCTTGAGGATATGGCTTAAGGCTGAACACTGTAGAGTAGGAATATTGGTTGGACTTGGTGATCCTGAGGGGCCTTTTCCAACCAGAATGGTTCTGTGATTATGTGATTCAGTTATCAAGAAATTACTTCTGCATCACAGCTTTACTCCACCTACAGAAGTGTGCAAGAACTCCAATGAAGACACCTGCAAAAGTCTAAGAAATTCATAGCAAGAAATAATTGGTTCAATCCTTTGCTATTCATAAGGCACATAAGAGTCAGGAATTTTGATGACTTGCTTATGTCACCAATGTGTTTCATTTTTTGCAAGACACGTATCTCTGTCTCATGTTCCAGATTTCATGTTTCACCTTATTCTGCAATATTCTAGTAACTTACTGAGTTAACAGAAATTTCTACTCTACCTAGAAACATAACGTTCTAACAGGTGCTGAGTAGGAAGATCATGGAGGAGGAAGCAATGGATCACAAAGAGCTGTGTGTCTGTCCAACAGTTGTGGAGTCTTGTGAAGACAATCAGAAGCAATTAGGTACTTCAGTTTCAGTGTTGCTACTCCATGATGGCAGTCCCTACTACATATCAGCATTCAAGGAGCTAACTCTGAGTGTGACCCAGATACAGAAAGCATGAAACATTGCTTTTCAGCAGATGTGGGGTTTGGGGGGTTTTTGTTGGTTTGTTTGTTTGTTTGTCTTATTAACTAGCAACAGAAAGCACAGAAAAGTTCTTTTTATTCTGCAGTTAAAGAATGACCTTCAAAAAACTAGAGGAAAACTAAAACCAGGCACTATATGGTAAAAGAAGAAAGAACTTTCTTTTTTTTTTTTCACAGTTGGATGCCTAATCCAAACTGAAAGGAAAGTCTGAAAACAAATTAAATGAGAAAGAATTAAGGGATATCATTTTTTTGCCTTGATGGGTATTCAAATCAGGTTACTTTGCCTAATGATTATGGTTGTATTTTCGTACTTACACATGCATGTATTATGCATAGAAAACTTAGCATGACAATTTCTTGCCTCCAGTTTCAAATTCTGTGTCAGAAAAGATGACAGTCAAACTGGATGCACTGGAATTTGTTCTTACTCCACTCTTTTCTACAGTAGGGATATAATGTGCTCAGAGCACCCTTTTGAACACCAAGAAGTAAGCATGTCATTGTTCAAGTCATGTGCAACTGACACTGAGATTTTTAAGATAATAAAGAAAGGACTGTCTTCATAAGGGGAAGTTTATGAAATGACAGATTCATTTCTGAATGCACATCAAATTTCACCATCCAGGGAAGGCATACTGCTGTAACACACCTGAAACTGACAGTGATACTGTGAAGCACAGATGTGCTTCCACAGGGATTAAGACCCCTATAACCTTCAAGGTGAGCAGTTTTCTTCACAGCATAATGTAATGACATGACCTGAAAAGACCTTCTAGTTATATCACTTTATGATTATGTCTTTAAATCATGGAGCACCATTTGCCATCTTCTGCCTATGTGTCTATGTTTAACAATACACCAGGCAGGAGAAGATAACTTCTATAGAACCACTATTTAATTGGTTGGATCCATTTCTTTACCTGATAGTTCAGAAAATGAGATAGGAAAAAAATGGTTTAATGGTAAGAACAAAGTGATGTAGAATGACAGAAATCTTTATTTATGTCTGGTACTGAACCTGGAGAAGACAATTGCATCTTTCCACATTGTGGTTTGGCTGTACAGTAATACGTTATTCATATGGTTGAAGTGAAGATTGATAAGTACAAGGCACTTGGAAGTCATTGAATGAAAGACATCACGTAAATGTTATTCAATAACACTTGAATTATTGGTAACACAGTATTCATAAGTCATAAAATAAAGACCTGGTTGCTGATTAATCTGCTATAAAGAGAAAAAAAAAAGTTCAGACAAGGAGAAGGGAAATAGTTTTTTAAAATGAAGAAAAACCCTGATTTCTAAAACTGAACACTGTATCTTTTATTACAAACTTTTGGATGAAAAGACTATATGAATTTGTTAATTGATACTAGTTTATAATTACTGAAGACAGAGATCATCTGTGGAACTTAATCCTGTTGAGTATCTTCTAGAATTGTAAGAAATACTACTCCTAACTGACTTCTTGCAGCACTTCTTCAAAACTATCGAAGAACAAGCTGGCAGTGGTAGCAAATAGCTGCGTCCAATATTTGGACTCAATCTTTTCAGTTTAGGAAAGATGGATGAGAAAATTTCCATTCTTTCTGAATCTATGCCAAAAGCACCATCCATCTAGCATAACTGATCCAGAAATTACAGTCAGAAAGCAAAACTTAAAGGTTAAAATTGTGCATCAGTGTCACTGTGACACAGTCCTTGGCACTGCAGTCTTAGCCATGAGAAATATTCCTACAGTATAGACTAAGTTGTCAGCAGGGTCCCAGACAGATCAGAATTTCACACTCTTACTTTGCTTTTAGCATTGAATGAAAGATTTTTATCTCATCTTTGTTTCTCCTACCAAACTGTGTTTTCTGTTGAGGATAGCAGAGCTAAAAACTCATAAGGCTCAAAGCATCTGGGGAGGGGGAGGAGTCCTGCTTTCCATTCATCAACAAAAGAGAGAAAACTCTGCTTTCCATTCATAAACTCTTTGTGCCAAAAAGACTGCAAGAATTATAAATTAACATAATTTAATATCCATTAAGTTTGGCTTATAGCATCTATTATACATGAATTATGATCAAAAAGTTAGATGAACATCAAGAGACTAGCCACCTACACACCAGCAAGGTTTGTGCCTAGTATCCCACATTTAAAAGTTTTAAATATAAACCCCAATACACTATGGGCTGCTAATTGTAAAATGGAGTGATGAAACAGTCTAAGATAGCAATAGATTTGTTCATTCATCTATGTTTCACTTCCTCTTAGCAGCTTTGGCCAAATGTCAGTCACTAATAGTACTCAATTGTGTATGTTGCATTCCAAGCCTACAGGAAGACAAGACCAGGCAAGATCCCTTCCTTCTCTCATTTGTATAGTCTCTGAAGGAAAGAAATCCAGGCAACAGATCAGAAAGATCACTATGACTGGAAAACTAAGACTATAGGCAAGTCCCTCCCACACATTTTAGATGGTGCCTGTATATTCATTACATGAAGGTTACAAAAGGAGCAAACAGAAATTTTGGAAGCATCACTTGTTATCTATACTCTCCATGTGGGTTCCCTTTCCTAGAAAATCCTGAATCCTGAACTTGTTGAGCAAACTTCCCAGTGCAGTAGATGAGAGTTAGAGCAGGAGGACTGCGCTCAAATCATTGCTGGAATGCTGGAATTAACAGGTTCCTGAAGGCTCTGCTTTTATGCCTAAGGCAGCAAGGCCACACAGCAAAGAATACATGCTGAATGTCATCCATACAGACTAAGAAAAGGAGATAGATGAGCATCCCCTAACCCTGCATAATATGGGCTGAAGGGATGCACACATTTTTCCTGAATGTGATGTGCAGTTAGGGCTAAATAGGTTAATCATTCATGGTTCAGAGTATCCATTTCCATGAGCTAAAAGCCAGCAGTCCACCCTGACTTCTGACTCCGTCTGGTGAATTACCTTGTCTGCAGCGTCTGATCTATAAATAAACACAACATCTGTTGGAAATCTAGGTCTGAAAGTCTTGCTGAATAAATCACTCCAGAAATTCCCAAAGCTACATTTTTTTTCTTCCCTTCCTTCCAATGCCATGCATTTATCAACCCTTTTCCCCACCTAATGGGAATAATAATACTAATTGTTGCTTTCTCCTTTTTACTTTCAAAGGCATGCCTTCAGTCAGGTCAGAGAAAGAGAGAGCAGTGATGAGGAGAACTAGAGCAGATAAAGATCACTAGTGCTGGATTTTAACATCCATGTTAGCTAACAGCATTCATCATAGCATGATAGAATTGCTTCAGTTGGAAAGACCTCCAAGGTCATTGAATCTGACTGTTGACCTAGACCACCATGGTAAGTAAGTCACATTCCAAAGTGCCATGTCCACGTGTTTCTTGAACACCTTCAGGGATCGTGACTCCATCACTTCCTTGACAACCTATTCCAATGCCTGATTACTTTTTTCAGTAAACAAATTTTTCCTAATATCCAACCTAAACCTCCTCTGGCACAATTTCAGGCCATTTTCTCTCATTCCAGTCACCTGATACTGGGGAGAAAAGACCAACCCCCACCTCAATCCAATCTCCTTTCAGGTAGTTGTAGAGAGGAATGGGGTATCCCCTTCCCTTAGTCTCCTCTTCTCTAAACTGAACAACTCCAGTTCCCTCAGCCACTCCTCATAAGACCTGCTCTCTAGACCCTTCACCAGCTTTGTTGCCCTTCTGTGGACATAACCCAGCACCAAAATGTCTTTCTTGTAATGAGGCATCCAAAAATCACCACGGTGTTTGAGGTGCAGCCCCACCAGTGCCAAGTAGAGGGGCTTAATCCCTTCTCTACTCCTGTTGGTGTCAGCCGCACTATTCCTGACACACGCCTTCTTGGCCACCTGAGCACATGGCTGGCTCATGTTCAGCTGGCTGTTCATAAATTAAAAAGAAGGTATATAAGATCACAATTTGTGCTCATTTTTTTGGCAGTAGTGAAGAAAATAAAAAGAGATTTGGCAGTCTCTCCTTATCTCGTTAGGTTTTGTTTTCTGTTATCTCCTTTTTCATGTGGTCCTCTTTACAGATTGAATAGGAAGACTCCCAATTTGAAAAGAACACCACCACAATTTGAGAACCCAGAAGCTGCTAGGTTTCCACAGAGATTGCAGTCCGTCTGTTGAAAGCTCACATTCTCCTCAGTAAGGTATTTGACTTAACTAGATTGAATGTCTGTGTTCAGAGAGGGAAGAGTTGCAACCAGAGAGTGCCTGATCCCAAAGGTCAACTTCCATCAGACACTGTAGCACAATCTTTTGACAGAAATATTTCTGGTTTAAGATCGTCATTAAAATCCCATGTCTGCAACAAACAGCAAAAGAAGTTTAATGAAACAATATTGTTTGGTAGATAAAACAGATATTTGGGTAGCCTTAAAATTAGCATCCAAATCATGTGTAGGTTAAATATCAACCTGCAAATTTGAAAGGGACACCATCCATAAAAATGCAAACATCAGATGGTCATTTTTTAACCTATCATAAATCAGAGTAGATTCTTGATGAGGAATTGCTTCACTTAAAGTCTCAGGGAAAAGAGAAGTTATGTTGCCACTTTTGGCCTTTGATGCTTTATTGAACAAGTGCATTCTCAAAGTACTTGCCAGCTATCCGGGTAGTATAAATTCATTCCTTCTCTTTCTTTCTGAAAGAAAAGAAAATATATCTCAAAACACTCTGCTTAAGGACTGATGTAGTTTTACTATCCCTTTGTACACAATTCACATTCTATTGGTTTTGATATATGGAACACAAGACAGTTATCTTCACTGCTGGATCAGGTACTGATATATTACTCCTGATTTGTTGAGATATGATCTATAATTGTCCCATCTCATCAGATCGGCTCATACTTCTTCAGAGACAAGGTACTGTTGTGGAGTAAAATATTCATAACTAACCTGCCTTGAGTGTTCCAGAGAAAGCAGATAACTCATGAAAATCAGTTGAAAACTCAATTATAAAGATTACCTGCAAATATTTTTTCCCCAATGATATTTTTTCTTAGCTTTCATTAAAAGGTCAGAGTGTGGACTACAAAGACTGAAAAATGTTATAAAAATGATAACATCATCCAGGTTTCCACCAAAATATAACAAAAGAACTCACTTAAGTTCCATGCCCAGTTTCCCCTCTTTATCAAGGAACTTAATATGTAACTTTGACACATGCTCCACAGACCTATTCCAACTGTTAAACTTTAAAAAAAAAAAAAAATCTAATGAGAGAAGAATTATTTATAGCTTAGCCTTTGGCAGTAGGAATTCTAGACAATTTTTGCATCAAGCTTTATAGCTTAAAAAAAAAAAAAAATCCCTGAAGCCAGAGAGATAAAAAAGGAAAGTGGAGATATTTTCTTTTCTATGAAAGTACTGGCACTTATGTTCCTACTGTCCTTGTCATTTTAATAGCAGCTCTTGTACCTTACATTGAAGGTCTTTGATGCACTTTACAGGCTATAATGAATATGCCTTAATATTTCTGTGAAGCAGTAAAAGAGCATTCTCAAATTTAGGATGAGAAAATGAGACAAATGCATAGAAGGGATTTATGACCCAGTTGTCAAACATATTGAGCCACTGAATCAGACAGTACATAGCTTTCAAATCACATAAAAGCAAGTTGTTAGACCAACTCAGTGACCCTAATTAGATCACAGGAGAAAGCCCTCCCTAGGAAGATGTGATGCTGCCTATTCTAGTAACTACTGCCATAATGAAAGGGAACACTGCCCCATTTAAGAAGACCTAAACCTTCTTAAAAACATGTTTTATATATATACATATATATACACACACACATACACACACAAATATACTTAAATTATCATTGAGTACTTTCTTATGGAACCCTGTCTCGAGACAGGAAAAAAACCACTCAGTTATTCCCATGATGTTCACATGCCAGAGTACAGGACTATGAGGTGGGAAACAGAAGAGTCAAAGCTATTTTTGCACTTACTTATTTTAATGTATTGCAGGGTTTCAGAGGCATTGAATGGTGTGACAAGGTGATGCATGATAAAGCATATGCAACTAAACTTTGCTTCATTTCCATGACTTGAATAACACAAATGAAACAGATGCTCACCCTGCTGTATTTCAAGGATCTGGGGACATGCTGATGCTTAGCTTGCTCATATGCTGTAAAGAGTCACAGACACTAAAATTTCTCTAAGCATGAAAGTGAGTTCTCCGCCAAAGATGTAGTTGAAAGCTAAACAGAAATGAAATATAGTAGGATTCCATTTCTGACAGTCTGTATTAATTCAGTTTCTCACTTTTGCTCCAGAAAGGCAGTGTGTTTATCACTGTGAAGATGATAAGAGTAGGTGGTAATCCCTGCTGGACAGCCTGGTTCTAAAATAGCAAAGCATCTCTTCATTTCATACTACTTATGCTGGACTGATTTAGCCTGTTCATGGGTTTACACACTAAGTTTAATCCTCAGAATTTTCAAAACAAACAGTCCATAATAATCATAAGCAATGCTGATTTTTTTTTCCAAATGCAGCTGAAGAGACTAAGAGACTATTTTAACCCATAGCACACTGCAGAAGTCAGACAAGATGTTGTGATACTAAAAAGATCAGACTCCAGAAACATCAAGGTATAGTTTCAAGAGCATCATCCTTCACATTCCTTCAACGAGAGAGATAAGAAGGACACACAATAATATCAAATAACTCTGTGTTAAAGCAAAGATCTTCCACCAACTGTATCCATCAACAACATCTGGCAGAGGGACCTGACAGTGGAGCAGCCAATAGTAGTGGAGTGGAAGCAATATTGAAGTGCCACCTTGTCTGGACAGAATTTGTATTGGAATTCAACAGTCTCTGCACAGTCCTTAGAACTTCCAGAGCTCTTTTCTTAAAGTGCTGCTAATACCTGATTTTTTTGTGTGTGTGCATTGATAGATTTGAGCAGCCTGGATTTTCTGATCGTGTTTCTTCAATGATACTTACCTCAGTTATTTCTGGAGCAGCCCAGCACTTTCTATGGTAACAAATTATCCTTCTTATTTATAAAAAAAACGTTGACTAGAACAAGAAAGATTTATACACTGGAATCTGTGTGGCTATATTTCAGAGAACGCAGGAACTGCTTCATGCTAGTAGAAAGTCTGGTTTTTCTCCACATATTCAAATGCTGAAGCTAAAGTTATACCTTATAGGCAATAATCTATTCCACAATTTCACCAATGGAGAGTATTTAACTAATACAAGCATGTTAAATTGGCTCCAGCTGGCAGTTGCTCTAACCACTTGGTAAATATTAACAAATCAGAGTCATAACTGGTATTTTCTTCCTAAAAGGTTGCCTATATTCCATCACATCTTGGCTACATGGCATCCTGTTATTAACTAGCTGGTGAGTATCCATAATTGTTCAACATGGTGCTTGTTGAAGGCTGAAAATCCCATCTGGAAACCTGGGCAAAATACATAGCCCCACATTCTTACAACAAGTACTCTACAGAGTTGTGTCAGCATTCAGTTGGACACCAACTCCTATAGAAAGTCTAGCCCCATCTTTGAAGTTTGCAACATAGTAATGCCTAAAAAGAAAGTTAGTAGGGGATGAGTACTATTTTCAGGTTTTCCTCTGTTAAATTAAGCTCAGACCTGGTGATATGTGGCATCAGAACACCTCACAGCACAAGATTTGTGTGCAAAAATTGTAATTAAGAGAAAGAATCCATTAATCACGCTAAGACATACAGTCCCAACTGACACTTTTTTCCTGTTTACAACCTCCCATTACATTTTAGTCAATTTATTTGCTTTGGACAGATGGCATTGAAGAACAGGAGTAATGATGGTTGCACATTACAGTCAGAGGTCTCATTAGTTCTGCTAAAATAAAGAGTGAATTCCTGAGTTTTCTTTTGAGAAAAAGTACAGGATGTATAGCAGATACATAGAGAGAGACATTTACCCTCACACATACTACCTTTCACAGTATTACAAAGGTTGAAAGAGACCTCAAAGCTCATCAAGTCCAACCCGTTACCACAGACCCCAAGACTAGACCATGGCACCAAGTGCCACATCCAAACTCGCCTTGAACACCTCCAGGTACGGTGACTCCACCACCTCCCTGGGCAGCCCATTCCAGCAGTCAATGACTCTCAGTCAAGAACTTTCTCCTCACCTCCAGCCTAAACTTCCCCGGCGCAGCTTGAAACTGTGTCCTCTTGTTCTGGTGCTGGTTGCCTGAGAGAAGAAAGCAACCTCCTCCTGGCTACAACCACCCTTCAGGTAGTTTGAGACAGCAAGAAGGTATCGCCTGAGCCTCCTCTTCTCCAGGCTAACCAATCCCAGCTCCCTCAGCCTCTCTTCATAGGTCTGTGCTTGAGGCCTTTGGTCTTCTCAATGTCATTGCACAACGCTTCAGGTATTTTGCAAGTTCTGAAGTATTGAGGTGCTTTCATTTCGTAGCCTCCCTTTTACCTGTAGCATTTGGCCTACACATCCTGACCATGCCACAGCAGTGCCTTTACACCAGTATCCACATGTGCTCTAATTGTCATGACCTTGCTCTGCTGGAATCTGAAATATTTTTACATGTATTGAGATTCAGGTTTCATGCAGAAAGTTCCCCTTCTACCTGGAGGGAGTGCAACCATCCCTTGAGTGTTTTCCTTTCCCAGTTTTTAAAGTCCCGGACACTTAGAAATGGAGTGATACAGAACCAGTATCAGTTCAGCCGTTCTTGAGGTAGCACTTTACCATCATATTACTACCCCAACAGACAGAAGTAGATTATTGTGAAATGGAAGTGAGCTCTCAAATAATGTAACTACACAAAGCCTAATTCCTGAAAGACAGTTGGCTGTTGCCAGCACATATAACTGTCAGTCAAAAAGTGTATTTGGAAGAAATATCTATTTTACACAGATGGGAGCTGAAGATCTGTGGTTCCAGTGGGGTTCAGATCACGTCTTTTAAAAGCAGTCCAAATGGTTTAGGGGTTTGTTTTGGTTTTTAGCATTGGCACACATCTCATTTCCCAGTGTTGCAGATGCTCAGTGCAACTGTTCTGTTACATGTATGGGTCTTCAACTTACAGTGTTTTAGAATATCCAGCAGCATCCATACACTTAAGGGTACTTTAAAAATTGAACAACCCTTCCAAACAGCACAGAGGCAGAAAATACAGTCTCTATGTTCTCTGTGTGCCCTTGTTGTGCCCTTCACAACATGAAGTGTCAGCTACACTAGAATCTTATTAGAATTAGATTTAGAATCAGAATCATAGCAAAAAGAAGGCCTGATATATCAAATACACAGTCTCTGTCTCAGACAGTCTGACTCACAAATCTCAGAAGTCTGAGTGAGTACACAGGGGAAGCACTTGCACAATGTTATACGGTTCCATTGCTCCCTTTAAGTTCACCATCACTGGTAAGATGCTGTCTGTGGTAAATGAACTCCCATTCTGACTTGGCAAGATGTCTGCCATTTGCTACATTCCTTAGTAATACATTCCCATATCAGACATTTCTTCCTAGTATAAAAACAGAAGGAAGAACAAAACGAACCAAAGAACCGCAAAACCACCCAACCAAATTTGAATTTGAGGAGTCAAGACAAGAAAACTGAAGCAGAGTTAAAGCAACTCTCTAAAGAGCATGAAACAAATTAGCAACAAAAGTTGGCAAGAGGTCTTCAATTCCCAAACCAAAATCAAGATCACAATAGAAGTCTGCTATAATGTCAACAAATGAGAAATTACAGAATCCTCTAATCCCAATTTAAAAGATTAGGGTTTTTTTTTTTTTAATGACACTTAAATGGCTCTGTTGCAATTACTGTGCTAATGATTCTTAATTCAAATGCATATCAATTTTTACTTCAGTTAAAATTCTTTGCTTTGCATTTATCAAATCCATGCAACTGAGGACTGACTTTGACTATATAGCTAGGAACTCATTAATCTTTTTTTTTTGATAGTGCATGAGCCACAAAACTGTAAAACAGTAATTGCTGCCATTGCTGTAATAGCAGGGAAGGAAGCGAGGAAATTTACAGCCAAGCCATTCTCTGTGCATGTACAGAAAAACCTGCTGTGTTAAAGTACTCTTAGTACTTAAGAGAAGGCAGGTCTGGGTCTGTCAACAGCTAACTTCTTTCATCGTTTCTTTTTCCCTGCCCTCTCCCTAGAAGTCTCAATCAAACGGAGTGGGCTAAAATTTCCACAATTAGAGCCCACATCCATTATGTGTCAGAATCTCATTTTGCCTTAGCAAGTGTCTTTCCTACCCCCCTCCCCTTTTTTTTTTTTTTTTTTTTTTTTTTGCAACAGCTGATCTTAGAACTGGCAGATAACATGCAAGAGCAGAAGAAATTCAACATGTATAAAATCGTCAGGCTGTCAGTCTCTCTCACCACTAGTAGAAATATGGTCCAGTAGTATCAACTCACTGGAAAATCTGAAAGGTACTTTGATTTGTGGCTCTCACAGACAAAATTATTTCATTAATAATTTTCATTGCTTAATCATAATGTCTCAGCACTCCTTAAATACAGAGTGGACTGCATCAATATTCCTCTCAGTTTTCTCTCCAACTTTATTTGCTCTTCTGTGTTCATATGTAGAGCACATTTTATGACTTGTGTTACTGGGGGGTGGGGGGGGGAAAAAAATCACCTTAAGAATTTCTCTCTGTAACACTTCATTTTTTCCTTTGTCTACATATTCCAGTTCAAGCTTATGGGACTATATTTTTTTTTAAAGAATCTATGTGAAATGATATTTTTCCTTAAAGTTTAGGCCTGGCACAAGCTACATCTGACAAATTCCTAAACACATTATACATTATTCGTGGCTACACTGATGTCTCATACGTCATTGTGCTTAAGCTTGACTGCTCTTCACAGACATATGTGTGGCTGTATCTATATTAGGTGCAGCAATAGAGCAGGAGTATAAGCCAGTCTCTCTTTCCTGCAGCCCTCTCCTGCACAATGTCTATATTTCACTGCTTGGAGAGAGTGTTGAACTACTTCAGTTTAAAATCATTGCCTACCAACTAGTGTGCAATCAGAAACTGGGCACAAGTATTAGTTCAAACAGGGTGCCAACAAGGCAATATTGAGCTGCCACAATAAATAGCTTCCTTCCAGTTGCAGATGCATCTTCTGATCCCATATCTCCCTAAACATTCACTAAAACAATGCCCTTCAGATCTAAAGAACCCCCACACTACTGTCTGTGCACTTGCAGGGTATAATTCTCCTTGATTCCTAAATTAATATCACTTCATATGCTTTAGCAGCTACATTTTTTCCTTGCTTACACAGAAAAGTAAAGGGATTTCCAACTTGCAAAACAAGCTGTAACCTCAGTTGGTGATTGGTGTAATTCTGTGCTGTGTCATCTATTCCTCTTTGTATTTACAGAGAATTCACTACCAGGCCATTATAAAAAATAATATTGAATATAGAGGACACCATTCCAATCAGCTCTGCAGGATCCTGCCAGCATGCACAAAAAGTAGGGTCTGCATAATAAAAGCTACAGTAGATTTACAAAGGAAGTTTTTCCTGACTGATGTGCTGGAGTGCTTCCAAATCATTACAGTACACAAGCAAAATTCAGTTAACGTTGTCTTAACATTGTCCATAGTACTTAGCGATCTGAAAACCTTTCAGGAAAATCCTTCATCAGAAGTGATCAGGTAATGCAAGAAGTTATACAGGTGAAACAAGTCAATTTATGAGGAGAATAACGGTCTTATGTTTATTTGTAAATATTAATTCATTTGATAAAAACAGAAGATCTGAAAGATTAACTTGGATTATTCATCTGCAACAGAGGCAGAAAAAAATATTTTACTGCCTCTGAAATGTGAAGCAGAAAAGAACAAATAGTGATGTTTTCTCCAACTCTATATATAATTTTAATTCTACCCATTTATGTCACTTTATTCATGTCACCAGAAAATACCTTGGGGTCTGAACTGTGTCTCTTACTCAGTCAAGCACAAGAAGGCAGCTTCACTCACATTTTGCTTTTCTGATTTTAGATCTCACATAGTTCTTACTTTTCGAATATTCTGACCTATGATCTCCTTTAATACTCAGAATATCTTGACAGCCACAGAGTCAAGGAGGTCAAACAGGACTCCAGATGGGTGATTCAGAGTCAAATGCTTATTTAACTTCTTCATAAACTACATAAACCCTTGCCTCAGTGCTGGGACCTAAGAGAATATCAGTTGAAAGGCCAAGTGCAAATCATGGTGTGCTAAGGAAAGGAAATGATTGCATGTGAAAGCTGGAACATCAACAAAGCATTTACAACCAAACCAAATATATTTTTAATTTAGCTCATGGTCTCTCTGAAATTATCTGGTTTTAAACTAATTACAGTTGTGTGGCAAAATTCTTGTCAGAGCAAACACACATTCTCCATAACTAGTTTGCACCATGGAAACTATATAGGCAGCACAAAAGTCTCACCTAAAACCACTACCTATTGCTATCAACAGGTAATGACCTTTAACTCATAGCATTATTATGAGAGTTTGTCCAATGAGACAATTTTTCTGAAAACAAGATCTATATCCCATAAATGTCATATTTTAAAATGCATATTTTAAGCTTTCATAAAAGCATAAACTAATCACTCACAGTAAGAGAGGTAGAAAGAAAAGGTCTCAAAGGCAAGTAGCACAGATTTGCTATCTTTATTTCCTTCTCCCACTCTATTGTTTTGGAAGTACTATACTAATGTACTGAGGCCTTAGATTTTTGGATTCTCCTATCAAACCATTTTCTTTAGCAAGGAATTGATGTATTGATACAAGAAAATGTGCAAACTTGTTTAAATATGAACTTGGGAAATTGTTTCTTTAGTTTGAATCCACAGCAGTGACTTGGCAAAACTTGTTGCTATTGACACCGCTTCTGAGATTGTAACGGAGATGGCAACCTCACCTCAGCCATCTCTAATGTTGTTTACCCAGCACAAATCTAATTGTTTCCTTCTGCATAATATCCCCAAAATCAGATCAGCCTTCCCTTTCAGTTCATGTTTCTGAATCTGAAACCCAGGTCACCATTTTTCATCTTGACCTCTGTAACAGTTTATGTTCTCATCTTGACACATGCCAATGACCATTTGCAAAGCATTCACTTTTATACAACTAAATTAATCTTCATGGTTGTACTACCATGTCACCAAAAGACTGCTCTCTTTTTCAGTCAATCATGAAGTCCTGATTCAAAAAGAAATTTTAGACAGAATGTGCTTTGTAGCTTGTAGAACTGTATAGCCTCTGGTCTCAACATGGGCTCCTCAATGATTTCCATCTCTATTCAAGCCAGATGTCATCATCTATCAGCTAGAATTTCTTTCAAAGTCTCTCACTTTCTACCATCTCCTAAATATAGGATGAATTCACTGCAAAAAGAGCAAAATTACTATTCTTCTTCAAATTAATCTTTAATGTCACCTTTCTACTGATAGGTATCAAGCCTGAGGATTACTGTGCCTGAGGATAACTTCAGAGTGCTCCCAGGACAAATGAGGTGCCACGTCCAGTGCTGAACGTCTGCAGGTAGATGCAGGGGACTTGCTCAGTATGTATTAAATGGCAGCTTTGTGCATTCATGACAGACTCCCTCAAAGTGAGCACACAGTGCAATTCCACCAATGCGGTGCAGGCAGCGTACACACTGCGTACATCCACTCTGTGTGATTCATCAGGCTTGGCTGGGAATGCACACAACCAATGATCAAGTCCCTTGGCTCATTTAAAGTGGTGCTCAGTAGCTGTAGTATTATTGCAGTGGTTTACAGTACAAAAAGACAATCATTGCTCCCCTGCTCTATTCCACTTCTTTGTTGCATCCACCTATCATCACACATTAACATTCTGTGTTTTCTGGGGCAGGAAACCCATTGTGATTTTCAAACTTCAGAACATCCATTTGTTTTCCTATGCTGCAAAGTGCTGACATGCAGAATCTCTAGGTTTTCCTGCACAATGCAGTATAAATAGTCCGGAATGTGTTTTCAAGTAATGCTTTTCTCACTTTCTTAATCAAATACTGAAGTTTTGCCCAGAAGACAGATCTGGTCCTAAGCTGCATCAAGAAGAACGTGGCCAGAAGGTCAGGGTGATTCTTCTCACTTACCCTGCTCTTGTGAGACCCCACCTTGAATATTGTGTCCAGTTCTGATGTCCCTATCACATAGAGGACACAGAGCTGTTGGAGTGAGTCCAGAGGAGGGTCACAAAGAGAGAACACCTTTGGTATGAGGATAGGTTGAGGGAGTTGGGGTTGTTTAGCCTAGAAAAGAGAAGGCTACAGGAAAAACCTTAAGGTTGCCTTCCAATACCCAAAAGGATCCTGCAAGAAGGCTGAAGAGGGACTAGCAATAAGGGTACCTTGCAAGAGGACAGGGGGAATGGTTTTAAGCTGAGCAAGAGTAGGTTTAGATTGGATCTTAGAAAGAAGTTCTTCAGTACGAGGGTGGTAAGACTCTGGAATTAGCTGCCCAGGTAGGCTGTGGATGCCTCCCTCCCTGGGGCTGCTCAAGGCCAGGTTGGATGTCCACATCTTTAGGTTTTGAACCATTTATTTGCCGCTGACAGTGGATTGTAGTAACAGCAGAAATAATTTAAAAAAAAAAAAAAAAAAAAAAGGCAACAAGCAAATGATTCCATTCCCCTGTGCCTCACAATCACACAGGCAATGTTGGAAGTTTTCAGATTAATATTATTCATGAGTTGAACCACTTGAAAGGTAGAGATTTATCTGTCAAATATTTCTCTAGACAAGGGAAATAGTAAAACAACCACTGTGAGCACAGAGTAAACAGTTTCAGTAAGATGACTAAAAGAAAAAACACAAAACATGCTGTTCTAATATCAACAAAGTTTTACTGGTGGCTTTTGATATGGGTAGGTTGATGTGGCACAGTCAGGTTATGTTATATGAATACCACCTGCACACTTATCAAGATTTCCCCATATTTCTCCTTAGTTTTCTTTTTTTCTGAAGTAGGCAGTCCTGTATTGATGTGGAGTGGGGAATAAGGGAACTCATGACCTTGCTTCCTTTCTTGGAGCAAAACTGTGGCCAGAGAACACAACGAGATGCCATTAATCATCTCCAGGGTATCACTCATACTACTTAAATTTATCCATTATTGTATGATACAAAGAGTATATTAGGGACAAAATTTTTTGCTGTTTCTGATGGCCACTGTCTGGGGTGGAAGCCACAAGTGTTTGAGCCACGTAGCAAGATAAACCACATGCCCCTCAATGTTTGTGCCTGCTCTTAAAATGCCTATGTGATTAGGGTCCAAAGCAAACTGTTTCGTTTGCAGGCACTCTGCGTGCAAACATGTTTGGTTTTTGGTAATGCAGTTTCCTATTCAAGTGGTTTGATTATAGCACTGTCTCTGCATTTAAGTTCTCAAGAAAGGCTGATTTTTGTTTAACTCCACCTCACTGTGACCTCATCTAATGTTGGTCTGCAACTACGAGATTTATGGATGGGTACTATGAGCAGAGTGAAAAATATTTTTCTTTGCTTGAAAACAAAGAATTTATTGCACCACCACAGATACTGAAGCAAAGATACTTCTACATGATGGCTTTCATAATTTTTAACTTTTTGCTTTTCATGTGCTGAAATACTCCATCTACTTTAAGTCAATAAAATTTAACTTCTGACATATTTTTCTTTTTTTTTTTTCCTGTTAGTATGACTTACCCTATTTTTGTGTATTCCAATTATTTTCTATTGCTGCCTTTAAAGTAGCCTATAATACAATAAACTTATGCCCTGAGGACATAAAAGAGATGAATGACAGGGAATCAAAGGAAAGCTTTCTCCAGTGATTGGAGATGATTTCAGGGATAGGTGCCTTGTTAGTTGCCTAAGGGGAGTTGTTAGCTGGTAACCATTCCTCCTCTGAATGAACATCTCCAATGACTTGAATATTGTATAAAAATGCAAGACAATCTCCTGCCTTCCTTTTGACCCAGTAGCCTCATTTGAAGTTTCCTTCTCTAAGGTTTATATTTTGGATCAGAAAAGGGATGCTGACAGGACTAATAAGTGCAAACTCTCTGCACCTTTAAGACTTTCATCAGACAAATAGGCACACTCTTGAGAACTTTGAGTATTAGCAGTTGGTTTCAGAGGGATTACTAGCACATATAAGACTGTACACAAGCAAGTGGTTTGTAGAATCAGCGACTAATTCACACTAATTAAAATTTGCCCCAGATCTGTGTTTTTTAGGTCAAATGGAATAATTGCTCTCTGAAGGCTACCCATTGACGCGGACAAGCTTGTGGTGTCATGGTACAGACTTGTGATACAGATAGGTCTGTCATGAGCAGAAACTATAGCACACTTGGGTGATCTAGTCTGATCTATACACAACAGTCTTGAATAGGTTTGCCGTGCCAGATATAGCTATGATTTAAGCACAGAGTCAGAAACAAAACTCCTGATGGGGAATCTCTGCCTATCACAGAGATAAGGCAGCTGATCAAAAGCATCTGCTGGCAGTTTCTGCTCACTGCTCCTACGAAGCTCCAAATTCAGCAGAAGCTCTGCTTTTTCTCAGCAACTAAATCCTCCTCCTATGATAGAGTGACAAGCCATGCAAGTACTGAGATATTTTAAGAATATACTCAGCCTTACTGATTTCACTTAGCGCACCAATAAATAGAGTTGTCCTTGTTAATTATCAAGCTCATTACTAAAGCTGACTTATTTTCCTTGGTGAGATACACATACACAGAGATATGCATGGTCCTAGAGATACAGGTCCAGGGGAAAAGTGGACATCATTCATTCCACTGTTTCATGATCACAGAGTTGACAATGTTCCTGCTTGTAAATAGACATTTCAGAGTAATTAGAAAAATGTTGAATAAAATACCTTGGCAAAAACATCATGTAGGTAATACAGTTCTTTTTATGAACAGGGAGATATATTCTGCAATTAAATGCAGGTATTGCTTTGAAACCTACTTATCCAAAATACAGAGATAAAATTACAGTTCATAGAGTGAATGCTGAGAACAGCTGGCATGCACCACAAGAAATAAAAGCAGCACTTACTACTTCCTTAACTGAAGAGAAGTTTTCATTATTAACTAAACTGATTCAAAATAAACAGAGGTATAAACACCTTTGAAGGACTTGCTGGCAATAGACTCAGAAAAGCATTTAGTTTCATAAATCACAATTCTCACAACTGGTTACCCATATATTTATGTCCTTACATCCCAGAGTTGACCTTGGACTGAATTAGTAAGAAATACAGCTCTGATACTGGAGTTTGCATCAGTCCTGCAATCTCTCTGTCCAAGGTATGGTTATTTTTTCTGTAGTCAAATTCTGCACATGCCAGAAACTCAAATTTAAAATGGATTGGGATTTTTTTTCATTCTTGACTTTCTTCTACTTTGCATTTGTTGTATAACCATTTTAGACTGGTATAGTGTTTATGTCAGTTTTAAGTAAGATTGATATGTTCCAGAAAGATAACAGGACCTCTCTGAGACATGTGATAAGGAAAACAACAAATGTACTAATTTACAGTTATCATCCTCTGCTGTTATATGACTGTCAGGTCAAATCCTCTTTCCCAGGGTCATCACATGAAATGATAGCTTCTGTGGAAAGCTAGACACAATCTTGGTCTCATTGTTTTTTCCCCAGCAAGAATTTTAGATAGTTAGATCTTCACAGGTTATTTCCCATTTTGACATTAAAGCAATGAAAAGATAACCCTAACAGAAAACCAAGTCTTACTCTCATCTATCCAAGCTGAACACCATATGTCTACAGAACAAAGCACAACAAGTTGGAGGGGTTGTTGCTGTTAATATTTATGATCAGTCCAGCCTTCTTTTTCCATTTATAAATGATTTGTTAGAGGATCACAATTTCTCCAGATATATACATTATTAAACATCACAAGGAGTATTCAGGCCCAGGCAAGAATTAATTTCAAGTAGCTCTCTGTATTTTTATAGATACATCACTGATCATCAAAAATTGCATTAAATTCTGATTTTCCATGGAATGACAACAATTAGAATAAAAATGAAAATTAATAGCAGAAGTGATTTGTGATAGACATTAATATTTGGGTGATTAAATCCCAATTAAAAAAATAATAAAATCAGACTTCATTATTTGCCAAGAAGCTGAGGTTAGTTGCAACCTTTGTCACTGGTACCCGTTTCTTATAGGCAGTTGCTCCTTCTAGACCTCATCTGTAGGGATTTTGCTTAGAATTTACACATAGTATCACAGTTATATTGGCAAATATGTAAATAGCAGCTTCAGAATCAGGATTCTTCATCATTTCTATTTGGTCTGACTGCAGGTATCAAAGGAACCTGTCTTTTATTGTCCTTGAAGAATATATCAAGACTTCTAATCATTGGATATTGTCCCTACAGCTTCAATTAACACAATCTTTTGATGTCCCCTTGATTGCAAATCTACTGTGAAGTGACCTTCAGTGTCCAAAACTGATTTATAAAATAAATTAGCCACACAGAAAAGTTTTTTTGGCACCATACAGACTGAGTAGTCTAATAGTTATTCCCCTCTACTCAAAGAGCCTCTGGAATTGAAGTTCATAATGTAAAAAGGTAAATTCTCTTTGCATTTTAATACAGTTCATTCTGTATTAAAACATCTGTTCATTCCTTCATCTATATTATTGCATAATGAATGATTCAGGATCACAAGTCAGTAGTCCTTTCATATTTTATCATGTAATGTAATTGTTTCTTAATTCATCTACCAAATGCTAAAAAGACTCCATTTTAATATATATTTCTTTTATGTATGAAGGCAATAAGATAAGCAAGGAAGATACCTGCAGTCAATTAAAGCAAGTGGTTCATTTGAATAACTTATAAAAAGAAGTTTTATCCTTAGCTAACCTTGCCAGAAGATGTGAGTAATGTTTGCATGAATTGCCATGAAATTGCCACTCATTCCAGTTGAGTGTTCATGTACTGATGTGTCCCAGCCACTAGAAAATAGCACATGCAATTCAGCAGAGATCTCCCTTACTTTATGCTTACTGTATCACACTTCAGGACTTTGCTCTTGGGGAC
Organism: Eubucco bourcierii; assembly: GCA_013396675.1. Classification (NCBI taxonomy): domain Eukaryota; kingdom Metazoa; phylum Chordata; class Aves; order Piciformes; family Ramphastidae; genus Eubucco; species Eubucco bourcierii. The sequence continues at coordinate 42,763 of VWZE01018591.1, forward strand.
AATTTTCTCTATATGTTTCACAGCAAATAGTTCTGGTGGCTGCTTGCACAATAGTCAGTCTCCCTCATTTGTTTGTATTTGTTTTATTTAATAGGTACTGCTGGGATATTTCAGGTCATTAAAAGGTCTTGAAAACAAGATTCCACAAGAAAGCCTTCAGTGAAAGTGCCTCCTCTTACTATACTTTTCAGAGATATTTGGGCAGACACACCCAGTGCCTCTGTATACCACAGAGTAAGGAGCACTGGTACCCTTCCCCTGGTTGCTGTGGCACCCTAGGGAATACATTTTCCTGAGTTACAAAACTCAGAACTTCATGAATGTAGATCCTCAAATGCCCTAATTTGTCTCATATTTGCATTTGAAAATGCCCTTTGGATGTCACCATTTAAGACTTAATGATGACTAGATATTATAGATGGTACTGAAAAACAGTAAGCCTGACACACGTTTGAGCTATTGGTCCTTACAGGAGCCCAGGCTCAACAAAATTGGCTCACGTTGTAGACATTCATAATATTGCTTCAGCTTTCTGAATACTCTACATTTCTTACTCCTCTGGTGGTCATATCTTTGCCAGAGATCACAGAACAGGTCAGTACTCTGCCGTTAGAAAAAACATATTACATTATAGGATTGCCTACTGGGGTAAGATGATAAACCAATCATTCAAAGTCCTCCATTCTGCCTAGAAAAAAAGACATCCAAAAGGATATTTTAAGAGCAGACTTTTTTTCTTTAGCATTAGCTACGGTGTAAAACATCAACATTAAGGCCCCAAGGGATTTGACTAGCAGGACAGAGCTGACAAGAATATATATACTGAGGCTGGTTATCTTTAAAGTCAAAGTCAGAGGCAGGAAAACATTCCTAAAGGAAGTCTGATTAGTGTTTGCCTTTACCCTGTGATTTGTTTGGGGTTTTTTTCTGTCATTATCATTGCTGGCTGCACTGCCCCTAAAGGTCATCTTTTGTCTTACTCTACATGGTCTTATATGTCTGCTTACCAATGCCATCCTATAACGTGAACACAACATGCAGCACACCTTCTAATAGTTTAGGAGATCTGGTGGATACTTAGAGACAAGCAAATAGTACAATCTGGCCTTAAAGAGAGAGACAAGTGAGGCTGCCTAAGCCAAGGGTTGAGAGCAGAAACACAAACAATGTCTCAGCAGAACAGCAGAGGGAAACAGAGAGACAGCTGTTAAGTATAGTATTAAACACTAATAATTGGTAGTGAAAGAGAGGTTTGGTGGGTTATGTGAACTGATAAGTTTAAACTCATTACATTGAAATTATAAATAATTGAAAGGTTAAGTACATAGACTGACAGGTAGAAAGGGAGGTATGCAAATGAGAACTATAATTTATCAGAAGAAAGAAACCTTTAGCTTACAGTGTGCCTTTGCAGGATTCTTCTTCATGACTCGAATTTGCTTTTCTAAGAATACAAGTGTGTGACATTTCTTTGCACTATCAGATACTGAAAACATGGGGAAAGCTCTCTTCTGGAATTCTTTGCTTTCTGGAGCTCATAAATTTCTTGAAATCAATTTCAAAGCTACACAACTGCTTCAGTTCCCAAAGCAGATAAAATGGGGATTCAGGGGCAGGAGAGGGAAGAGGGGGATAAATCTATAATTTTGCCAGAGCAGGTTATTTCTACTCTAGTTTCTCCCTAAACTTCTGTCCCAAGACAGTACTATCCACCTAAATAAAAAAGTTCTTTTCTCAGGGTCACACATATGAAAACCAGATGAGGATACACAAGAGGGAAGAAACCTCTGAGGTAAAACTTCTGATAGGAAGAAGGGTAATTTGCAACTTGACATCTGGAAGACATCTTATCCTGCTGCTGTATTCTATTGATTTTATTTAGCTAATTCAATAAAACTTATTTATTATATGCCTACAGCAATTTCTTTTTTATTTTGTTCAGTCATTAGTGCCACAAAACATGGTTGCTACTTTTTTCATTCCTAACTCAAATGTTTTTTCCAAGCTATGCTCCAAGTCCAAGGATTTTTACAGCTAATATAAAGGATTCTTTGTATGCTGTAACAAGGGAATGAAATATTCCCTCATATAAAGAATATGAAGGTCTTTAGTGTATATGCCTGGGTATGCATGCATGAGTGTGGGTAGAAGATAATATGCATACTTCAGAGTAAAGAGAGGATGCCAGCAAACCTCAATGAAATTATAATAGTACACAGGCACAAAAGAAAAGGACGAATCATTATTTCCAATTAATTGTTGAGAACTAAATATAAATATGGTATTTACTACTGCTGGGTTTATGAAACTGTTGAATCTCTGCTGTAAATGAAAAGAAACATTATCTTCAGTGGACATTTTATTGTTGACAGAATTTTCTCAGGTAATTCATCTGGTTTCACTGCTTGCAGTGAAGATGTTACCCCCACACACACCCCTCCAGACCATTTTGCTCAACAGTCCCTCATCTCTGCATTTCACACACTATTGTCCATTCAGTGTTGATTTCAGTGCTGATGCTATCCTCAATTCAGCCTGTTCTGCAGCCTGTTCTGGTTGACCAAGGACATCATAACTCATTCTTGTGCAGCACCACACCGCACAAGTGCTCTAGACACAAACTTACGACAACTGTTTGGCAATGTTTTTCTCAGACTGCCAAGGTAGATCTTTCCTATAGGATCTCAAGGTCTTTAAATCAATATTCGATTAACTAAACCCACTCTAAAGACCAGGGAATGCCCAGTCCTTGCAAACATGCTAAACGCCCTGTGTTCTTGCACACATGCCTGTATGACATTCCAGCCACAAAAATGAAGACTCCATTCTAATTAAATCTGTCCAGATGGAGCATGGTGAACAATCTCCTTTTCAGATTTTACCCACAGACATTCATACATGGCATATTAATTGTCCACATTCTTTTTGCACTTGAAACATTTCTCCAGACTTCATGACCTAAAACTGTCTTCCTAAATTTAGCTAGGAGAGGTGCAAAAGTAAATGATAATGTTTGTGTCACAACATTGAACACAAGCATCCTTTTAAGTGCAAATTTTTGGTTGGTGTGCATTCAAACATTAAAAAATATGAAAATAAATAACCATGCTGTGACAGATTCTGTCTTCCTGTCAGTCACAGAATACGGTGTGTGAGTTTTCCCACCACGGCCAAGTCCTGTCTGCAATTAGAAGAGACTAAGTGGCACAAGATGATCACAAGCAGAACTGACAGCTCGTGCTGACCTCTAGGAATCACACTGCTGTGGAACAGACACACAGTGATAGCTTCTAAAGTGTACCTTAAAAAAAACCAAAAAACAAACCAATAAAAAGCAAAAACCAAATAACAACATCCATGGAGGGATAGATGGCCTACAAGATTCCTTCTTAGTTGATTCTCCTTGAATCCTCTACACGTTTAAAAGAATAAATGGTATGAATGTGTCCAGTTCTCCAATTTCTAATCATAGAAAAGATTTAAGCACTTAAAGGTGTGTACAATGATCAGAAGGGACTGAGTTACCACAGAAAAGCATGACCACATTTGCTAGTAGAGCCCTGACAACCGCCTGTGTATATTCTGTTTTCCTGTCTGTTTAACAAGAAAAGCACATTAGCTTAAACCAGGAGTACTTTGTCTTTCTGACAAAATGGAAAGTTTCTCATACAGGCAATGAAGTGTTGTACATGATGCTGCAACAAACCTCTCTGCTGGATCTACTTTTTATGTAGTAAGCCTCATACATAATGAGAAGGAGAGAAAGGAGGTGAGGGGCGGGAGCTGAAGCAACTCATATGGGAACTGAAGCAACTCATATGGGAACTGTTCTGGGGGCTAAATAGTTGTTCTCATCAATCTTATCTTTAAGAGTTGAAAATCACTTCCTTTAGAACCCTAAAGGAACTGACTGGCTTTGTGGTTAAAGCTAAACCCGTTATGATGAAGTAAATAAATTTTTTTACAGTTGTACAATTATATGTCACTTAGATTCCAGGTTCAAACAGTGAAATCTAAAGACTCCATTCAGCCACAGTCTAGTCTCTAGACAAACTGGTTCCATCTCAAGCTATTGGAAGTAAATTTTCAAATACTTAATTTGACCCTTGATTGCTAACCCAAACTGTTATGGATAACCATACCTGGAATACATTGAATTGAGTGATATAGAAATGTGTCTACCACTAAAATGAGTTTTCACTGAAAATTCTATTCCTTTTGCTCCTTGCTCTACAGGCAGCTGAAATCCTTAAAAGCATAAGAGTGGGAAGACTGTTATTTTTATTATTATTATTGCTTTGCTTTTCCCTTCCACTTCCATGTAAAAGCTGCTAACATGTTGCTTTTTATTTTTTGGAAGCAGCCTCATCATTTTTGCCACGATTGTAAAAATAGTTGGTTTAAAATAGCAAAATAAAGGAAGCGTCTGTCAGCAGGTTAACCTTACATTGGCTTACATAAGTATATCTGTCCCTCCTCATCTCAGCACTCGTGCTGAACCTGATGCTAACATATAAACATGCCTGTTCAATTAATTTGTAATGCCTGCCTCTGCATAAAAAGAGAGAAATATTTCAAAATGAGGATATGTCCATTAGCTTTCAGTGACAGTGACTAGGAATGTGAATGCCTCAGAGGCACACACTGCATCTCCTGACAATCCAGAATTACCATGCTGTTAGGCATAGCTTTTCAAACCTAGGTAGGTATGAATTTAATCTTGTGTAAACATATCACCTACTACATTCAGGTATGCTTGCAACAGATTTCATTGTTTGCTCCTGATTCATTCACGTACACAAGAAGTGATGATGAGTATAAAAAGGTTATCTCTGAGTTATCTCCCATTCTCTTTTTGCAGCCTCTTTCTTCACAGGCACAGTGCTCTTGTGCCAGCAAAGATGGTGACTGCATTTCACTATCTTCCTGGTGCAAATGGACTTGAACTAAACTGAGAACCAGAATAAAAATCTAAAAACTGAGGGGAGAACTGAAGGGAAAATATTTCTAATCTGTTACCCCATTCTCAGGAAACATTTTTAACTGTACTGTACAAATATGGCAGAATTCTATAAGCAAAAGGTTTTACTAACCATGGTGACTTAGCAGGCAAAATGCAAAACCTCATTACTTTGATTTTCTAAGTCTGGTAAGGTTTTCATAGCTTCCAAAAAGCAACAGGCATTAACAGATTACCCAGCTCTTATGTAGTTCAGAAGACAAACTGGGTATACATTGAATGACTTTTAAAGGCATTGATAAGTGAGTTAAGCAGTCCATAGGATCTCTCAGTATAAAACTAAGATCACAGAAAAATCACTTGTAGCAAGAGACTCATTTCATGCAAGTAAGAAAGAAACAGTTGTTCATAAAAACAATAACAACAAAAAAAGTAGACTCACGTTAGCAGCATGAAAACTGGGCCATCTGGAGTTGAGGGCTGCCTCGTCCTCCCAACCAATTGCTTGAGGCTTATAAACAACATAATCATAGAAGCATGCTTCTAGAGGGAATAGAAACTGCCCCAGGTAACCATGTCTCTGTTAAACCAAGATGATTTAGACCTCAAAAGTAAATAGGCCACAGCTATTACAAGCTAAAGAAATTAGGATAAGATAAGGTAACACCAGAAAGGCAACAGTTTCAACAAACTGCAGCTGAAGAATAATGCATGCACTCCTGTGGAGATTTCAAGGACAGGGAAAGAAACTTGTGACCTGTAATAAAACACTGCTGCTGTTCTTGCTGTTGTAGTTAACTTCAGTACAGGTCTGTCAGCAGCATGCTTTTTCTCTTTCCTTAGCCATAAGAGGATATAACTATCAGCTTTTTTTCCTAGAATTAGGCCTCCATTAAGTGCTTTCATATCCCAAACAGTGTAAATAATCTTAGAGAATCCTAAGGCCAGCAAAAAATTATAAGAGATACTCCAGTTTCAACAGGCAGGTGTGTAACATCCTTCCCTACAGGCTAGTGTTATCTGTCAGCTTCTCTCAGAATCCTACCCCAGGTCTGCTCTGCAACTCATTAATTGCCTGTCTTCTGGCTTTATCAAAATCAGAGTTTACCACTTCCACTTTCTCCTGTTTCGGATCAGCCTATTTGCTGTGTTCGGAGTGCACACAGTACTTCTGTGCACAGCAAGAAGGCAAGGACGAGTCAGGCAAGTGTAAAACAACTGCAGCAGCAAAAATCTATCAGCTTTCCTATCAGCAGCACTGATAGGAAAGCAAGGCTGAAACAGACTCTACTTGAAGTATTGGGGATTTCAATCTCCTGTTAAGACACAATGAACTAAAAGTGGAAATAGAGCAGAATTTTATTGAACTCAGCTAACTTTAAAGTGTAAGATTTTGCAAGGATAATTCAGCTCTAATTTGAGTAAGGTGTTCTTTTAATATGCATTTAATATAATATCAGGAGACTATTACCACTACCAAAATTACTCAAGCCATCAGCACTACGGGAAAAGTCACTTCTTGCATTCAGCATATGGTCCCCTTAACTGATGGAACTCAGTCACACCCCAAGGACACACTTGCTACTGATATACTCGATGTGTTTTGAGACTCCAGACCTAGAGGCAGAATGAAAATATCTAACACATCTGGGTACCAACCTCTATAAGACAAAGTAAATACTTTGCAGAAATAACCCAGAAAATCACTGCCTAAAGATCATCTGTGTAGCATTCTCTTCTATTTTAAGCTATAAGAGTAACAAAAAACAAGGGGAGAAAATTGCTCCTGGGAAGCAAGAACTATTTTCTGAACAGTATTGTTCTTTTTAAAGAAGATATATTCTCCACTGTACCATAACAATTTTGGGGCACAAAAGCTTCTATTTGCCCCAAGAACAGAAAATCCAAATCCAAATCCACATATATATTGTTCCAGATTTATGCTTGTTTATCTTCTAGGTGCATATATGTGCATTTTTCTGTAAACAGATTAATGGTGAGTTCACTCAGGACCAAAATAGGCAAACACAGCAGATTGATTATCTTTTAACCTAGTTACAGAAGAGCCTTGTTTAGGAGTAAGTGCTTATTTAGAGCCCCATGGTTGTTTAAGCCTTGTCATCACTACTCATTGCCAGACTGAACAGGTAATTGGTTTTTGCTGAATTCATCTGACTGGTTTGATATTTATCACTGAGAAGCAGATTCAAACTGATAACACAGTCTTGCAGGAGAAGCATGAACCTGTTCTACAAAATATGGTGGAACAATAAATAAGTGAGAGTTTGGCTCTTTTTAACACTAAACTAAAACTGTAACATTTTCAGATACTGGAATCATACCAGAGGAGCTTGCTATGTCACCTACAAGGCAAGCAATTCCAGTGCAGTTATTGCTGTGCTTAACCAAAAGTAAAACCATAAACATGGATTTATTACATCCCAAATATGCATCTATATCATGGACAGCCAGAGTCTGAGAAATGCATTGCTGAGCTCAAGAGGATTTGTCTCTAGCAGCCTTTAAAAATACTGTGTATTCTTTTGGCCACCCAGACTTCTACCTATTTTCTTAGGCTCTTCTCCCAACTAATTTTCTGAATCCTATTTGCCCATGAAGTCACTCCAGATGTATACTAAAAATGTGTGAGGGAGAACATGTCACAGCTTTAGTTTTTCAGTTGGCTCAAAGACATTTGAGAAAGCATTTTGCTAACTAGACAACTTAACTGCAGAAAAAACTTGTATAAAAAGCCACTTCTACAAGCAGAAACAACAGAAATTTATTTTTAGGAGAAGAGACTCTTAGTATATACAACAGCACAGACAAGGAATTATTAATAAATTAATTTCCTATACAGCTGCACAAATAGCATGGCACTCATTTAATGCCATTGGCCTTGAAAATGCAAAACAAACTTAATAAATGCTAAATGAGGAAAAAAAAAAAAGGAACAGACAAACTAGCTGTTTTCACAGAGCTGTATAAAGCAGCTAAACTATCCAACATACGCCCCACAGTTCTGGCATTGTCAAACCTCTGCAAGACAACTATATTTAAAAATACAGTTCTGGAGCCCCTAATACAAGAAGGACATAGATGTGCTTAACATGCCCAGAGAAGGGCCACAAGAGAACTGGGGTTGTGCAGTCTGGAGAGGAAAAGGCTCTGAGGAGACCTTATTGTGGCCTTTCAGTGTCTTAAGGCTACAAGAAAGGAGGGACTTTTCAAGATGCTGGGTAGAAATAGGACTAAGGGGAATAAAGCAAAACTAAAAGTGGGTAGATTCAGATTGGGTGTTAGGAAGAAGTTCTTCACCATGAAGTTGGTGAGACACTGGGACAGATTGCCCAAGAGGATGATGGAAGCCTCATCTCTGGAGGTATTTAAGGCCAGGCTGGATGTAGCTCTGAGCAACCTGCTCTAGTGTGAGGTATCCCTGCCCATGGCAGGGGTGTTGAAAGCAGATGACCCTTGGAGTCCCTTCTAGCCCTAACAATTCTGTGACTCTATGAAATATAGTTCAGATATAAGTTGGTAACTTTACAAACATTGACTTTGCCAGAAATATTCTTTGCATGCCTTGTTATCACTGCAAATCTTTTGAACTACTGAACACAATTACCAAGACAAAGGTTGGCACATTTGAAGAACTTGTATTACTTTCTCTCCAGGAAGAGCTTTGTCCTAAACTACTTAAGCAGACTCAGTGAGGGTGCATGCTAGGTGATTACATGAGATCTAGATTCCATCACAGTTTCAGATCTATTTGTAACTATAATGTCAACTTCTAAAATTATTATTTCAACTCTCTTCTTTAAGGTCTGGGCTTTGATTTTTCTTTGGGGTTTGCTTGGTTTTGTTTTGGTTTGTTTCTTTGAGGTGCTAGAGGATACTTCTGCATCCTGACAGAGGACAGTTAATTATTTGATCTTTTAAACACCTAGATTCTGGTGTCGAGAGTTAATTGCTAGACACTGCAAAAGAATCCAAAGGGGAATGTTAAATATCATTACAGAAAATTACTATGCCTGGAGTAGAGTAAAGGAAACAAAGTGCTTTTTGCCATGCAGAGGTTAGGATATTTTTCGCTGTGCTTATGAAGATGCTTCTGACACCTGTGGCTACAAGCAAGGACAGAACCTTGAAGAGCTCAGCTTAATTATTCAGTGGGATAAAACAGCCAAGGTGAGTGTTGCACTCAGGTACCCACAGTGCTGTCAAGACTTGAGAATTCCCGTAGTATGCATAATGCTCTATTCTGCTGCCTTAGAATATAATATTTGATAGCATATCTGAAAAATCAGGATAATGAGATGAGTGACATGCTTAACTTCAGACATACATGATAAACAGTATCCTCACAAACCATACAGTTATCATGACTGGTAGCCTGTTTGATAAAACACTTGCCATAACTAAAAACAAATATACTTTGCTGTGTTTGCATTCTGGTTACATTAGTAAACACCTAAACTTGCAGCACGGAGAACAATATAATATGATATAAATACCTGGCAACAAGAGATATTTGAGTGATCACTGGAGTTCCTGTGCTAGTTTGAGGGCCCTAGGGCTCCCTTAACAAAGCCATAGGGAGGGATGGACCTGCTTGTCCCAGGATACTGTAATATTGTTATTCTTTTCTGTCTTCTGGTACCATAGCTTAAAAGGCAGTGCCTGACTGATTTCCTGCCCTTCTCTTCCCTGCCGTTCTTCCATCTCCTTCACCTCTCTGGGAACAGCACACATTCCTATCTCATGGTCTGGGGGGGAGATGGCTGCCAGCTGGCAGGGAATTGAGCTGCCACATGCAGCCCACTGAGGGCTGGTGGGCCCCAGCTGAGGACAGCAGTTTCAGCCTACCCTCAGGCTGACAGAGGGTGGAAGGGGTGGAGGGTTCTAGAAGGGCAGATTGGGCCTAATGGGTCTTGGTCCAACGGATGTGGCCTAGCTTGTGAACGTACTTATTCTACCTGATTGTGTTTTGTATCTCTGCTCTTGTAAGCAGAATCTCTCTTTAAACTTCCAATCATTGTGGAAGAAAGGGTAAGAATAATTTCTATTCTCCAGTCCTGGGTGGCTCATGTCCTCAGACTGGGACAGTTCCAAAGCATCCTGCCTCACCTCTTGCATTCTTCATTGTGGCTTTAATTTCCCCCTACAGAATTTTTAAAAAGAAGTAAATGCACAGAAGGCAACAGAACGATGCTAGAGGAAAACCAAAGCAAGTGAAAAGAGAATTCAGGATCCTCAGTCTGACCTTTACAACACCATAAGCAAGTCTTTTTATATCTTAGAATAAAAAAATAAGAGAGGCCACCAGGGATTCATCCCTGTTCTAACACAAATTGAACCCTAGCACATAAATACAGTGAGAAAAAGGAAACTTAGGAAATAGGAATCCATGAAATGTTCTTTTCTCTTTTGCTTCTAGAAAAATATTTGTATATACTAATTTGACATGCACACAATGGGCAAATAAAAGAAAAAAAAGTATTTATTTGATTTCAATTTTGGAGGAGTGTGGTTGAAACTACTTTTCACTTTTATTCCATAGCACTTACTATTTCTTTTCTACCTGAGCCAAAGGAATTAAAAGCTTCTGATCATGCACAGAAAGATCACAAGCTACACCAAACTGTCTGCCCAGCCAGAATTTCCTCTTTGTGTTTCTAGTATTTTTTTCCAGCAGCAGTTCACTAAAGACAGCAGTCTATGAGTCAACAACTGCTGCTAATGTAGCAGGTGGTAAGCAGTCAAGGTTTTATCTTAAGGTGGATAGAAGAAAATCAGATTGAGTCTGAAAAATATTTAAGTGATGCTTCTCAGTTTTGATCCAATCCTGTTCACCATATTGACATGTAGGCAGAAAATTAGTCTTCCATATTAGAGCCTGACATAAATGATGATCCTTTTCTCTACAATATTTCCTTCATTTCTTTACAAGTATAAAATATAGAGTTCCACAAACACATCCAGTATTCCATGTAACATTACTTTGTTATGGCATCAATAATGACCTATCCTATTGATCTTACTAGAACTGGATGTGTGCTTCTTCCTTTTAAACAGTGAGGTTTGTTTTTTTCCTCAGCCTTTTCAAAATGAATTCATCTCCACTTACCATGTTTTAGTTGCCTCTAACCTTACTTATCCCCACAGCTCTACTCATACTGCAAATTCTCGCTTCACATTTTTCAAGACAATATCTCTATGTCTTTGCTCTGCTGACTACCAAGGATGCAATTTATAAATCATCAAATTCTGGTCTTAGCTGCAGGTTCCAGAAAACTAGCCAAAAAATAGCTGTTTTCTCTCAGATAATGGAGTCACAATTAAATCTTGATAAATCAAAAACACAAACAAGCAAACGCAAAATGTGAGAAATGAATTACTATAAAATATAGACATTTTAAAGTGGTGAAAAATGCCTTATGTTATTCAGTTAGTTATGATTAATTATATAATATGGATGTATACTGCACACTGAACGTGGAGCACAGTCTTCCTTCACCTAGAGTGTGAGTTCAAGATGTAAACTGATATCCATGCCTCAAAAATCCCCCAAATCTCTATGCACTACATTATGAAAAATTAATATGCATGGCATGACCTGACTGGCACTCTAAGCCTCATATGGAGGATGCTATTCCCTATATGCTGAGTTGGAGAGTGTATTTCTACAGGGTGAGGGTGAGGGTGACTAAAAGCATACAATAGCTTCTGTTGCCTAGAACATTGCTGATTTTTTTGCATTATCATTCCTCAGGTTATCACCTCTCAGGTTTGTCTCTTCTTCTAGGGAATTTGAAAAAAAAAAATTCAAGAAGAATTGTTCCACTTTTTTCTATAATGATGCTAGGGAAATATAGGCAACTGCCAATTACCAAGAGCATTCTGTATGTGAACTTGAAGAGGTCTCAGACTTTAGTGGGGGAAGGTGAAAACACTACCAGAAAAAAAAAAAAAACCAACAAAACAAAACAAACACAAGCACCACCACCACCACCACCACCAAGACCTAACACCTTTTCCTTGCTGACAAATGAAACCAAAGTCTCCAGAAATCACCAATAAAACTTACAGGACGGCATATATAGTACTGGCTCTGACCCAAACACTTTGCATATATTAACTGTGTCACAAAGCTGATAATAATAATAAAGGGCTGATAGCCCTTTATTAGAAGTCTTTATTAGAAAAGTTACTGCCACAATAGGACAGGGTTGCCAGTGTCAGCGCACAGTCATGAGAATGACTTTTATAAATGCGGCCTGGGATGGATCACTACGATGCAAGAAAGACCACAGCTGACTCCTTGCTTCTTTTAGAGAGCAGTCAGCAGCATATTGGCTGCAAAAAGCAAACTCATGAAGGAAAAGACCCTAGCATAAATCCATGGCCACCTTTGCATCTTGTCCCATTTCATACTGACATCTAAACAACAACAAAACCGTCAGTAAAAGATTTTGTAAGGTACGTACAGTTGCAGAAGAGATATCATTCTGTCTCTGGAGAATGCATCAACCCTATTGCTCCAGTAGCCGTAGAGTCAGTTGGCTCAGGAAACTCTCTGCATCTCAGGGAGCCAGAGCACCTCCCCATCCATTTTTGACAGAAAGGGCTTTCACAGTTTGGTTCTTAGCTTGACTTGCTAACTGACCATCTAATCAGGTTACAGCTACCTCCATGAAGGATGAGAGTGGGGACCAGGACCTTTCTGGTCTAGAGTTAATGGCTTAATTTTAATTTCTTTTAAACAAGGTAAGTAGGAGTGGAATCAGACAAAGATGCATTTGTTAGGTTGGATATAGAACTTGGAGTTTGAATACTACATCTTTCATTTATATTTACACGTTCCCCTCTAAACAGGTTGGCACATTTGACTTCCAGACTGAGAACTGTGTTACAAGAAAGCACAGCAACTTCTAGCTTGCTTCCCACGTACAAAACACAGCACGCAACTTTTGAGCAACCACATGGTAAAAAGTAGCTTGCAGTATTCTCCACCATTTGAAACTAAAGAGCAACATTCTGTTTGCAGAGTATAATATAAATTCAGAGCTGCCCCAGGTACTACTTTTATGTAAATATATTACTATTATGGAAATCAGGATCCACTCTGGAAGTCTGTGACATTCACTGACAACAAATTGAGTAGCAATAGTACCACAGAATACCAGGTTGGAAGGTACCCCAGGTAACAACTGGGCTAACCTTTCTAAGTGCAGTTTAAATGACATTAATTAATTATCTTTATTTAAATAAGTATACATTATGTGGTGTAGACAGAGAGAAGATCAATCCCTGAGAAATAACATAATTTGATGCCGGGGAGCTGACCTATTGGACTTTCACCCTGGTAGGGTCTGTTGCACGCTTGTTAAAACTGACAAAATGGTACAGGTGCCCTGGTCCACTTTGCACATGTAAAAGTAATAATTAGAACCACCACCAAAAACACTATTAAAAATGTATTGCTAAATATCCCAAGAATCTTTTCCAATACAGTATCATTTGATTGACTGATATAGCAGAAAAGCACACAGACAGCCTGAGGAGATCGGCTGGCAACGGCGCATGCATCATTACACCATCCATTTCTGCCAGTTATTTTTCCTCTGTGTTTATTGCAGTTGTTTCTCATTTGTAAATGAATGGCAATATATTCCATCATTTTAAATTAAATTGGGTGAATTTCAGTACTCGTGCATCTCAAAGACAAATTGCAGCAGCTGGAGCCACAGACTAAGAATAATAATGTTAATGATCTTAAATTATCCCATAAAAAAACCCTCAGAGCTGTCACTCCCTGAGAATGTGGAAACTGTTGTAAAAAGAATGAGAGGAAGAATAAGACACTATCACAAGGGCTTTTATTTCAAAGAGCTGAAACTGAGTCTTAGTGGCTCTTTCCCAATGCCACAAGTGAGATTTTCAACTTTTGATACTGCTTTGGACATCTACACAATAGATTAACTTAACCTTATGACATTTTCACTTTTGAGTACATCTCTATTTCTTTCTCTAGAAAGCATAAATAACAGCGTTAGTTTAGCTTTCAAACTGGAAAGGAATTCTTGTGATCAAGAGGGAATGGCCTTAAGCTGTGACTGTACAGGTTTAGACTTGATATTAGGAAAACATTTTTCACAGCAAGAGTGGTCAGGCATTGGAAGGGGCTGCCCAGGGAGGTGGTGGAGTCACCAACCCTGGATGTGTTTAAAAGCGGTGCTTGGGGATATGGCTTAGGATAAACCTTATAGAGCAGGGTTATCAGTTGGGCTTGGTGATCCTGAGGGTCTCTTCCAACCTGAATGTTTCTGTGATTCTGTGATATGATGACCACTTTTAACAAATTTTTTTTTCTCATTTCTTATACTACTTTGGAGATAGAGTAGAATCATAGAATCATAGAATGGTAAGGTTGGAAGGGACGTCAAGGATCATCTAGTTCCAACCCCCTGCCATAGGCAGGGACACCTCCCACTAGTACAGCATGTACTACAGAACTTCATGTATGTTGTAAAAGTAAGTTTTTCTGCACCAATAAATTATTAAAGCATATTCTTACATGTACTTTGAAAAAAGAAAATAATTGTCGTAATGACAGACTTCCTTCTGGAACTCTAGTATTGTTGTAATCTGAGCAAGCAGATAGAACATGCTAATGAAAAATTGGTATTTTTCTCCTAACTAGCCAGTAAAGGGAAATAAACACACCAGCTAATGCCATTTAATTTCACCCAGACCTTAACCCTCTAGAAATGAGAATCTTGTCTATAAAGAGGTTGGTTTTCTGCCAGCTTAAAGTTCTGGAACACTTCACAGCTTCCCTGCAATCTTTGCTTCTAGCCAACACTTTCCAGGTGCTGCTATCCTGGCAAACAAACAAGATCCACTCCTGAAACTTGGAAACTCTAGCAGCAGGCAGCATGCCCATGGATTGTCTGAGGAGAGGTGGGCTCTGCCAGACCACTGAACACAGGTGCTGTACTCCATGCCTCAGCCCCAGCAGCTAAGAGGGGCTTTGATTCCCCTCTATGGATTTCTCTTCTTAGCAATTAATAATTTGCAGTGTTCTAACTTTCCTGCACTAATCCCTGTTATGGACAAGTTCTAAACTACCCTGGGATCTTAATAGCTGTTCAAACGGAATCACCTTAAGACTTTTCCCAATGGCCTTGCTGACTGCAATATCTCTCAGACATGTTCACCATCTCGCTTCCTTTTTTGCACCAAGTCATCTTAACATAGATGGTCCTCAGCATACTGAGCCATATCATCCACCTTGAATGACTCACAAGTAAAAGGACTCTCTGAAATCAAAACTAGGGGTTTATGCAGTCATATATCTGTTCAGATCAAATATTTGGAACCCAGTAGCCCTCAATGAAGAAATTTTTTCTCTTCCAAATAAACAGAATTCATTATTATGTTTTTAAGCCTCAGACCTCAATTCTCAGGGTGAATGAAGCATGTTTAGAGCAACAAATACCCAGCATATGTTTTGTGCATTTTTTTTACCCCTAAAATAAAGCAGAGTCCTACATTTGTGTAATTTCTCATTTGCTCTTGGGTAGCTTCAGTTCTACCATCTGCAGGGAAGCAAGCCACTTTATCAACAAACATTGAGCTACGTTCTTGAGAGAAAAAAAAGAAAAAGAAAAAAATCACTGAAGGGTTTTATGAATAGTCAGTCTGAATTAGGCAGTGTGCAAGCATCTCATTTTTCCTGGATAAACATACAAAATGGATGCTTATTTACAATTAGAAGTCAGGTCCTAGCTCTGCCTCCCACCAAAAAGAATGATTCTGAAAGATAAGAAAAAAGTGTGTTCATTTATTTTCACATTTCATAATGCTTGTTCATTCTATAGCATGTGTTCTAGGTTGTGCACATCAGCTTCAAAAAGGTAACTCGACAGTGGAATTAACTCCGGAAAGATTAAATGCTTTTTCAGATGTTCTTGATCTTGTTATTTTAATGAAAGATATTGATGTTTTTCTTTAAATAAAAAAAGAGTTTAGAAAAAAAAAAGGATTTTTTTTTCACTTTTTAATTCTATGTATCTGAACAAATCATTAATGAAATTTGCACTAAGAAAAAAAACAACCCTTCAACATACTGTGACCAGAAGTCTTCCTCAAAACATTTTCCAAACCAGTAAGCATATCTTTACATTTAAGATTGGCAGCGAAAATTTCTTATGAAGAGAAAGCTTTTCTGGAGAAGAGCTAGTTCAAGTTATATTCAAATGGAGAGTTACTTTCAACAGGCTTTATGTGGTGGGGAAATCCCAACTCAGTTATTTCCTTAACCTGAGCAGTTTCTACTCAGGTTAAGGATGCAAAATATTAGATCTGAGATTAGCTGTTCCTAAGTGACAACCCCACAGATATTAACAGGAATTTTTCATAGAATCATAGAACAATTTGAATTGGAATCCACCTTTAAAGATACATCGTCTAGACCAACCACCCTGCAATTGTCAGGGACATCTTTCACTAAATCATGTTGCTCAAACCCTGTCCAATCTGACCTTGAGTACTCCCAATGATGAAGACAAAGCTGAGGAGAGATCTTTTTGCTCTCTACTTACAACAACCTTAAAGGAGGTTGTAGTGAGGCTTGTGTTGATTTCTTCTCCCAAGTAACCAGTGACAATGGGTTCAAGTTGTGCCAGGAGAGGTTTTGATTGGACATTAGGAAAAAACATCTTTACTGAGAGAGTGGTGAGGCATTGGAACAGGCTGTCCAGGGAGGTGGGAGTCAACATTCTTGGAGATGTTCAAGAAGCAGTAGATGTGGTGCTCCAGGGTATATTTTAGTGGTCATGGTAGGACTCTATGATTTCATGGGAAATATGTTCCGGGGTCTCTATGCCCTCATCATAAAAAATACCTTCCTTATATCCAGTCAAAAATCTACCTTCAGTTTAAAGTTGCTGCCCCTTGTTCTATCACTACACTTAAAAATGAGCCATACCCATGTACAGAATATGCCTCACACTGAGCATTTTTAATTTATAATAAAGCACATGATACATCTAAAAATCAGTTTTGTAGTAATTACTTTGACCCTTCTTTAAAAATGACATCTTGAGTCTAAACAGGTAAGATTATATAGAAGCGTTCTGCCAACAAGGCAGTCTGCAAGCAATCACATTCACTTGACTCTGTGTTAGTGTGTAATACACAACATAGCAAGCTTCTTTGGAATAAAGCACTTGCAAATTGCACATTGGATGTTTCTTAAGTGTTCTCTGAAACACACTATAATGCTAAATGTGGCAGCGTGAACATATGAGCTAGTGTTGGCACAGTCAGGTTCAGCTGCCTTTAGGGAATATTGCATCTGGATTCTTCATGAAGTACAGCAATTGACCACGAGCAGCAAGCTTACCAGTCTAAAAATAGAACCCCTTCTGTTTCGTTTCAGGAGCTACTGTTATGCCTTAGCATACTTCACTAGGGTCTAACACAGCATTGGCAAGCACACACTGACCTCTGCTCTCAGGATGGATAATGAACAAGAGCTACAGCTGCAACAGATTGTCCTACACAACATGCAGAGGTGAGCAGGACTCACTAACAGACTACTTCTCAGTTGCTTGCTTTTTGGTGGACAAAAATAAATATGTCTGGATTTCTGCAGTAAGTAGTATGTCAAAAAATAGGACTTCGTGACACCCATACCAGCAGCATCCAGGCAAGAATCTAAATTTCTAAACAAGTGTTGTTTACATTGAACAAAAAGGTTTCATTTCAACATCAGATGAAGCACAGTATCCTGGGGATAAGAGAGGTGGTGCATTGTTTCAGTACTGTTGCTGCCACTATTGCAATAGTGCCCAGTGACACTTGCCTGGCTGGGTATCCTCTCTGCCAGCCTAGAGTATCAGGTTCTCTTCAGAGACAGACACTTCTAGGTGGTGTTCACATTAGGTGAGATGATTTGCTCTTTGAAAGCACCCAGTTCTCTCCATTTATAAACAGAACAACAACCTGAGATGAGAGTTATACCTTTAAAACTGACAAAATTTAGAGGTATTGTCATCCACCCCAAATGATAGTCCTTACCACAACATCAAGAATAAACTAAGATCCTGAGGGTTTCAAACAAGATCTCTGAAACACAGAATATCTGACTAGAATTTAAAAGTGAAATTAAAAGAAAGCAACTGGTTAATTTTTCTTTTTTGAGCAGTTCATTTAGAAAAGCAACATGTAGTACTGGTTACCACTTTGAATCCATGGATAATTCAATGGCTATTTACCTGGTAGACATATTTTTGCCCCTATTAGTTAACATTCTAAGATAACATTGGTTATCTTCTCATGTAACTTCATGGCGTAACATCCTGTGGATCTGATGGTAAATGCTCTGCTGAGCAAGTTGTTGCTTTATGTCAGCCAAAGCATAAGTCTGACGAATTTGGGTTGGCTACATAATAATGGAGCAAGATGCCTGTTAAATCTGAAAGCAAACAAAAATCAAACTGGAAAGGTCTCTTGCTCTTCAAGGCTATGATGAGAACTCAAAAAAAAATCACCTGAGTGCTCTGCAGAAGCAGGACAAGAAGAATGTATCCCATGTGGAACAGACTTGACCAACTGCATAAAGTAAAAGAAACAATAGTACTGAGGTCTGTAAGTTTCACAGAAAAGAATCTGGAGTTCAAGCAATTAAACCGAACACAAAGCATCCAAATTAGGCTGTTATGGAGGGGAAAAAAAACCAAACACACACAGCAACCACCCACAAAAACCACACCAAATCACAAAGACAGACAACAAAACCCAAGCCATAATATGAAAGGAAAAACAGAATCCCTCTATATAAGGCTCAGAAAGCAATTTGTTCCTTCTGTCTGACTCTGGAAAGTTATTAGCTAGAATTCTGTATCAGTTTGTGCAATTACTTGCAGAGGTTGTGATCAATATGGGAAAATCCAATTCAAAGGATAAAAAGGATGAAAGGTGCAGGAGTTGTAAGTAAAAAGTAAAAAGGCTGGGGTTGTTTGGTCTAGGGAAGAGAAAAATCATTGTACAAGACACAACTGTAATCTAAAAAATATGAAAGATTGCAAAAATAAAAAGAGAACTAATAAACTGTATTCCAAATATAATTAAATACTGAAAATAAATAATCTGGAGCAATTAAGATTACCTTAAACTTATGTAATCTGTGTAAATTTTCATGCTAAAAATATACAAGGCAGTAATTGTAACATGTCCAATATTGGAGGGCTTTAAGGAGTTACACAAAAATCTGTAAGAAAGGCACTTGTAGAGTTGATATTGCCCTGGGGAGCAGGAACCTACAGAGCAACCTTTTCAGGTCCCTTCCAATCTTGCATGTGTCTAATTGAAGTAGTCATTTACATTCAATCATTACTATATCATCAGTGAAGCAGAACATGTAATTTATGAGGTTTTCACCAAAAAATTAATTTTGTAATTCATTTTTCAGATTATCCCTAAAAAGCTTCAGAGCAAAAGACTCAGTGCATAGATGACTCATAGTCTCACTAGTTTTTATTCTGCAACTTTTAGGTGAGGCCATATTGTCGTGTTCTGTTTTAAGCCGTCTGGAGGACAAGGAAGAGATGTAGCACAAACTGACTGAATGATAAAAATGGCCATTTTCCCATTCTGAGGCATTATGTCATGCTGAAACATCTTGTCATATTTCTTCCAAAATGAGAGAGAAGAAAAAAAATAAAGGAAGGAGAAAGAAGGAAAGCAGAAAAGAAAAGGTAGGTTGGGTGAACTACATATAAAAGAGAACAATTCCCCTATGGCTATCCTAAGAAAGTCTGAATTCAGTAACACCCTTTAAAAGAACCTTTAAACTGGTATGAACGATTGCCAACAGATCCTACAGCAGAAAGAGTAAAAGCAAGATGATATCATCTATTCTGAACTATTTTGAGGTTTTTATTGCGAGTATAAAAATGGCCTCGAGACAAAAAAAACTTAGCATGTAGACCTAGAATTATTTATGCTTCTTCCTAAAAAAATGCAAACCAAGGGCATTACTCTGTGTCTGTAATGGTGAATTTTCTGCCTGAATGAGTTCTCATGACGATGTGAAACGTTGCAGAATATAATAGTCATGTCAAGTGTACAGCAAAAACAGTCACACAGGGGAAAAAAAATACATCAGTGGAAACTGCCTGTGCTTCAGTCCCTAAAGAAGCTGCTGAAAGAATATCTGTATCACCTGCTGTGCAAAGACTGCCTCAGAACACAGAGTGAGCAGTAGTAATCTCTTTTCAGTCTTTATGTCTCTTTTCACTTCTCTTTATGAAGGAATTCAAATATTGAATCATGGGAAACAGGAGGGCGCACATCATCTCATTGATTCAAATGAACTTCATTCTTGGAATTTGAGAGGATTCTGGGTCTCTGTAGATACACACATTAAATGGAATTAACAATGACAGTTCTATGAAGCTAAACCAGCATGCACACTATTTCTAGAAATGATTGGTGAATATTAACGCGGTATTTTTAGTTCAGTGAAATGAAGTATTAAGTCAAGAAAAGAATATTCATCAAGATACACCTCTGAAACTCTTGGATCCGCAGGAAAACAACACCAATGAGCAACAAACAGCTCCGATGAGCTAAGTCTCTTATGAAGCTTGGTTCTTTTATTACCAGTTACCCATGAGAACACATTCAAAATGAGACCTATTGGTAGGCCACAAAAATTGAAAAGACCAGATAATAAACATACACAAAATTCCTGGTTTAAAAAAAAAATTAAAACAAAACTACCCCTAACCAAAACAATCTCCTGAATACATTTCCAAAGCTGTGAAGCATATCAGTGCACATTCCTGTTACTTAGGTAGATGAAACAGAATGTCATAGATGAGAAAATGATGGTCGTGCTTTGTATGAAGCAATAAAATATCACAACATTAAAGCACCACAGTTTTGTATGCTCTGCAAGTCACTTTCAAATTTTTGAAGCCACTCGTATGCTTGGTTTGACATTTAAGAATCAGTTTCAGTATACTGTCCTGCTACAGAAATAGAATCCTATTTGCTAGCTCACAGAGGTCTGGTGAATGTGCTAAACAGGACTAACTTGGGATCTGCCTAGCTGGATGGATGCAGACAGCTACATGTGCATTCTGCCCATGCTGAGATGTGCCAGAAAAGAGCCAACTCCAGCATGAAAACAACAGTCACATTACCGTGGCTCTGAACTTGAATTAATATATTTAGCTCTCAACAGGGCTTAAAGTTGAAAGAACCTTTCTGCTTATTTGATTTCTAAATATGATTTGTATCGGCAAACATGAAGTAGAAAAGCACATTGCAGTAGTTTCATTTCATTAAACAGTGAAAGAATAATAAAGTCAATTTAACCATAAGCCTTTAGAAAATTCACAGTGGCAGCTACCACAATTTTTGCAATCAAACAAGAGCACAACAAGATCCAAAAAAAGATAAACCTCCAACAAACAGAAAACAACAGAAAGGTAGTGTTCTGTGCCAGTTTCTTTAACCACCAGCATTTTCCTAACTGTGATTTTTATAGCATATAAAACCTCATGAGTACATCTTGTAAGCTGTTTAAAACATTGTAGATATAGGTCGAGACAAATTTGGCTAAATTCTCACTTCTGCTGGCTGAGGATTGGCTTCTTAGGCTGATTTCCAATGGAACCAAAGAAAGTTGTATAACCAATGCAGTTTCAATAAAAAAGAAAAATCATCTCAAGCAAGCCAATCATCAAAATCAAGCAAGACTTTAATGGACTAATTCTAGCCTTCAGTTCTACATAAAGAAGACAAATTATTGAGATACTTCAAAGAAGACAGAGATCTGTGATCATTAAAAGATCACAAAAGCTCACTCATAGGAACCTCTTTTCTTCAAGAAACAATGACTGGTCAGTGCTTGAGTGACAGGCCTTCACTTAGTTAATAAGCCAATCACCCTACAAATTGTAGAGAGTTTGCCACACCCTGTGAAAACAAGCAAATAGGTGAAAAACTTAGGTTGACCACAATATGCTGGAATAAAGGTGAGTACAAATGATAGTGTCATTATTTAGGAAAAACTACTTTCCAGTATGTGGTACTTTGCTCTATTTTTCCAGCACTCCGACTCAACTGTCTGCAAACATTCAATTATATCCTGCAGCTATTTCCAGAGAAATAAATAAGGTCAGCCTTCATTGGCAGAAACCTGAAATCATACAAAACACTTTTGGCATTTGTTACTTGCAATCAACTGTTGGAGTACAAATAAAAATTCTGCCCAGCATGAACAGAGGGACTATGGGGTTCGTTATCTTGCCTGAATCTGGCAGCAGAGGTAGAACTCTAAAAAAATATAAAAGGCTATATTAATTAACACTTTACAATAATTAAAGTAATAAGAGACTATCTCTCTACAGGATGTAACACACAGAAGATATTTCCTATAAAGCTAGGTTGCTGAGAGGGGAGTAGACTAACAAATCAAGATACATTCTGTTAACCTCATGCTGTAAACTGTAAATTTCCTTAATTGTAAGTATACATAGCTAGGTATGACCCTCCTCTCTTCCCATACAACATGTACTCAACATTGCAACTGGGTAAAGCATACTATTACAGATTGCCAAACACCTCAATTGCTTATAAACAAATTTTTGGTTTGCCATATTCATGCATTTTTCTTGAGTAATTACTAAGACTGAGACATGTTGGAGACATTGCTTCAACTGTGATGTCTTTCCTTATCCAGCACCCCATACTTTGAGGTCTTGAGAGAGACAGACCACTCGCATTTTAACTACCAAAGTGCAACACTTTAGTCAGTGACATTACCTCTACAATGCCCAGCTGCAGAGCTTTTTGATACGACACTACATAAATAAAGGACAGTCCCTCTGTACTTGGTTGTTCAGAAACAGTGGTGATATCCATAAAGAGCCATGCCATCCATGAAGATAGCACAAATCAAGCCTCTTCTACCCCAAATCAAAAAGAGACAGTTCAGAATTCACTACTATTGTCACTTCTACCAAGCCAAATTTTCTAACCTATGACTATGGTCAAAACATTTATAGTGCCTATGTTTGTTTTAAGCAAAAGCACCTCAAAACAAGGACCAGATCTGCAACCAGGGTAGAACAGGTCTGAAATGGGGGCTATTATTAAACAATTCTAGTTTCTGATTGCTAAAAGTCTGGCACATCGCATTTTATAGTGCAGAACATTTGATAATACATCAAAGAAGTAAGAAAACAAAGAATGTAGGAACCTAATAGAAAGAAATAAGTATGGATACAATTCAGAAAAAAAAAGCCAATCTAAGATCATGTCAAGCACAGGACACTGTACTGCATCTGGAAATCATGCATAATGGAACAATAGCTGCATAGCTTTGATTTACCTAAACAACAAGCAGATGACATGGTAGAACTCAGGAGGATCAGATCTTAAAAGGACCATGTCATAGTGACACCACGACAAAGACAGCCCAGGAATCCACAGATTCAAGGAGTTGATTTCCACTTCTACTACATGTCTTTATAATCCAGGTGCAGTTCTTCAGCAAGAGACTTTTATATTTTCAGTTTTAAAACTAAGAAATGGGAGCAACACACAAAAATGGTCTTACAAAAATGTACTATCATTATCTCACTGCTATTGATTTTTGAGAAATCAGAAGATCTCCTCTGATCCAAGAAATTGTGGCCCAGTATCAGAACTACATTGCAGGAGCAGTTTTAACAATTTAGGTGATACATAGTCATGACTATTAACTGTTGAGCAAGACTGCAAAAATTATTTTTGCTCATTACTGAAGAGGAGAGAGGTCAGTATTTGCCTGGAGTTATAATGCTGTTTGGTTTTGAATACTATTATATCCTCCTATGGCTCCTAAGAAAAAAAGAGCAAGATAGATCTACTTTGTGAATTAAAATAGGTTCAGTTGCAACCTTGTAATATCGCATTTTGCTTTGTACACATTCAGTATTTGGATTTTGATTTGCAAAAACAAAATAAAATTTTTTAAAAGTGCAAATATGATCCTCAGTCTGGCAAAATTAGCATCAGTAAACTAAGCAATGCCTCAGTGCCGTAAGGATCAGATGATCCAACCTTTCTTTCTCCACAAGAGGCTTCAGGGAAGAATTGTCTCAGACCTTTTACTACAATTTATCACACAATTTATCATGAATGGATGTGGAATGGAGAAGTTGCTTCTGATGACTTCTACCAATATTGCTTTTATGATTAGGTCAGACCAATGAAGCAAGCAAGATGAAGGGGATTGCACTTGCACGTGATGTAACAGCTGGCAAGTGAGAGAAGACAGTTGCAGCTGTAGGCCCACAGACCCTAAACTCTAAACTTACAATAAAAGATACTGAAGACATAGAATTTTGAGTGCATATAAGAGAAAATTAATCAAAGTGGCAGCAAAGGATTTCAACTACACATATACAAATTGGTCCCAAGGTACTTCAGGTCAAAGAAATAAAAAAAAAATTTTTTTAAAGAATAGAAATCATTGTTTTAAATGTTTGCACCTTAAAATCTGGGGTTTTTTCCATGTGTCTCCTGCTCAAGTCAGAATACCACCTTGAAAAAATATTTTCCTTTCTTCAGTAAAAAGGTAAGCAGTCCACACAAGTCTTTGCGCTTGTAAGTTACCTATAAGATGCATAAAAACCTTCATTTCTGTTACAGGGATTCCTCCCACCAGCCGTAGCCCTAAAGAGTAAACCTAGTATCTCAGCTCTGCATGCTTTGCTTGTGACACAGTGCAAGGACTATGTTGCACCTTCAAAAAACAAAGATTTTTGTACCATTTTCATTTAATACAGCACACAGATATCAGTTACTTATAAAAGCTTAGCAAATGCACCAAATTTAAAGACATTAAAGAGTTTGATGACAAATAAAGAACATGACCTATGGTAGGGGTAAGACACAAGTGAAAAAAAGAGAGACAGTTCAAGGGACCTTTTTAATTCAGAAAAAAACCAAAAAACAAACTACTTCTTCCAAAGCACACTTTGCAGAGCTACATCTTGTCAGTTCCACTGTGACCTCAGCTGAATGTGCAGTACCTTGTACTCCTACAATGCTCTGCAGGCAAGAAATAAAAATTCAAGGTATATTTCAGAAAAGCTTTACAAGCTCCTAAAAAAAAATTATCCACTACCAACCACTTTTATGAATGGCAATTTGTCTTCTTCACATACTCTGTTGGTCTTTCTTCCTGCAGTCTAACAACAACTTGTCAGATTTACCACAAACAGATGTACAAAGGTTGAATCCGAAGTGCTTTCCACCTATGGAGACAGAACTTAAGGGGCAGACATCTGACCTATTTTTTGTGAAGGTGTGTGCAGAGCCCTATTAAAAAAAAAAAAATGCTCTCTTCTGCACCCACTCCTTTGAAAAGAAGAAAAAACACATTTCTAGAAGGCATTCAAAGAAGATTGAAGTTTGTTTTGTTTTTTTTTTGTCTCTGGTCAACTGGACCAAACTAAACATGACAACAGAACATTTCCAGTGCTTTCCACTATGCCATGCCGATTACACCAGCTGCATTCACAACACTGTGTGCAGCACATTTAATTAGTAGGAAATCTAAGAAAGATCACACAGAAGCCATTAACTTTTACAACTACCCCTGAAAGCAACTTAAGTGTGGCAGCTCCCTTCTCAATATTTTAAAATAATATTTTAATCCATTTCTGCAAAGAACAATAACAGAACCAATGAATGGATGGACCTTTGGTAACATAAAAATCTGTAAGAAATCTTCTAGCCTGAAAACCAAAATCCTTCAGTCCCTCTGAGGTTTCCCTAGGTTACCTTAATCACATCTGTTCCCAGCAGCTATGAAGTTTAAAAAAAAAAACAAAAACAAAAACAAAAAAAAAAAAAAAAAACAACCAAAAAAACCCACACTTTTGTTGTCATTTTATATTAGGTTCTGTGATCTGCAACTACTATCAAAGTTTTATATTTTTATATTTGTCGTGTCAGAGGCTTGCTTTAGTATATCAATGCAATATCCAGCTCTCAAAATTGAAAGGCAAATACATAAAACTATTCAAGCAAAAGTTGTCTTCTAACTTAAATACACACTAGCACTGGAATAAAAGCAGCAACTAGGTTAACTTCTATACTAAGCTAAACTAATGCCATGACGCACGTCATTAAATATTGGCAACCACATGCCATCAGCTATAGTACAACACATAGAATTCACTTACTCAAAAACCAATTAACATTCTTAACCTTCCCTTCCCTTTTTGCTACTCAGATAAAATATACTGTTACTAAAGTCTAAGTAATGGCAAGTGCCAAATGATTTGTGACAATAACTTCATCTCCCACTGTGTATCCTAAAAGCATACATTTTCAAGTATTCTGAGGTAAAGTGCTTTTAAAAGAGTTAGCAACTTCATTCTCCCATGAAGTCTTGAGGGATGAGAAGAATAAACAACAGGTAAGACAATTTATCTCTGTTTAGATGGAAAAATGCGGGGTTTCTGAATGAACCAACATCCTAAGTGAGGAGCACAATGTCACGGGAATACCTTGGTCCATTCTTCTGTAAAACAATACCTTCTTACAACTGAAGGGTGCACCACATCTACACTGTAAAACATCTTTAGATCATCACATGAAAGGTGGTGTTCTGTAGCTGTACAACTCAAATACTGCTTTCCACTCTTTATGTAAGCAGTCTCACCTTGCAATTAGAAGAGACAGTTGGAAAGCAATAAAAACTATTGATAAAGACTCTTCAGAATTACATAATCAATAAGCATTTCTCTTCCTTAAAAATCGTAAACGCATAAGCAAGCATGTTTTAGCTACACACTCAGCGCAGCACATACAGAAATCAAACTTAAGATAGTTGCACAGCACTTACTGAGTTCCAGAAGTTATGTTCTGGGAAACATACACTTTCCTAGCTTTTGTGAATACGCTATTTAGCTACTAAACAGACATGAGGAATTTTACGGGTTTCTAAGCTTAAAGGTGAGATGCAAGAAGCATGCTGGGCAAAAAAATTAATGCCAGCTTTCTGGAACTTTTGTGGGGAAAAGGGTCTGTTGCCTTAGCCTACCCAGAAGTTGCTCGCCTGCTCTGCACTGCAAAAGCCAGCGCAATGGAGTTCGGGGACAGTTGCTCGGAAGTACAGCATCATTCCAAACAACATTCTTAGTAAAGTTAATTCACACTCTCGCCTGAATGAGCTGCGGGTACCATATGTATTTTTGTTACAGCCAGCCTCCACTTTTAGTGAGTCATTCACAAGAAAGATAAAACCACAACAATTTCACTATAACTATGAAAACTGACAACTGCTTGCCTGTGCTAGAATGACCGCAGTTCCCCCACCATCCTTGATTAACTTGAACGCTGCCTGCACCAGTTGCTTAGTGACTTCCAAGTGGAAAGACAAAGGTGGCAAGAGACACTGTGATAGGATGCCGCTGAAGACTCCCCTTATGTAAACGCCCTTACAGCAAGATGTGAACGGCAGATTTTAGCTGGCCAGAAGTAGAAGCATTTGATGCAGCCTGACCTTGTATCATTGTTTGTCCAAAGAATTCCTAGAGGAAGATTACACAGCTGCCCTCTCCTTTTCCAAATACAGGAGGGAGGGAGTGAGGCAACAGAAACCACTTGTTGAGGAGAAAATCTTCCACTAAGGTGGATTTTTAAGGATTTAAGTCACTATGTTGAATTTATCAAGGTGAAAGAGGCCTTTGACACAAACTATGCTATGCTTTTCCTGTTGTAAAAATGGCACAAATGCAAGCTGGATGAGTGGCAGCTGCAACAGACATGGAAAAGTTGTTACAGATGTGGAAAATATACTTTGAAAATTGGGATCTCATAATAAACTTCTGCAAAGTGTCAGATAATTTAGGGGAAAAGAAGCACCATTATGATAAACCTTTTGCAATGTCATTAATGCAAATCTGTGGAGGCTACTTCCAAAGTCAAAATAAACCTATGTAATTGCAAGCTTATGGAGGGCACATTACTTTATCAGCATGACACAGAATGAAACACCAGAACAAGGCTGTGGAGTCTGTGGTACAATGTCACGACAGAATATGTCTGAATGAGTTACCTGCCACACTTTGAATTATTTTAAGTCTTTTCTTTCTGGATTATCCAGGATTTAGTCTCAGTCATTAGCAGCTAGACCTAAAACAACAAGTGAATTATTTGTCCTACCTTTTTGTTTTTCTAAATGTTTCCAACTCATCTTTCCTTCATTCTAGTATTATTTGCAACATCTAAGCTTGTAGATGCCAAAATATTTTATAGTTATTTTATTCATGTCCCTAAAATAAGGACCTGAACATCTGTCCCACCTATTTCAAGTCACAATTTGCAAAATCCTTAGAGGGTTTCAGGTAGAAAAAAAATCACCACCTGGGAGTCTCATTTTTTACTGATCTTCTAACTTAAATGTTTAAGGCTAGGTGAGATTAACTTGCCTTTTTTTCAAGAATATTTATACTTGTTAATGCAGTTTATACTATTTATAATATATGCATAAATAATGCTATTTATATATAATATAATGCTGTGCATACTTAATAATGCAGTAAGAATCTAATAATTTGGTTTCAAAACCACTGAGAGCTTGCAATTCTTTTTCACAAGAATTTGCCTCTTGATGTCCAACACTGACAAACTCAAAACTCAGGATTTCAATGGAAGGCACCTAGTTAATTAAGACAAATATCAAAACCCATTGTGGTGCTATTGGAGGTGAATTTTCAAAGGGCAAAGTCATTCTAAAACATAGTTCTTGCCATCAGTCATGTATTCCTGGGGAAAAAAAAAAATCCTTGCATCTAAAGTCTAAAAAGTTCTTTATAAATCAATATGCTTTCTTTAAATGTTAGGCATGCACAACTGCACAAGGAAAAAGGAGAGGCTTCAATGTAGAAACAAACACATATGACAATTAGCATGTAGAGTGTAGATGTCATTATGAACCTGTATCTCCCATAGCAGAAAACGGATAAGAAATTGAAAAACCAGTAACAGGTGAAAACAATTAAACAGCAACTGACAAAACACTTTGGAGTGACTAATGGTTACCAACAACTCCATGTGAAGGGCATTTCAATAGCTCACAACCAGAGCTCCCCACTGAACACAGGACTATCAATCTCCACAATTGTGCTCTTGTTTCTTTTTTCTCTTCTTTTATTAAGTTCAAATACTCTCGAGTATCAGACTGGGGCAAAGTGAGTGAAAGTTCTTTATTGATTTCAGAAGATTTTGGTCCTTGGCCATACAATATATTGAAACAGAAAAAAAAAAAAGTCAAGATGAAAATAAAATATATTTTCTAACTATTTTGTCACAGATCCTTCAGACCTAGAATTTCATCCTGGCTTCATCTGTAGATAATGCTTTGTCAATAGAGAACTCCAAACTCAGCATGCACAAGAGCTTATGTCAAAGCAGATCAAGTATCTGCAAGAAGCTAACATGCATAGCAGCCAGCTGCCTCCAAGTTCAGGTACATTTTTCAGTCTCATCTGTTTCTCGTTCAGTTGAGGAACAGATCCCCAGCTTCACATGGATCATCTTTTGGACTTTTTTCCATCTTCAATATTGTTCCTACTGATGTGCTTTCACTTAAATTAGCAAGTAATGAGGATCAGCACAAACAGATTGCAGGGAGAAGCAGGTGGTGCTGAGGGCCTCATGTCCACACTTATCAATGTTTTATGGAGTTTTACCTCAACAGGTTTTGGTCTGATTACCTAGATGAATTATGCCCTGGAATAGCGGAATGCATTAACCGTGCTCCTGTTTCCTTCATGCTTGATTTCAAGCTGGACTTCAGAGGAGCCCAGTTCATGCACACTGAAACCATTCCACAATGTGAACCCAAACAGTAGAACTTAGAAAAAAATCATGAGATTCAATTCAAAAGCACACTCTCTTGATTCAAACTGAAATCCTAATGGATCTTTACAGAAAAATGTGCATTTTATAAGATGTCAAAATTTGTACATAAATGGAAATAAACTGACTTGGAAGGCTGGGAGAACTTTCTGGAGAGGAGGGATAGGCAAGGGCAGTTAGTTTACAGCCTTGGAGACATCATCTGATAATTTTTCAACTTCTTCTGGCTCACAATTACAATAAGGCAAACTCACCCAGGGCAAGTGACAACTGCTCTCTGTTGTGCCTAAGATACATTGGATGACATTAATAAGACATTGCCAACACTGAAATCATTGACACTCCATTTACTGAAAGGTTTCTGGAAAGGACAAGAGGCTGTTTGCTAATGCACTGGCAATGACAAGATAAACATAGCACTCATCTCTCCTCATGGAAAACTCTTCACAAGTTACTTGTTATTTTCCAACCACAAAAGATTATCACACATGCTCTGAAGGAAAAAAATCAAACTCTAGGCAAAAAGAATGACATTTTACTTCCTTAGAACAAATGAAATCCAGTTGAATACAAAACCAGAACAACTGCCTTATCAGAACAAGACAATAATACATCCAGCCTGTAATTCAGCTTCCAAAAAAGGCTAATCCCAGCTTAAGTTCCCCATAAATTGAATGGTTCTGTGCAAGTCTGAGGAATAATTTTGAGCCCGACTGCAGCCTGCCTATAAAATCTAAATGTAGCAAGTACATGTGATCACAACATTCATTCAACATGTCTACAAATATCAGTTTTATCTGAAAATGTGGCAACATCCCGCAAACCTAAAGAGATGGTGCAAGTCAATATTTGCAGAACATGCCTCTGAAGAGGCAGGGACACTGCAGAAAGACCCTTTGCCATTCAGGATCATCATCTTGGGAGAGGTGGGTGAAGTGTGGGCACAGTGGCAGCCTCAGCAGGCTCTTTAAATGGCCCAGGAACACAGGGATCCCATGCACACCCAGCAAGATATAACAAAAGAGGGCACGGGGAGCTACCTGGTGTAGCAGGCCCATTCTGGCCTCATGACAACAGCCAACCAAGATTTTGTGGCTTAGCCTTTGGTTCCAAACAGCCTCCCCCACAACTCTTACATAGATATAGAGTACAGCACAAATATCACAGATCAACAGCACTTACCTTCTGACCAACATCCTCTCAACTCCTTCCTCCAGTGCCTCTTAATCTTCTACATCTTTTTTTGATTCTTAATTGAGGCTTCTGCTTTAATTTCTCTGCCGTCCACACCCACACCAGGTGCCTCAAATGCAGCCAGTCCCACCTGAAACCTTTTGCAAAGAGTAGGTGGGAGTGGTAGTGCTTTAAGAAGTCCATTATAGGTCTTGTGTTCTTGAAGTTTTAAGTCAGGAAATGGGGTTTTATATGATGTTTGAGTACGTTTTGAGGAAACAAAAATATGAAAGAATTAAAAATCATCAATAAAGGAATTTTCATATGATCCAGATGTAATTTCTTGGTAGCTTTACTAAGTGTATCCAACCCAAATGTCCTGACTCTTTAGTTCTAATGTAAATAATTTATATCAGTCCAAGTAAGCTACTGAGAAATCCTGTAAAGGAGACAAACAACTCACTATAAAACAAAGGGTAAATCACTGCTTAGGCTAACCAGATACCTCAGAGTAGATTTTTTTTTTTTTATATAAATTACATAAATCATAGTAAGACAAACTTGAAAACTGCATAGAGGAATCTGTATCATGCCTTGACTTAAAGCTATAATGGCACACAACATTTCTCTGATATAAGGCAGTTATTCATCAGAGGTTTAAACAGCACTAGCTAAAAGACCTAAGTATTCAAGTTCAAGCCAGGGCTTTCTCCATGAGAAAAATACATTGATGTCAGCTACCTAAAATCCATCTTTGTACCTGTTTCTATTTTGTTATATGCTACAGCATTAAGCAGATGTTTCTTGGACCTCTTCTTGCCTTTATTTGGCAAATAAATCACACCAATATTTAGTGTCCCTGGTCCCTGTATCTCTGTATGTAACCATAAAATAACCACACATGTGCACAGCATAGCATTATTCCACAGCATTTGTGGGGTTTTTTCCATCTTTTTTTTCATGCACTCAATGCAAACTCATCCTCTTCTCACAGAACTGACTGCTGTGGGGTCATTCCATCGCCATACCCTGCTCTGTGCCATCAACAGCCACAGTGCTGAAGATATGATGAAGTGAAATGCCTCTTTATGAGACTGCTTATGCAGAGCTTCCACATCCCACAACAGAAATTACTCATTTACTGAACTCTAATCATTGCTTGAAATATTAGCACTCCCACCATTCAAAGAAAAGCCTAGAATGCTGTGCTGGAAAGGGCACTCATAACCTTTATTATGAGGAGAGTGCATTTGAAGAATATCTTTGGGGAATACTTAAGAAACAAGGGAAATTCTAACTAGATCATACTATACACTTCTAAAATTAGAAACATTTAGTCTTCTCCCAAAGGGCCTTGATACATCCAGTAATAACTACTACCAGCATTTCAGATATGCATGGCTGGGGAGAAGAGGAAAGGTATTTCTGCAGCTTAAGGAAAAAAAAGAAAAAAAAAGAAAAAAAAAAAAAAGATGCAATTCAGAATATCAGATTTGAATGGGATGAAGATTAGTCTCTCAGTCCAGTCCAATTCATTTTCCTGTCCTGTAACACAGTTATTCCAACAGCATTAGCAGCTAGATTTTTATTCCATTTTTACTGTTAAAAAGCTCTGAAGACACAAACCCATCATGTTTCCAATGTTTTTCACTGTTTATCTTATCAAACAGGTTTTCTCACTTCTGATCTGAACACTCCTTTCTGATATTTAAGCCCGTTAATTCTTCCCCTATCAAAGATGGACATAGAAAAAAGAACAGGTTTACATAATAAAGAAACATTATAACTTCTGTTCATAGTTTTTCTTTTTCAAAGCAGTCCATTCATTAAATCTTTATTTGGTGGTGATGTTTTCTATATCCCAAATCAGTCTCAAGGCTTTATAAAATTCTGAATTAAAACTGAGTGACCAGAACTGTAACTTCTTGTGCTATAAGCAGACAGACCTAAAAGCAGGTTAAAATTTTTAAAATACACAAACAAAAAACCTGCTAAATGTCATGCTCAATACTTCCTATTTCATAGGCATGCTACGGTAACAGCTTTGCATCTAAAGCAGTAACTGAAAAGCAAATATACAAAGCTAAAATATCCTGAAATACGTAATGATAGAACAAGCAGAGTTAACAAGCCTCTACAAAGCTGCCTAAAGTAAAGTCAGAAATAATTACTGGTTTCAAAAAGTCTTGTTGACAGCATTTAAAGCTGGTCCCTTGAATTATGAGAAGCATGCCTTCAGGGCAGAATGCATGTAATGCTTGAAAGTCAGGAGTATACTTCCAGTTGGCAGTTTTAATAGCACACTTCCACATTCTGCTCATTTTATATCGCTAGTAAGCAACTTCATGAGGAAATCACATTGCAGTCAATGTGCTTGTGTAGGAATTTGTTCTTGTCCACATCGATTGGCCAGAACAGCAAGACCTAGAGCTAGCCACATAGTCCAGCTTAGTACTGATTAAAAAGAGAGCCTTCCTGGGTTTAACTATATCTTTAGACAGAATTCAGATACGAAACCTAAACTATGCTGAACTTGAATACGCCTGTAAATTAGAGGTAGCCAAGATGCTGCAACAGTACTTGAGAAACAGGTAGAGCATGACAACACAGAATTTTAGAATATGGTACTTTAAAAGCAGGTAGCAAGTTTGGGTTAAACATTTTGCAAGAAGGATTCATCAATCTAGTCATCATAGGCTGACTTTCTCCATGACTCTGCAGGATGAGAACGTGATGTAACCTAGAATACAGAAATAATGATACTGGTACTAATCCTGAACCACATAGCTGAGAAGCAAGGTGATGTGACCCATCTGAACAGCACACTTCATCACCCTTTCTCCCCTTCCAGATTTAGTATCTGCCTTGCCAGATATGAAGTCAGTATTTGCAATGATTGGTACCCTTTTCTCACCACACAGGTGTTCATGTTTTTGCAGGAAAGATACAAATCCAGTCGAAAGCAACACTCAAAGTTAATTATCATTAATTGTAAGCAAAGCTCAGATTAAATGGTGTTCACACCATACAAAGACACATCAAAGCAACCACTACCTGCAGATGTAAGTAGCACAGTCTGATAACAATTTCAAACAAAATGGTTAGTAAAACCATTGGGGCTTTGCAGGTAGATATACTCACTTGATTAACATTAACCATAACCAAATAGAAAGAGCACAATATTGATACAGCATCACCTTCCTATGCTGACACATGTAAATACAGTCCTCTCTGATCCTGATCTTCTGTCAAAGGTAGTACCTCATCTTAAAAGGGGTGTCCATAGTAGATCCTACTGTGATTCTCCAAAGGTTTTGAAAAGTGGCACCACCTTGGATTTTTGTAAACAAGGAAGACCATGGAAAGGAGACACAGAGGGCTACAAGTCCACAATTTGGAAACTTTCAGCATCCTTCAATCACAAGCTGCCTGCTGCCTCCTAAATGACAGCCTTCTAGGGCATGTTAATGACACTGCTACTTCAAGGAAAGATATTATTTTTAATTAATCTTTTCTCTATGTCAGTAAGGTGTCTGGGTCTCACAAACAGCAAGCAGTAGTTGTCTGGCTTAAAACTGCTGTTTAGCAGGACTGCATTCCACAGAAGTTTTTTGTGAGTGCTATTTTCAGAGCACACAGTACCAGGTTAAAAATTATGCCTTCTCTAGAAATCTAACAATATTGTGTCGCCTAAATGTGGGTCATGTTTTCAGGGCACAAAACAAAGGAAAGAAACAATCAGTCTATGTATATCTCTGGATCTTTCTACCAGAGATGCCCTGTTCTGCACTTGGCAGATATGCCACTGCCACTGAAATCTGTATCTCCTCACTACTGACTGCCATAGAGGCTTCACGAGTTGTGACTAGCAAATGCTGCCTTGTTCTTGGAGAAGCTGCCTGCAGCACTGCAATTGCTTCTGGTTACATCATGTTCTAAGCAAATTCTCCTTTAGGAATTTCAATGAACTGTTAGAGCCACAGGACTTAAAATCCTAGTCTCAGAACTTGGGAAATAAAAAAATTAATTAATAAAAAGTAAATTAAAACACCCAAACAAGAAAACAAACAAACAAACAAAAAAACCCAACCAAAAAAACCTACACAAGCCCCAACTCTCCCTCGATAATAGGAATTATGTTTGAAAAGAATCTGTAGTTAGTACTGGTATTAAAGGCTTCCACTCTTTAATTTCTTTTTGCACTCCTTTCTGCTAAAGATCAAATGTTTATGTGGGCAACATTTTCCCCTGCATGTTCTGAAAAAAAATATTGTTCTTGACAAGTTTATTAGACCACTATAATTTCTCAGTGGTAAGACTCTTTCTTTCTTTCTTTACTTCCTTTTGTACCCTCTAGCTTTCATCAACAAGGTCTCGGACAAAATGTTTCTCTTGTCATAAAGAGGGGAAATAATTAATGTGTTGATGCTTCATTGCACTGGATAGGCCCCTAGATGGAAAAATTGGAAGTAGACAAGTCAGTGGTACAACTCAAAGGACTTCTGTTTTCCTGAACATCCTTCCTCTGATAGGATTTCCTTTTGAGAAGATTTATTCTTCCACAAATATTCCTCTGATATTCGTTGGAGTGCATCTTCCAACCAGTCACAGTAATAAATATTATTTATTGATAAAAAAATAAGATTAATCCCTATTCTTTTGGTATAAAACATTTATATGAGAGAATCCTTCTCATTCTCAGATGAATATTAAAACGTGGGCATTTTATGCTTGACTTGCACCAAGTGAGTTGTAAACATTTTGTTAAAGAAGTGCTAAGGAAAAGAAGGAAAGCAACTAAAACAAAAAATCCATCTTAAGTGTCTCAACTGCCTAATGAGCTACATACAATTCAATCCAACAGAAAAAAGAATGCTGGGAGTTTGGAAAGAAAACTACTTCAGCAAATAGAAGTAAAAATACAATGAGCTAAACATTGAAGTTTAATTTGCATTATTGTTGTTATTATTTTTGTCCTTGTTACTGCGTGAAGTTCTGGAGCCCCCAACACAAGCAGGATATCGAACTGTTGGAGTGAGTCCAGAGGAGGCCACAAAGATGATCAGAGAGCTGGAGCACCTCCCCTACAAGGACAGGCTACAAGAGTTGGGGGTCTTCAGCCTGGAGAAGAGAAGGCTTCAAGGAGACCTCAGAGTAGCCTTCCAGTATCTGAAGGGGACTTACAGAAAGCCTGGGCAGGGACTATTTACAAGGTCTTGTAAAGGACAGAATGAGAAGTAATGGGTTTAAACTGGAAGAAGGGAGATTTAGGCTTGATGTTAGGAAGAAAGGTGGTGAAACACTGGAACAGGTTTCCCAGGGAGGTTGTGGCTGCTCCCTCCCTGGAGGGGTACAAGACCAGGGTGGATGAGGCCTAAGCAACCTGTTCTAGTGGGAGGTGTCCCTGCCTATGGCAGGGGGTTTGGAACTGGATAATCTTTGAGGTCCCTTCCAACCTAAACCATTCTACGATTCTATGACACAGCTATCACCAGAAGGCAGAGACATAAGGTCCATATCCCTCCTCTGTCAGTTCCATTTTTGCTGCATTTTCTTAGCAAGTGTTTTAAATAGAAAAGACTACACTTTATATACTCCCCAAGCATTCCCACTCTGAAGAGTTTCTAATCCAGTTTAGCACAGACATAAATGTCAAGATCATTTCTTTCTATGAAACAATATAATTTATTCTCTTGATATCACCTCATCTGTTTCTAAACAGTCTCGGACTGATAAAATAGAAGGAAGCATGTTTCATAAACATTTTAAATACATGGTTCAGGTGCAAGTAATTTCTAATTTTAGCACATATGCATATGGGCACATATAACTATGGGCTAAGGCATATGGATTTAATGCAGTGTAGCATCTTATTCAACATCATTTTTGTGTGGCATGTGCTAAACAGATTCTGATGGACAGAAGAAGAGTTATATTTATAGAGAGTGATAACCAACAAATTACAAAAAAATGAAAAAAAAAAAAAAAAGGGAGACATTGCCATCCTTCCTGTCAGTAGTCTTACAATGAGATAAACATTTTTACTTCTGATACCCCAATCAGGTCTTCTGTGTTTATAAACCTCAGCTTTTCCTAACCCCATTTGCTGTTTAATGTTATCCTTAAGGATTTTTTATTTAATTTTGGTTTTTGTAACATCTTTTTGAAGTTTGGCTACTTCTCTCAATTATGTTCAAACTAAAGATTTCATTGACTTTAAAGTGAGTAGGAGCAGGTTACAATTTGATTATAAAATAATTGCTTTTATAGCTATATGTAATTCTATAATTCTAATGTCACCAGATATGCCACCTTTTGTTAAAGTGATGCTTCGAGTATTTCCTTGTCACTTGAACCTATCTAGGTTGAAAAAAACGCTCTTTTTGGAATAGCAAAGAGTAGGCCTCAGTGACTCATCACTCCTTTTCACTAAAACAGAAACAGTTCTAGCACTGGGAAAATAAATTAGTAGATACATACTCAGAAAAGATCTGCAAGTTTCAGTGTAGTCTCTAGCCTCTCAAAACAGGATCTGGTCACTGCCTCCACCAGATGAGCTCCATTGAGATGTACAGCTTTAATGCTAGGAGAAACTTCCAACAAATTCCTGCAATTTATATTCTTTCAGCTCTCGATACAAATCCTACCAGGAGAGCGTGATGCCTCTAGCAACCGGCATAGCTGTTAAATTCCACTGAGAAGATAAATGACTGTTCACCTTGAAACATGCCATGCGTGGATCCCTCCAAAATGAAAATATTTTTTTTTATAACAACAACTTCTCTAATACTGACTGGGTTTTGTAGCCTACAGACTTCAGAACATAAACTGTTGCAATCTCAGCTACCATACTTGCACCAGTCTGCCTTAGCTATGCATTCTAGTTAAGATTTCCGTCTTACTGCTGATCTTAAATTGGTACATTGTGAATGGTAACACTCACCTTTATAAACAATTCTCAGATTTTATTTATTCCTATCATATAGTGAGGGAAATAAAATCAAAATACTCTTTAAAAGGAAAAAAAAATCTATTTTAAAAAATAAACTACAAAAAGATTTTCTGTAGTTCAGGACACTGACACAATATGGCTTTTCACAACCACCACCTGCGTGCTTGCACCTTGATGAACTCTGAGTCATTAAACTTTAAGAGGTCTATTCAGAAGGCAAAGTCTCTTACCTCTCTCTGTTGTAACTGTGGACTCTTTCACAATATAGGCGTTTATAAAGGAGAACTGCATACCTGACAGAGATAATCATGAGCTGTCCTGTGACAGACCTGCTTTTTATCCATAAATTATTTATCATATCCACAAGAGGACTCCACATTTAGACCTATTGGGTACCCACTACATGTAGGAAAAGTATAATGATCACTTGCCAGCTGCATACCTTACTCTGGAAAATTATCCTCATTATGAAATATTTAGTTCTCCGCATAGACATAAAGTAATTGAAATAACAATGCTTGGAAAATTATCTAATGGAGAGCTCAAGATATTACACACAATGCCACTGCATGAACAACAAAAACCTACATAAAAGTTGCCAATATGCCACACTGACAGCGGTCAAAAATATTTCTGCCATAGGGAGTAAAATGTAGGACTAAATTAAGTCCTTGATTTCATAGTTTCCATGCAGACATTTTACACCTGTCATCTTGCTGCCTTGCTTGGCAAGCTCACAAGGTGCCCCGAGCTCCTGTGGGACGCTGCTGTGGGAAATACAGCCTCATTGGCCACAAAAACAGGCCAGCGTGGCTGAAGAGAAATGAGAGCTGAGACACTGTCTGGTGGCTAGTCTTAAGTTACAATCATGAGAAATAAAAACTATTCATAGAGACAACATCAGAGGTAAGCCAAGTAGGCTGACACAAATAAGTGCATTCTACAGTTACACAGCAGATAAAAGATAGGCTTTGTAAACACTGTAAGTGCATTTATGATTTACTGCCCCTTCATATTAGTTAATTACCATCTCTATTTTCCACAGTAAACAGCTTTTTTCCTAATGAATCATATTTCAAGTGAGCTAAAATTATGACTAAAATTAAACTGGCAAATATCTATTTTTAGACCTTCTGCTGTTCTTGATTTACATTCCAAGTTGTATGTACCTTTCAAGCAAGCTATACTTCTGAAGCCAAAGTTTGCTGACGTGAATACAGTAAGTGTGACGGAAACAATGCACCATTTTTAAAAGTCTTCAATTTTTGATACACCTCGGTCAGTTTCCCAATTGCTACATAAATCAAAATGGACATTATCACAGATTGTAAGGACTCTAAATGCAAACTTAAAGAGCATTTCATCAGATTGATGTGGGACATGAAAACCCAAAAACATCTTTCTTTACCAGTCACAGTCCCTGAAAAGGCATTCACAACTGCCTGTGGCAGGGGGTTGGAAGGGACCTCAAAGATCATCTATTTCCAACCTTACCATTCTATGATTCTATGAACTTGGAGAATAAAACATGTAATCTTAAATATCCACTGTCTGAAAAAGACATCTCTAGTTCATACAGAGAGAACAATCTCTCAAGAAAGATGCAAGTTAGCTGCCAGCACCAAAGATCCTGAGATTACACTGAACTATTTTAAAAAGGATCATTTATTTAAAGTACACACTGAAAAATACTCAGCACTTCTGATCATGAGGAGTACAGAAGCACCTCCTACTTTGTATTTGCAAAACCAAAGTTCTCAGAGCTCCTGAACCATGTTCCCTGAAAATATAGGGGATCATTTATTTCTTCCTAAAAGGAAAAATGGGAACAGCCACTACGAGTCTGCCCTTCAAATATAATATTTTTTTTTTAAAAGGAATATTTCTGAAATAGATGATGTTTCATCCGACTGTCAATCTCACTCTTCAAATTTTTCTCATTGTAATGTCTTTCCTATTGCGTAAAATTGTGGTAGTTTGAAGGAACTCTCTTAACAAATTCACCTTCATGTAGACTCACCCTCCAGACAAAAATAACAAAAAAGGAGTCCATCAGTGTCTCTCATACATGTATCTTCACTTCCTTTTCAGGACACTGTCAGTGTCTTAGGTAAACTCTGGGAAGTCTAGTTTGCAACAAGGAATTCTTTCAAGGAAACCTATGTGCTTTGCGGTCTGTAAAAAGCATTTAAAGTGTAGGAAAAAAACAACATATTTGCATGTGTGGAAAGAGGGGATAAAATATGGGATAATCTTCCATTTGAAGGCAGTGTCCATGCTCTGTGAACACATCTGCTTTAGAGGTCATGCAGTGTGGTAATTGCTGCCTTTGTGAGTGTCCATAGTGATTTCACTGTGCTTGACACAAACTGGAAAAGGGGAAGGAAAAAAAACCAGAAAAGAAGAGAAAAGAAAACAAGCACAAAGCAAAACAGAATAGAATAGCTTGGCTTTTCCCTAGGGAACTATAAGACAAGAGACCAATAACTACTTACAGTGAAAATTCAGAAAAGAGTTCCTCAGGACCCCTAGAAATGGACTTTACTGTTGATACTGCTCAGTAAAAAGAGATCCTATGCTTAGGTTACCAGAAGAACACAACACTTAACACATTCTATCTCTCTAATACAAGATGACAGAAGAAAGAAAATATTGGTATATAATGTATGTGAGTGCATAAACCTCCAGCTTACTAAAAAGATGAATGCTCAAGGGAAGCTGTAGCCCACAGTAGAGATTGTGTAAAGTTACATGCTAAATTTCCTTTGCTAGAAGTACAGAAATAAGAAGTAAAGAAATGGGGTGAAATAAAGGCACAAGAACAGAAGTCACTAGGGACTTGCACAGTCTAGCATCTCTTGCTTCACACTGTCATTATAGAAACTCCTCCAGGCAGAATGAATCCATGATCCTATTAAAGCCATGGGAACCATCTTTTTATTTGCACTGGCCATGGTATTACTAAGAGTGTTGAGGGAGCAGCACACATTGGGGCATGAATACATTAAGACAGGAAATGAAATACTAGAAGTTCTGTGAAGTAAGTATCAATAATTAATGATTTTTTCCATTGATTTTTCAGACATACCATATTACAGAGAGGGAGCCCAAAAAACCATTGTCAATGGCCAAAGCTTGGCCATAGGCTATAACACAAAGGAAAATGTACACTGCATTTAATAGTGTTAATTCTGATACTATGTTAATTGCTGTGTTG
Source organism: Eubucco bourcierii (assembly GCA_013396675.1). Taxonomy (NCBI): domain Eukaryota; kingdom Metazoa; phylum Chordata; class Aves; order Piciformes; family Ramphastidae; genus Eubucco; species Eubucco bourcierii. The sequence goes on from VWZE01018591.1 coordinate 84,007, forward strand.
GGTATCATGAATTGTACTGCACTGCTCAGCACAAAGAACTCTCTTGCAAGAGAATCAGGTATGAAGTTCTGAACACCTTAGCACATAGAAGTCAACATTATTGACTGAACAAGACAAAAATATGATGCCTCACAAATCTCTGCTAAAACCCCTCATACCTTTTAAGATGAGTTCTGAGGGAAGTAAGCAGAGGGGATTCCTGAGGAAGAATTAAGTAATTACTGATTTAAAAAATATCAAAGTTGGCTTGCAGGGGGCTATATTATGCTTTAACATGGTTTATATACAAGTAACAATTGGGAAGCAAGAAATATTCCGGGTACTTATATTTTTGTTAGTTACAGTTTTTAATCTGTAAGTTTTTTCCATACTCCTTTGAGTTATCTGGAAGGTTGTCACTCAGTTGGAGGTAGTCCTGTGGAGCAAATTAGACAATTTAGGGTTCAAAATGTATAATGGTGATGCCATTGGAAAAGTAGATCATTCCTGATATGGAATAACTTGCTACTTAATTAGTTAACTCATATAGAATGTCACTCAATAAAAATTCTATGACAAAAAATTTATGGGTGAAAAGAAATGCAAGAGGAGCTTACAACCCACTGCGCCTTGATTTGGATCATGGTTTTGACCACCTTCAGTCTGAAACTGCTAACATAGAAGGTGCTGTACTTAGAATCTGGTATGTCTGATTATCAAACTGTAGGTTTCACCAGCACAAAGAACTCTTCGTTGTTTTGTTTTGAGGTTGGGGTTTTTTGTTGGTTGGTTTTTTTTTTTTTTTTTAACAGAGCTGTCTCACTTCCCTCTCTTCCTTTGTAAGATGACAGACTGCCCTGCTTTCACATGCTGGAAGAAGTTGACTTTGCAAGAGCTTATTCTCACTTGCCAGCCCATCATGTTTGCTCACTTCTGTAATTAATGAATCAAAACTGGCAGTGGATCTGAAATGGCTGTATCAGCTTTACTGATCTGGAAAAAAGGAAACATGATTTCAGATCATGACAATATTGATCAGAGTTTCACAAATGACATCTTAAGCTGATTTATAAAAAATAAAATACCACAGAATGAATTTACTCAGGTCTTAAAGTTAGATTCACTTATTTTAATAGTATTCCAAAATTACGCCCTTTTCATACTATTGGATACTTTGAAGATCAAAGAAAAAAAAACTGTTGTGAAAGGTCACTAGCCCAAGCACTTTCCAACAGCCTTTATGAGGCAAATCATGAGGCAATAGAGAGCTATTTCCTGTACAAATTTCAGAGATGTAGAGGAAAAGATATTACAAAATCTCTTTAGATGGAAAAATATGCTAACTACAGAGAAATACAGCATTATTAATTCAGTAGGCACACTGTATTCCTTTCTGACCATATAGGATTCTAAGGCACTTATTAGAATTACTAGTAAATGAGGAATTGCAACATTGGCTCTTGCCTGTCTACTGCCCTCTTCCTCCACTATTGCCAGTGCCAGGCAAAAGCATGAACAAAGCATCTGTTTGCACTTTTAGTAAAGCAACTCATGCTTGCATTCCTGAATGTTTACATGAAGCAACCATTCCTTTTTAATACAAAAGTAGTTATAAACTGGAATTCAGTCATCTCTGTTTGTAAAGTAACAGCACAGATGGACAAAAACCCTGAATGATGTCTTTGGGTGATAGCATAATACAGACTATTAGAGCTGTCACTGATTTCCTGGAAATAGCAAGGGACAGATCTTCCCTCATATTGCCATAGTGGATTGCTGAAACAGAAAGCTAACAAAAGCTGACTGTGAAAAGGCATGCATGTCCATGTCTCACTGGAAACATGTCAAACATTTCAAATGCCAATGTTTTCAGATGTCACCAACTCACCATACTACATACACTCTATACATATCCAAATATTTGGCATAGCCTTTTTTTAAAATCTTAAATAATTCACATTAACTTGGAGCTAAATCTGCATTAAATCACTGAATATACAACCAATATAATTTTAGAGTTTTTCTTATTTGGTAAGCATACAGACTGTATCACAGCATCACCAAGGTTGGAAGAGACCTCAAAGATCATCAATTCCAACCTGATACCACAGACCTCGAGACTAGACCATGGCACTAAGTGCCACGTCCAAACTCGCCTTGAACACCTCCAGGGACGGTAACTCCACCACCTCCCTGGGCAGCCCATTCCAGCAGCCAATAACTCTCTCAGTGAAGAACTTTCTCCTCACCTCGAGCCTAAGCTTCCCCTGGCGTAGCTTGAGACTGTATGTTCTTAAAGCAGTCACAGTGTCTTGTGGTATTACACAACCAACTGAACTGTGGGCCCTAGCAAATAGGATAAATGTAATTGTTTAAACACTTAGGTAAGATAAGCCAGATGCACCAGACAGAAGTTACAGAAACAAGTATACAAGAGTCACAGAATCACAAAATTGTGAGAGTTGGAAGGGACCTCAAGGATCACCCAGCCATGGGCAGAGACACCTTCTACTAGATCAGGTTGCCTAGTACCTTATCTAGCCTGGTCTTAAAAACTTCCAAGACTGAGGCTTCCACCACCTCCCTGGGCAACCTGTAGCAGTGCCTCACCACCCTTATAGTGAGGAACTTCTTTCTAATGTCTAACCTAAACCTCCCCTCCTCTAGCCTGGATCTATTCCCCCCAGTCCTATCACTACACAACACCCTAAAAAGTCACTCCCCAGCTTCCTTGTAGGCCCCCTTCAGATATTGGAAGGCTACAATAAGGTCTCCTTGGAACCTTCTTCTCTCCAGACTGAACAGCTCCAACTCTCTCAGCCTGTCCTCATAGGAGAGAAGCTACAGTTCCCTGATCATCCTTGTGGTCCTTCTCTGGACACATTCCAGCATACTCATATCCTTCTTGTAACAGGGGTTCCAGAACTGGACACGGTACTCCAGGTAGGGTCATTTACACTAAGTCTTAAGAAGGATTTTGTATTCCATCTCAGAACATGAATGAGTGCTCTGCTCATTTTGTAGAGCAGTGAATCTTCCCAACTGTTAGTTGGGAAGGATGACATTTACAAGTCACATGTTGGCACAAGAGAGTCACTGAGAGCTAGGAGTTGAATTAAGGAGGGGTCTGGTACTGATACACAACCCTGAGTAAGTATTTTATATCTTTCATGTTATGTTTACATACTTGTTAACTTACACTGTCTACAACAGAAGACAGAGTGCTGTGTGTTTGTTCAGCACATACATCCTGGTTTGGCTGAGACCTTCTAGTGTTAATAACACAACAAGAGAGCACCATTGATAAACACCAAAAGTCACCAGTCACTTCAGGAACCTTTGATCTACTTTGAACTACTTCATTTGCTTACTCAAGTAATCACTCATCTCAGTGGCTTTAGCTCTATAAGAGTTTTAGATATAAACAATACCCTCTGAAAAGGTTAAAAACAAAACAAAACTACATCAGCTCTGTAAAAGAGAAAATAGACATGAAACCCTCTATTTCACAGGATTTGTAATGTTAAGGTCCTTGGAACTATTGTGTCTGAAACTGTGGGAGCAAAAGGGTTTCTGCTAGTACTGAGCACTTCACAGTGAGACAGCTTATTTGGCAGCTGCCTGCAAAAGTTAGGGAAGAAATGCAGCCAGAATACTCAGGATAGAAATAGTCATAGAACTGCTACCCATGAAAGCTAAAGCATTATCACAGGGATTCTATGTTTATTTAATAAACATTATTTTAATCTTCATTTAGAGAAAGTTCATCACCTCTTTTTTTGTCTGTTGATTAATCTCAAGTGTTTTCATCATTTAGTGGAACATATTTTATGCAGATCTTATTTTATAATGTTTATAACAAACTGTAAGCCTCTCTGGGATGCTTGTGTTTATGCCATTGTTAAAGAAGCTTATCTCTGCAGAGGTTTGGGGCACGAAAATTGCTTCTACAGTTAGGCATGCTAGTATCAGGTTAAAATAGGCATGCAGAAGGCTCCCGAGCAATATAACAAGGTCTACCACTGCAGCTTTTACTTCTTTTCCTCGCACAATTGTGTCTTCAGCTTCTCCAACAGACCTGCTGACCTCACAGACCCTGGGATGTCACAGAAGCCACAGCTGCCTGAAGAGCTGCAGGCCATCTCTTGTCAAGCCTACTTGCTCACCACTGAAATTAAAAATAGGAAAGATGTAGATAGGTATATGGATAGGAAAAGGAAAGGAGTAATAAAAGCACTACTGGCATAATTCACATTTTTCAAGCAATCTCCTCTCTAAGAGAATTCTAATAAAAGAGATGAGTGTCTTCCATCTCAAGAGATAAATGGGAGGATTTCTCCTAGATTGCCATTTTATTTCTTTTTTTCTTTTTTCTTTTTTTTTTTTTAAATTAACATCATTCAAAGATACTTTTCATTTTTAAAATAAGCAAGGTTAATCCTGCATGAAGGATCATTAACTCTTCTTGCATGCTCTGCGATTTTTGTTCTCCTCAGTAGGGACGGAAAGCACAACTATAACTATGCAGTTAATTATAGTGTAGCAGCTGCCTCAGCTATGTTGTTATGTTGGTGGGAGAACCACAGGGGAGAACTGAAGAGGTCCTTTTCAAGGATGGCTAAAAGCCACTGGGTTTAGGGCCCTCCTGTGGTAAACCTCAGAATTATGCTTCATTTTTACATTCTGTTTCGTACATCATGCACACGCTGGGGAATGAGGATTTCCAAGACAGAGTTCATTCGTTCCGCTATTATTTTTGTGCCGGCAGCTGCTAAAGGGCCATTTCCAGGATCACTGTCAGTATCATGCACATCTGCAGTTGCATGGACAAAAAATTTGGACATCAATCCAGCAGGGTATAGGAATATCATTTAAACACAGTGTTTTAGAGAGCATTAGATGCAGAAATCTTTTTAAAATAATAAGAATTTAAAAGCCCTCTACATATGTTAAATTTCAATTTGTAATTCTAATGGAAAATCTACACTCATCATCTTACAGCTTAGCTGGTTCTTGAATCCTTGCTTTGCTATGAAAACAACTGAAAAGGAGACTGAAAATGATACACATCTATAAATCACATTTAGCTACATTTACATCAACAGCCATTATTCACTTGCTTCAAGCAAAGCCCTTAAAATAGGTATTTATATAATTCTCAATATAACCACCACATCCATTTCTTCACAGCCCTCCCTTCTTAGAAGGTAACATCAATGTAGTTACTTAAACACATGCATAGATTATTTATGTTAATTGAGTACAACACCAAATTCTTCTTGAAATGTTATGCTGCAGAGCTCTGTATCATCTATTGCAAATACCACTGTAAGAGCATGTAGTGACCCCCTCCTTCCATGGTTTCTGTTACTCTCCACAAAAGCATCAAAAGGAGTGAAAGCTTAATGTGATAAAATGTAACAGAGAAATCACATCAATTTGAAGTGTCTTATATAATAGCAAGTGTTCTGTATCTCAAGTAGTGGGTTGGAGTAAATTGAAACTCTGAACATTATCATGGGGGTGGAAAGAGAAGGAGACATACCTTAGAAAGCCTCTGCTTTTTACCCTCTGAAATTCAATGCAAGATCAGACTAATTTATGCTGCATTCTATACAGTCTGCATGTTAAATGCTTAAAACATCACACAACCTATCAGTTCAGAAGAACTAGAGTATAAGACTACTTCAGGAAGCACCATAAGCCTTACTCCTAAAATGTGGTCCAGTCACACCCTTCTCAGTAATTAGGCTTTGCTGAATACCTGAGAACACAAAGGTGTAACCTAAGTCACCAAATATTTTTAGACAGTCAAAAACTTGGTGAAACTAAGGGTTTTTTTCTTATTATCTTGCTTCAGAAAAAGTGGTTTTCCCCTCACTAGAGCTAATGGCAGGCAGATACTTGGCATCAAAAAGTATATGATGTGAACTCTTCTGTTTTTCAGCTCCCAAATTACCCTCTGCTGCTTTCAAGCAGCAGATTAGACTAAAATGAAGCTAAGCGCTATCACAATGGTGGAAAAATACATGGAAAGCAGCATATACAGGCTGCATTGGTTAGGCTAAAAATAAGAAACTGAATGTGTGAAATCTTTTCATCCTGCATCTATTTTATACATTCTGCAGCCCATGAGGATTTTTGCTTACTAAATTCCCAATTAGTTCATATATATTCATACACCATTTCAGCTACTGCAGATTGAAACAGGAGGAGTCTCTCCATAGTTTATTACTGGCATAATCATAGACTCATAGGACAAGCCAAGTTGGAGACAACATCAAGAGTCCAACCTTTTGCTGAAAGCAGTGTAAGCTGTAAGACCAGATCAGTTTAATCAGGGCTTGATCCACCCAAGTCTTGAAAACTTCCAGAGACAAGAACTGCAAACCTTTAAAAAAATATAGCTAATTATGTGTTTTGCATGTCTTCTTCTTTCCTGACTTCTTGGCTCTTACGTCAACTGATAATAATTTACTTCAGTGGGAATGTATACACAAGCACATACACACACATAGCAAAATATGTTCTCATTAATATGTTCATAACAATTTCTGTTCCAATAATATGTCTTCAAGGAAAAATGTACACTTTTTTAATAGAGGAGAATGTGAATAAATGGATGGAGGAATACTGAATGACTGTTAATTGATACTTTGCCAATTACTACATGGATAGATTCCTAAATGCCATCAGTATATATGTTGGCCCCAAGTCAGTGAAAGAACAAAAAATTCTTTCTGCTCAAAGGGCAGGAAAAAATGTTTTGCATTTTGCACCTCAGAAGCTATTTACATTTTGTTTTTAACAGCTATCTCTTTATCTCTTTATACTTGTGACACAGTTCAAGTAACACACTACTAAGCACCAACACCATTTATCCAGCATTGGTGGGTTCATTTTATTTTTTATGTTGGAAATCCAAGCACCTTTAAGGATAGTGAGTGTAATATAAAACACTAAAAGTGATTCATAGTGGCTCTCAAGAGAAACATTCTGGTTAACTGAGAATGTCTTTAGGTCAAGTATATTTGTACCCAAGATACTACAGTAGATTTCAAATGATTGCTTAAGTAGATACTGTTATAAAACGTTCTTAGAGCAGCTTCCATTACTCATTATTTTAGTTATTTCTGTACAGCTTCTTACATCACTTCTTTCACTGAAGTATCTCAAATCCCTATTCAATGACAGGCCTAACCATATTTGGTTCCTCTTCTCTCTATTCCTCTCTTTCCAGGAACACTGTCATATATACAACCCGGCTAAAGAGAGTGGGAAGCATATGTGCTGTTGCTTGTTTCTGTTAAAGAAGCAGCATTTCTCATTTTCTGAGTGAAAAGTAAGGGAGGTTGTTACTATCTGCAGGTCCTATCAGAGGCTCTTGCACAGCTATTGTGCCATCATAAATTTTAATAGTATTAAACTTTCCAGTACTGCTATAATTCTGCAATTATTTTATCATCCTTATTGCTTGCCAAAGCAACGTGCACAGCTTCCTAAATTATGCAGACAATTTCATTTAATTAAACGAAAGCCGCCTTAATATCCTTCAAGGATATTGCTATTTAAGGCTACAGGACACAAAATTCAATTTATAGTTTTGTGATCCCTTATAGTTATTGTTCTAATAGTCTTCATTTCATACTAGTCTCAAACTATTAATAGGAGAGGACACGTATAGGCCATTAACATAAATAATAACCATTTATGTACTATTAAGTCTTGCATGGGATTATACTCAGATTAAGAGGAGCCAGTCATATTTTACAAATATACTGTGGTTTCTTACACCAATCTATCTCCTGTGCCTTTTCTAAGGGGTTTATTTAGTACATATAATTTGTTCATCCATCACATTCACTAGTCCATTACACATATTGATCTTCCATTTACTAAAGCAAATACCATATGGTGTTGAACACTCCAGTGCAAAGCTCAGTAAGGAACCCAGTCAATGACAGCTAACAGGAACAATTAAGCAAAAGAGATAGCAAATATATTTTTACTTTCATATATTTAGGGCCAATAAATGACTGTGCTGTATTGCAGATGAGATGCAGTTCTCTAAGGAACTGATACGTCAATATTAAGCCAGTTACATACATAAGAGCTGTGAATAAGACAAATAATCCAAAGAAAAGTATTCCAGTTTAGCTCTTCAGCCGGAGAAAATTGCCAATTTCTGACCCAAGCATCCAGCTGTAGTGTTCATTGTTTAACAAGGATCTGAGATAAAGTAACAAATAGATAACTATACCTGAAGCCAAGGTCAAACGGTTCCTATGCATGAAGCTACTGGAAAACGTCAGGGACAAAAATTAACTGCCAACGATTTCATAATGACAGTCACCATCTCTATTAGCTTAAAGATCCATAGTAGCAGAACTACAATGCACTCTGGAGTTTCAGGTATTGGAGTACAATGCTCCAGTTTGTGTTCATAAATAAATGGCCATCTTGGCCTATAGGTTTACTTCTGCCTGTAAAAACCTAAAGGGATCTTTTCTGCTTGCAGTTAAAGCAACTAAGGATGCATAAATAATTATACCTACAGTTAACTCACCAAACAGGGAAGCTAAAAAGAAATTCAATGTACTCCAGAAAAAAAAACCCTATATATATAAAATATGTTTTCATATATATTTAATATATATATTCATATCTGTATTTGGTGATAAAATTAAAAAGCAGGAATGTACAATGGTATTTGACTTTCATAGATGGTATGTAATTTCAGTGGGAAAGGAATTCAATCCATTCAAAACACAAACTACTGACGAAGATTGTAATAATTCTCCAGAAAAAGTTACATCATCAATTTTTGCTCAGACCTAGCTAAATGCCTTCAAGTGCACCATCGTGCATTTACAAGGATCACACATTAAATATCTTTGTCCTGTAAACTTGTGCAACCTGCTTTCTCAGATCCTCATTCTCATCATTTTTGTTATCCTCTTTACCTCCTGTCTTGTAATGACAGGATGAGGGGCAATGGGTTTAAACTGGCAGAGGAGAGATTTAGACCAGATGTTAGGAGGAAGTTCTTTCCAGTGAGGGTGGTGAGGCACTGGAACAGGTTGCCCAGGGAGGTTGTGGCTGCTTCCTCCCTGGAGGTGTTCAAGGTCAGGTTGGACAAGGCCTTGAGTGACCTGTACTAGTGGGAGGTGTTCCTGACAATGGCAGGGAGTTGGAACTAGATGATCTTTGAGGTCCCTTCCAACCTTACCATTCTATGATTCTAGCATTGTCAGTCTCAGAAGTCTCTCTCTTTTCTCTCCATGCTTTTTTCTTTATGCTCCCCACACTGAAGTGATTAACTTCTAAATTTACAAACCCAAACCTTCTCCTAAATATTTTCTTTGTTAAGATCACCAAGACTGACATTTTCACTTCCGGAACGTTCACAAAAAAGAAAAGTAGCTCTACTGGTGTCTGAGAAACTATCCTGTACATTCATCATGTAAGGTTTCAGAGAATATAGTCCATAATTATTAAACACCTGCATTTAGAAGCTATGGAAATAAAAGGACTTCTCTATCAGAAGAGTACCCCTCTGTGATGTTTTATCTACAAAGACACAAATTAAACTAAGAAGAATGAAACTACACCATAATCACTGCAGCAACTGCAAGGGTGTCAAATGTGTAGAACAGTTCTTCAGAGGTACAATGCTGGAGGTTGTCATGGCAACTCTTCTCACTCCTTCCCACTGATTTTTGGCAAGCGTTTTTAATTTTTTTTTTTTAAGCATTTTTATTCCTTCTCTGATAGCCTTTTTTCTTCCTTTCACACAATACAAATAATGTTACTGAATGCAAAGAGCATGCAAAAACATCAGTCGGTGACCACTTCAAGCAGAAGATATATGTAACCTACACATAGTGGGGTTTATACTCCCACAAGCACAACAGTCCAGCTGTTCAGGTTTACTGAAAGGCACCTCTCTTCAGCCAGAGTATGCAAGTATTCTGATCAGTAGCAGAAGGGTTCTTCAGCTCATGCTCCCAAAGTGCCTTTAGAAAACAGATCTAGGAAAACGCAACCTTCTCTATCTGCACTGCAGTCACAGTTTGTTCCACTCAGTGCCTATTTGTTGTTCTCCTTGTAGTATTGCTCAACAGCTCACCAGCTAAGAGTCTAAAGCCCCTTTAGCTTACTGATGTTCTTAGAGAAGTCTTCAGATCAGTTAATCAGATTCCATTTAACACACATATATATAAGCCAAGTACAAGCAAAGGGACCAGATTAAAATTTTCACTTATATTTGCTAAGATGCAAGCAAAAGAATTGTAGGTTTGCCTAAGACTGGAATAAAATTGTTTTACAATAAATTCTTAGTCCTTCAATTTTTGCCTTGCTATTGCAAATTTTACCATTAGAGACTAAAATGCGGCACTTAAAGATTTTGTTTGGTAGCACTATTAAAGTAATATCAACTTAAAATTTGATCAGTTTACTGTTTAGCATAAATGCTGAAAGAAATTGCAAAACCAGCTCAACAAAATAATTCTCCTTTTGGGTTTCCCTTAGTGTTCCCCCTTTCACCAGTCATAAACCCAGGTGAAGAAATGGGTGTTACCCTGCCACAGTTACTCCAATCAGCAGGTGAGGCTTGTTGACAATGATAGCACTGCACCTTTAAAGTCTGTGACAAGGGTACATGCACCAAGATCTGCAATTCTCAGACTCAAGGTTTTTCCCAAAGACTTAAGGACACAGGACATGCAGCCATCACTACCTAACTGCTGCAGAATCAAAAATGTGGGAAAGTTCACAAGTTCTACCACCAGAATTTCCTCAACACAAATATCCAACCAATATGCCTTGTCTCCATCAGGTGTTACCACAGTGCACATTTGGTAAGAGTAACACAGATACTGCTTCTGAATAGAGTCCAGACCCTTCCACTTTTTCCTCTAATCTCTTAGTTCTCCCACAGAAAACAGAAGTGGATTCTTAGACAAGCGTTTCAGACTATACAGTTTAAAGAGTAACACACAGACCAAAACACATTCCCCAAGCACTGGCACAAGATGCCTCATGAAGCTTACCTCAATAGGTACACAGCTGCCATTCCAAACATCTAAGTGTGTCTTCATGTATAAAATTTTACAGAAATCTAAAGTTTTAATCTAAAACACACTTTTTACCCTTTTGTACACCTTTGCTGAATAGAAGACTGTGCCAGGCACAATACATCAACATCTTAAGGAGCTGGGGAATGCAATCACAAGTTCCTTAGTAAAAAATGAAGCGACTGGAGTCAGCAAATTGGATGGAGATTGTTAGCTAACAGCAACCAGAACTGAACAAAACAAATGCCAGGTCATTACCAATAGTTCAAACACCTGGGTAGATTTTACTGGTCTGTTAGAGCAAGTTTATGAGCCTATTTGTCAAAGTACACCTCTTCACATCCCAGCTGGCTGCCCTTCACAGATGGTTACTGCTGTGAATTAGCAGCATTGCTCTTTTCTTCAGAGGCCAGTGGATGCTGGAGTCAGAGGAAATGATCAGTAAATATTTCACATGTGCAGCTCACCTACATATTTGCAAAGAGAAATCTCTCTGCTAATTTGGCAATTTAATTCATAGAATGATTTAGGTTGGAAGGGACCTTGAAGATATCCAGTTCCAACCCCTCTGTCATGGCAGAGACACCTACCACTAGCCCGGGTTGCTCAAGGCCTCATCCAGCTTAACTTTGACCACCTCCAGTGAGGGGGCATCCACAATATCCATGGGCAACCTGTTCCAGTGTCTCACCACCCTCACCATAAATAATTTCTTCCTAAAATCTACTCAGTCTACCCTCATCAAGCTTAAAGCTGTTGCCTCTCATCCTATCACTACAAACCCTTGCAAAAGGTTCCTTCCCAGCTTTCTTGTTGCCCTCCCCCTGCTCCTTCAGGTGCTGGAAGGCTGCTCTAAGATCTCCCCAGAGTCTTTTCTTCTCCAGGTTGCACAGCCCCAAGTTTCCAAGCCTGTCCCCATAGGGTCCTCCAACCCTCTGATCATCTTTGTGACCCTCCTCTGGTCCCACTCCAGCAGTTCAATGCCTCTGTTATGCTGGGGGCACCAGAACTGGGCACAGTACTCCAGGTGGGATTTCACGAAAGCAGAGTAAAGCAGGGGGAGGGGGAAAAATCACCTCCTCCGTCCTGCTGGCCACACTGCTTTTGATACAGCCCAGGACACAGTTGCCTTTTGGGCTGGCAGCAATCATTGCCAGCTCACCTTGAGTTTTTCATCAACTGACACCATCAAACCCTGCTCAAGACTGCTCTCAAACCACTCCTCACCCAGCCTGTATTTGTCTATATATATTCCAAACAGTTATAGGGTAAATATAGGAAATTGGATACTTTTACTATTAGATTGTAGCTTCATTATTAACCATACTAAAAAACAAAAAAAAAAAAAGGAAAATTTTCTATGCTGTACACCTAAGGAAAACAGAAAGGTTAAGTAGGAATGTTTATTTCTCTTACCTGTAGCTGAGAATGGCAGAGCAACATAAAATGCATCAAAAAAGGGGATTAGTGCATTCACTCACAAGTAGTGTTCTTTAGAGGGCAAGCAGAGGATACAAAAGCATGTAAAATGGCTTAAAATCCAAAGGTTTATGGGCTTCAACTCATCTAAATAATTAATGAACTTCTGTCAATATTTTGCTCATTTTCTTTAAAAAAAAAAAAAAAAGCAGCAATTGCACTTGATCAACGCTAAAATACATCATAGAGTGGGATACATCACAGAATGGGAAATGAAAGCTGTCTTGCTATCAATCAGCTGCTGAAAGCAGTATTCGAAGCACTGGCCACAGGCTCCTTGTGCCAGACAGAAGGTATAGCTAGTAAGAAGAGATGAGATTAGTGCACTAAGTCTCCACAGATGGAGAACTGTTGCATGTACATAAATAAATTCTTTTTTTTTCCCCCTTTTACGTCTTTTGATTTACAGTAAATCTAGAGATGTTGTTTTGTCAGACAGTTAAAAAGCTGCTGTGCTATATTACCTCACATTTTCATGGACTGTTTAACACTGCATAGGGCAGTGCATCGTTGTGCTCAACATGAACGCGAGGGAAAAGTCGTCTGCAGATTCAGCACGCTTGGCAAATTTGACATTTATATCATGTACAAGACAGATTTCCAGTTGCACTTACAGTCTTTTCTGTCAACACTATCCTGCCAGAGGAAAATTAAGAACAGGGTTAGAATAGTATAAAATTTACTAAGGACTTAATAATAATGTCATTTGCTTTAAAGTTTATTTGTCCATTATCTGTCTTTTGAACTCTGAAATAGTTTCATACAATCACAAAAGATGTAAAGTTAAAGTGAGGTAAAAAAAGGGGGGGGAGGGGAAGTGTAAAAATATAATGTCTTTCAAAGGACAGTACTGTATAACTACCCTGAAGCACTCTTGGGTAATGAAATAATGAATCTTTTGGGTCACCAATACAGAGTACTCCAAGTGAGGTCTTACCAGAGCAGAGTAAAATCTGTAATCTGTAGCAGCACAGACTTTCAGGCTTTTTCTATAGTCAGTAGAATTATTGCTGCTGATTCATTGCCTGCTAGAAGATAACTAAGCTGATTTCAGTAGGTCTTTACTGGAACGTACGTGTGTTGTCGCAGGCTAATTATAGGAAGGACACAAGTTTCTGCACTTTGGCATCTGAATAAGCCTAGTGGATCTAAGCTTTTTTTCCTGTGTAACCTCAGAAGCATAAAATGATTTAAGTTCTTTCCTTGATTACATCAATTACTCTCTACCTTAACAGAAAACAAGGAGGGAATTTTTACGACACAAAGGTAGCATGCTTTAAGCAAAAACGGTATTCCTTTATGCAAAGGAAGCCTGTTTTTTTCTGAAGAGAAAAAATATAATGGTCATGAAAAACCTCACAACCACTCCCTGACTTTATAGTAAAAGCCACCACTGAATGCAAAAGATGTGAAAGGTGACAAGAGAATGCATGCATGAGCTGTAAGCAGAAGTTACCTACCTTTCACAAACATCGAATCTCTACCTGTTTTGCTTCAAACACTGCAAATGGTTGCTTTTAATAAGCAATGGCTGAGAGCATCTCAGTGTCTCTCCTAAAAGAAAAATGGGCCAAAAATCTGTGTTTATATCTAGCCTGCATTCCTTTTATATCTCTTGAGAGCATTTATGCCATTATAGGTTTAACACATGTGGTAGTCTGAGGAGCCCTAGGGCTCCACAGGGAGGGAGGCCTATGCCAGGGTGGAGGGACCTGCTCATCCCAGGATACTGTAACACTGTTATTCTATTCTGTCTCCCGGTATCATAGCTGAAAAAGCAGCCCCTGACCAATACCTGCCCCTTTGCTCCATCACTTCTCTCCAGGAACAGCTCATGTCCCTTCCTGTCTCATGGTCTGGGGGAAGATGGCTACCAGCTGGCAGGCAACTGAGCTGCGGCATGAAGCCTGCTGCGGCCTGGCAGGCCCCGGCTGGGGAAGGCAGTTTCAGCCTACCCTCAGGCCTACTGAGGGGGGAAAGGGTGGAGGGTTCTAGAAGGCCAGTTTGGGCCTAATGGTTTCGTACTTATTCTACCTGATTGGCTTTTGTATCTATGCTCTTGTGTGCTGGTTTGAGGCCAATTGGAATCTCTCTAAACTTCCAGTCAGTGTGCAGTATCCTCATGCTTACTCCTGGAAAGGGCTAATAAGAGTCATTGTTGCCCTCCAGCTCCGGGCCTCAAACTGGGACAATCACTGGCCAGAATTAATAATTCAGTTCAATGTTACAGACAACATCCTGACCCTGATTAAAGCCAATCACCTTTAGATTCCCACCTGTCACTGAGATTTCTATTCTGTTGGCAACGTTTCCTTCAGGTACAATGTTGTAGTAGCAAATCTACAATCACCTCCCTTCACGGCAAGCAGTGGGAGCACTCCATGCCTCTATACATTTCAATAATTATCAAGTCATACACATTAACACTGAACATATGTGCCCACCTACCATTTTATTGTATGAATTTAAAATAACCAACAGTAAGATGGATAGAAGGAAAGAAATTAAAAAAGAAAAAAATTAAAGAAAGCAGTGTTCTGAAGGGAGGAGCAAACAGTTTCTTTGGAGAGCGGAAAGCTGTCACGACAGGTGACTCATGTTGGGCTGCATTAGTCATGTCATGGTGCATTATATAAGCAGAGGCAACTGACACAACATAAACTGACACATCACAACACAGCTTGTCAGCAGTGATATGTATAAAGCTAGGCTTTTTAAAGAAAACACGGGGAAGAAAGTATTGTGGGGTTTATAAACACCACACAGGAGGAAAAAAAAAAAATTTCAAAACTTGTGTGAAAGATTCTGCCGCAGGTTATGTTTTTTTGCAAGAACATATTCTGCTACCCCTAGTTTTGTTTTGTTTTTTTTTTAATTGATTATACTCATTGATCTCAGCAGGCTGAATTCAACTGAACCTTCAAGCAGTTTAATTCTCATCCTCCACAGCAAACTTGGTCATGGTTTTGGTTTTGGTTTTTTCGGGTTTTTTTTTTTTTTTTTTTTTTGTGTTTTTTTTTTTTGCAAGGACATGTTCTGCTACCTCTAGTTGTTTTTTCATTTTAATTGATTATACTCATGGATCTCAGCAGGCTAAATTCAACTGAACCTTCAATTAGTTTAATTCTCATCCTCCACAGCAAACTTGGTCATGTATATTTAGCAGTGTTACAGTTTTTCTTCAGATACTACATTCCCACCTGCTCTCTGAAACGACCTCGCCATGTTCATTCAGGTTACAGACTGCAGCTTAGAGCTGTGGAGAGCACTTGCCAGGTGTCCCATCTCCTGTCAGTCTATGTTACTGGAACACACCAGGTGTAAATTTCCCCAGGTGGCTGCAAATCTGAGCTTTGGTACCACCACTTGACTTTCCTATGCCCCTTGGCAGGACGAGGGCCTGTATACCCATGCCCTGCAGGGAGGGCATGGTCAGCCTATTCAGGAGCACTTACAGAGAAGTCACGTTGGACATCAGACCCAAAGGCTAATGATGATCAAGGCTAAAGCCTTGCTGGGGTTGTTCCCATTTTGTTTGCAGCCAGGTGCTGTCCCATGCTTTTCTTTTTGTTGCTGTGTTTTGTTAAAAACCTGGCTTATGACATAGCTTCTTCAGAGGATTATAGCTAAATGCTAAAATATAGTTAGACAGAAAATAGTCTTTAAATGCAGCTGTCCAGAACGCAAAGCAGAGCACACATACCCTCTAGAAATTAAACACAAGTCCAGCTGCATTTTCCCAAACTGGAAAACTACAAGCCTGTGCATTAACAGATGAAGCCATTTTTTAAGGTACACCTGACATAAGTGAGGGGTCAGATGTGGGAAAGTTGTTTACTCGATCCTAACATACACAGTGCCCATGCTCAGTCACGGGGCTCTGCAGGAATGTCAAGGATCAGCAGTACGTGATACAAAGTGGTCATTTCCATTTCTCAGACAGCAATTGACTTACCTCTGTGAGAATACAAATGCTTAACCATAATCCCAGTTCAGGTGAAGCTTGGGGAGAATCTGAAGTCAGCCTCACTGTTGTTTCCAGTGAGAAGTTACAGTACATCCATTTCAGATGACCTGACTACTCCTGTTTGTAAATAACATGCCATCTCTTCCACATTCTTTCTACTTAAAATATACATAATAGTCATTTTTAGAATCACAATTTGTAACAGAAAAAGAACTCCAGAGCTTTATTTTCTAATCATATTAGTTTTGTTTCCTTTTTCCACATCATTAATATCACTGTGCTTTGGTTTGACAATTCCCCAACAACCAAAACATTGTGAGCACTGTTCGCCTTTGTCAAGTAGAAACAGAATGCAAGGGTAGGGACGTCCTTTCTTTAAATCAGTACCTTAGAGCCTATCCATTTTAAAGCCCACTTTGTTCAGGGGTAAAGTGTGTGCACCTTCATCTGCACACTTCATTTGCAGCCAGGCTTTTAAAATGCACACTAACTTCAGGGAAAATTATCTGAAACAAAACTACATCACCCTCACATAAGCCTCCATCTTGCTTTATAATAGTGACAGAAGCCCGTCACAGAAATAGGGAACACAACTGAAACAGCAATGTTTGGACCATATAAAAAACTACAAATTGGAGGATCTCCAGTTTAAGACCACGGCTTTGCAACTGTGACGCAGACTGTGGAAAAAGTGCCCTAGGGATAAGAACTAACAGTTTCTGCAAAAGATAGTAAATGCTTAAGAGCAGAAGTACAATGTTCTTCAGAAATACTCAAATTAATGCAGAAAGAACTGAATTGACAAGTTCCAGCTGGAGAGGAAGTATCCCTGCACTTTGTATTACACTAGTGCATAGCTACGCCACATCAGTACCCAGCTGAGCTCCGAGAGATTGAGCTTAGATAATACAGCATATTGACTTCATTAAAGAAATTAAATTACATAAATTAAAGTGTAACACTGTCCCAAAATAACACTCTCTTATGTCAGCCACATCAAGTGTATTCCAGATTTTCTCCATGCCCTACAATAATTCAGACTGCAGACTGATGGTCTTTCAGTATGAGTACGTCATGAGAGAGGCACAAGCAGAGGCTCTTGTCATCACCGTTGTGATCCTTTTATGTAACCCAAACAGGACTGCTTATCTCTTGTTTGAAATGAAAATGTTTCATGAAAGGGCACAATATACAACATACAGATGAAACAAGTTAGGATCAGTAAAAGATTAATTAATGCCTTATACTAAATCTGCAACCCAAATGTTTAACACAACTCCAGCACTTGCACTTCCCTTTCTGTCTTAAAGGGACTAGGGAACATAGAAGTCAGCTCACATCTGGGCCCACTATTTTCCACAGCACACATCAGTCCTGTGTTATGTATTGAGCCATGCTGTAGAAGTTTTGAAAGACAAATCGCCTAGGGATGCCATGACCTTGTATAAACTGCTGCAATAGAGACTCTTCCCCATTGCATTGAAGTCCCTTTATACATGTTCACTCTGCACTAAGCTAGGAGTCTGGATTAGAAAAACTGTCCCACAGTTTTAGGGAGAAGTTACAAAGTTTTCAACATTTTTCAGCAAACATTTTTCCTAGTGCAAAACAAACCAAGAAATGAGCATCTCCAAACTGCCAGGGTTCTAGACTCTCTTATATCTGAGTCGTACTGTCATGTAACATTCTTAGGTGTGAGCACAGCTATTGATTCCAGTGCTGAAAGTGACAGACTAAATGGTGTCTTATAACAGTGCATGAAATAGCAAGGAGGGGGAGAACCAAGTTAGGCTTTAATTGGTAACCACAGGTTTGCTGAGTAACAGCAAGAACATCATCCTAGAAAATCAAGATGTTGCTTATGACAGTGAAGTTTACATCTAAAATGGTGATGTCCTGAATGAAAATATTATTAATATAACTTACAATTTATTTATATAAGAATATATAACTTAAATGTATTTGTCTCTCGTATGCACAGCCACCCTAACTTGACACACAGTTAGTCTGAAGGAGTTTCCAAATGGATTCTTCAAACGGCATTAAATCCCTGTGCATAGTCTTTCACTAAGAATTAAAGAAAAAATTTCAAAACCGATTCAACCGATCCCAGAAGATCCAAATCAATGCTGTGAAAAGCTGCATGGCTTCTAAGCTCTTTTCAGAAGCAGAATACTTCTGGAATAGAGATGTCTGGGTTTCTTTTCTTCTTCTTGTTTAGCTTTTCAAAAAGGTCAAAAAAAAAAAAATCTTAATTGATTCACCATAGAAGAGGTGTTTGAACTGTGTTATTAATAACATAAATTGTCCTGTCTCCATTTCTCCTGGGTTTTGTCCTGATCTTTCTCCCAGAGGTCTGCAGATGCTACACTGCTTCTCAAACTGATATTTGTCTTTGATGCCTCTGAGCTTTGATCTATTGATTGCTCTGAAAATTAAGACCAAGTTTCTAAAATGGTGGTTTGGGTTAAATAATCTCAACAAGATCACTTGGGGAAAGGGCTTTATAGACTCAGTGGTCCTCAGTGTTCCATTCAGTAATTCAATACATTTCAGTACTAGGTGTAACTCCCTGGGTTAAAGTAGCCTTCCTTACACTAGAGCAACAGAAAACCAAAGATAAGCAGCAGCTCAGGCCCCTGTTAAAATTGGCTTGTTCCAGGACACTGCTCACATTTCTATTAATTATGCTGTGTAAACACAAACAGCATTGATTAGGGACATTCTGCTGAACACACTGCAACAATGGCACAATGGCATCTAAATTATTTTATCTTTATTACCTCAGGGTAATGAATTGTAATGTAAAGAGCTGATGAGTAATTAAACTCATCAACTGCGGATTTAGAGGTATTTTTAGTGTCAGATGATGGAAAATCCTCCTGAGCAGCAAAGATATATTTTCACAGCATATATTATATTCCTTAACAGGTCTCATGAGGGAGCACTTCATACCATTTCTAAAAGCTGAAATTGTGACAGAGAATTGTATTTATCCTCATTTTTTGTTTCTTCCCTGCACAGGATCAAGAACGTCTCGGTGAGCAAAAAACATTTTCTGCTTCCTAAGTACCAACTGGGATAGATTAGGTCTTCTGCCTACAGATACCATATACATGTCAACACTTCATGTTACTAAAATGGTGAACATCCATTCTAAAACTATTTGGTTTATTGCTTCAAAGTATCCCATGTAATTTCCAGCTTAACTTCATCCAAGTCCACATTATACCTCTTTGCATGCCAGCCTTTAATCAAATAACTATTTTCACCCCTTCTTCTGAAGTTCTCAAAGCAATAAGGTAGTGTAGTCCTTGTCTCTTTTGGCTTCCAGTCTTTCAAAATAAAAAGTCCAAACTCTTTTAGACTCCACAGAAATACTCTGTTGACCACAGCTGATCTTTTCAGGACACACTCTAGCCAGCTCATCTGTCCAACAGTATTCCAGGCAAGAGCTTTCTGGTGCTTTTTACAACTACAATCAAATCTCCCCCTTCTCAGGTGGAAATCCCTGTCCTTAGGCACTCTGGGATTTTTTTTATTTTACTTTTATGCTAAAGAAGATTGATCACTCAATGTAATTCAACAACCACCTAATACACTTCAGTACTTTCCTACTCAGTAACACACACCTTAGAAAGAAAAATGTTTATGATTACCTATGCACCAACTGTTGTATTTTGTCCCAGTTCTACCAAGAGCACCCAGACCTCATATTCCAGTCATCCTTTGTATTGACATTCCACATTTGGGCCTTACAGTTACTGGCTTGGATGCTGGATGCAGCTTTGTTAAAGGCCCTGAAATAAATGTATTTATTACAAACCATAAACATAGGAAACAGAGACAGTAAACTGTAAGCAGACAACAGGAAATGGTGGAAAGTAGACTGACACTGTGGGCTACAAACAAAATGAGCTACTGCAAACTGCAAACAGTGATTTATCATTGTGGCAAGCAGAAATCAACAATAATCTGCCCTTTTTGGCACCTCTACAGCAGGCAATTAAAAAAAAAAAATCATGTAGAAACCACTTCCTACTCTCTTAAGCAAGAATGTCAATTAACGTTTAGGTCTGTATCCTGACCCTCCTACTGAATGGGCATTAAGCCCAGTGGGAGCTTCACAACTGAGCCAGGTTCCTGCCTGCTGAGCAGTGCTGGCATACAGTTAGATAGCTGTCACTCAGCCCTGCCCCTGCAAGCTCTCTTCCCCTCACTTCATGCACACACCTGAGACTCACTGGAGATGTGGAGGAGGCTGAGCTTCTCTGAGTGACAAGCATGAAGCTCAGAGAGGGAGATTGAGGGGACAAATCATCAGCCATATGGAAGCTGGCAGTTCTTTTCACTGCTTCTTGAACCTGATCATCATGTACTTTAGTTTCTTTACCCAGCCTGATGGTGCCTTCCTATCGCTTTGGGGGCTTTTCCTTCTTTCAGTTGTATTCAGCCAAATGTCTGCTAGAAGAACTATCAGTGAGAGCTGCTGCTCTTCGCTTTCTGTACCCCAAATGAATGATAATTGTTTCAGACATTATCTACCTCAGGCTTGGAAATCCATCTAAACCACCAAATAACCTACTAAGCACTTACTTCTTTCATATTGTCTAAGTTCTAGATTCCACCTCAGAGCAGAAATGATTGCTTGGTGATTCAGCAATTCCATTCCAATCTTTGCATTTTGCAGGAAATTCCACTGTACTATAACCTATTAGGGCTATTTTTTTCCAGCTTAGTAAGCATCCAGCCACTTCTGTCTCAGTGGGGTGCTCTTGGGGAGCTAGTGACATCTGCTTAGCAGGTAAAATTAACAAAAAGTACCTTTCCAATTATTTTTGCCAAGTCATAGAGCATATTGGAGTTGGGGTTTGTCCTTGTCCTGGCTTTCAAGATATAAACAATCAATACATAAACATGCTTAGCTATTCCTTGCAAGAGAAACTAAGATTCACATACAAAAAGCTCTATATTAGTGCTAAATAATATTTAAACTGCACTATCATCTATATCCACCTTCTATTCTAATATAAAATCACAGAATATTTTGGTTTGGAAGTGACCTCTTGTCCAAAACTCCCTGAAGTCAGCAGGGACATCCTCCACTAGATCAGGTAGCTCAGAGCCTTGTCCAGCCTCCCCTTGAATACCTCCAGGCACGGGGCCTTAACCTGGGCAACCCACTCCAGTGTTCCACTACTCTCATGGTGAAAACTTTGTTCCTAACAGCCAATCTAAATGCCCTTTTCTCTCCTTTCAAGTCACTGTCCCTCTCCTAACACTCCAGGCCCTTGGAAAGAGTCCCTCTGCTGCTGCCTTGCAGTCCCTTTCTCATTACTTCTGCACTAATCTCTCACAGATGTTCAAGCTATTGTCCTGTTTCTACCAATCTTCCTTTTACCTTGCTTTGTTGTTTTTTTCCAGGATTTGGGGCATGGACTTTTTTTTTTTTTATGTTTGGTGTTTTTGGACAGGGAGAGAATGTCTACCTCCAGCTTGGTTTGGAACTGAATAATGAAATAAAGCACAGATGATTCCACAGAAAATTAGCAGAAATATTCTATTACTGCCTGATAGAGTCAGTCTGTTTTCAAAACACCTAACCTGGGAAAAGATCCAATATTTCATAGCATAACAGATGAGTCCTTTATTGTGCAACAGCATCACCATTTAAAGTCAACTCATGATTATTCCTTCCTGAGAGCATTTTTGTGATAATTTACTTAGAGAACTCTCAGCAATGAGATGGTATTTCCATTGCTAATAGCCTCACCATGTAAGAAAAATAAAGCTGACACCCTGATCACCAATTGATCCCCTATGAAAGTATCTTTTTACTTAAAGAAAGCACACATTTTTCAATTCCTTAAGCAGATACTACTTCATATCACATCTTTGCATGAGCTTGAAATAATAATGTGCTGTTACACTGAATATTCAAGGATTACTTAAAAAAAAGATTACATTTTAGTGCTGTTATGAAAAACTATAGTGTGACTCTTCCCCTGCTACATATATGTGTTAGAAATTGCAGATGGGTCACTGCATGCAGTAGATGAAGCATGAGAACGGGAAATGTGTCCCTCTGCATTCTAGTCCCAGCTTGCTTCAGGCAAATCACTTGGAACTCCTTGGATGCAGCCTCTCTATCTATAAAAGTAATAAAAATATTTTACTGTCTAAAGCTTTTGCCATAAATTAAAGGCCACTAAAACTATTACATCTGAATTAAAAGGAGCTGAAAATAATTTCTAACTGCAAGAATCAGAGCCAAATGCAGTCCAGTGGCAACCAAATGTAATCCAGATGAAAATCAGGGGGATTTCATTAATAGCCTCACAGAGTCCTTTTCGACTGCATGAATTGATAGAGTAGCACTGGGTCTAAAGTGCTCAGCTAATTAAGCAGGTTTACAGAAATAAGATTATAATGTGATGTGCTGGGCTGCAGACATGCAGCTGAAATTAACATGTGTATGCATGAGATAAGAGCTCAGCATTTCTGACGTTTCACCTCAACAGCTGAATCTTCCCTAGCTTTTCCCTTCTTTGCTCACGCATTCCCAGATTTCTAATACCCCATCTCAAAAAGCAGTGTTGTGCATTCGTGACTCATGGAAAACAGAGATATGCTGAGTGGTCAGCTGGGTAGACAGGATACTCATTGCATTTCAGCCAGAGACAGGACCAAACAGCAGACTAAGAGAAAAATGGCTTACAGACCGTGAAAGCCTGGGCTGCACTCCACAGTGCCACTGAATTTTGCTCCATTTTATTTTAAAGAGCTTTCTTCATTCCAGTTAGCATAAGATCTATTTACCTACTTTGGTTTTTAAAAGGTCACCTTCCTTTTGATAAAAGCTGAAGCTCCATTTTGTTATAAAAGCTTCAAAGCGGAGAAGCAAAAGCACTACGTTTCTGCTCAGGTTTTGCATCTACTACTTTAAAATACCTGTCCAAAATAAGATCTAGGAATTAATATAGAAATTGTTGGGTTATTTTTTACATCATGTAAATTACATTTACAGCAAAAAGTAATTAAATCAAGAGGAAAAACTATACAGACTAGATTTCCCTAAAGAATCGTAATACCTGAAAGTCAGGTTTTATCTCTTCTGACACAGCTTAAATTGAGAAAAAAAATTCAAATCTGAACAAGCTATTACATAAATCTAAGAGAGAGTTGCATGGTAAAAAATCTCTAGCTGCAACCCACAACTATCTAAACCTCTACAAAAAACATATGTTTTACATAAAAATAACTGGCATTATGTTACCGTGCAAAGAAATCTCAGTATAAGTCATAGTTAATTATACATTCAAGGGGAAAAAAGTGAATAATTTAACCCACATCTCAGATTAACTCAAAAGAACAAAGTCAAAAAAAACCCCATCAATTTGCTGTATCCCTACAGAATATTTCTACACAATGGGAAAAAGGAAAAAAAAAAAAAAAAAAAAAANAAAAAAAAAAAAAAAAAAAGAGTGAGCAATACTAAACCTTACTCATTGTTTATTGAAAACACTCTGAACTTGGTTGATTACTCAAAGGTGAGATGGTATGCTCTAATACTTTAAGGTTGCCACCCCCTGATTAGAGACCACATGCTAATGAAATCTATACATTAGTCACCACCTTGGAAAATGGTGCAATGTGATCCTAGTGTCAATGGCTTCTCAGATATTTCTTTGAAGAATTTGGTTTTCTCTTTTATTTCATTTTACAGCAAGCTCCTCATTGTTTATGTGATTACGCATTAGGAGATTTCACCATTCGTTGTTTATATATAGCACAGTGGCTAATTGCTTTCTGCTGCCCTGAGGAGATCAGGAAAGTCATCTTACAGAATGATAGAATCATCATAGAATGATAAGGTTGGAAGGGACCTCAAAGATCATCTAGTTCCAACCCCCTGCCATAGGCAGGGACACCTCCCACTAGCACAGGTCACTCAAGGCCTCATCCAACCTGGTCTCGAACACCTCCAGGGAGGGAGCAGACACAACTTCCCTGGGCAACCTGTTCCAGTGTCTCACCACCCTTACTGTAAAGAACTTCCTCCTAACATCCAGCCTAAATCTCCCCTCTGCCAGTTTAAATCCATTGCCCCTTGTCCTGTTATTGCAAGGCCTTGTAAATAGTCCCTCCCCAGCCTTCTTCTAGGCTCCCTTCAGATATTGGAAGACTACTAAAAGGTCTTATTACCTACATTCATGATAATTTGGTCAACTCATGTATAGGACATAAAAGTTTTACTTTCAATTCGTGTGGAATATCTGGGCTATTAAAGTTGAATTTACCCCAACTAAATTATAAATCAAAGTAGTATTTCTAAAGTCAGGAAACCACAAGATAGTGCCCAGTTCAGAGGAAAGTGTAGCCCATTGCTGCACAGGAGATCCAACTTAACAGTGCTAATAATTTCCTCTGGCACAAAAATCTATTATTCTCTTAATGTGATTACAGGATTACAGTATTGTATTTTGTATCTGAGAGTTGCTTTAACAGCTTCTAACCTGTGACCTAAAAGAACATAAGTCATTCTCTCTTCCCCAAATTTCACTCTTGCACTCTGTATCACTCATTCTCATTAGCAAGATGTTCTAAAATCAGTACTTGTGCTGATCTTACCTATTTAGAAAGGTTTATGCCCTGACCTTTTGAAGCCTGCAGGAATGACTGGGATATAAACGATACGCAAGATGGTTGAATCACACTAATAAAGATAGGAGTTCACGTGAACAAAACAGACACCACACTGAGTACCACACACATTGATATGGGATGATGAACAGCCAAATAGCTTGGTTGTTCCTTTAGTGTAAAAAATGCTATAAAACCTCTTTTCCTTTCCTCTTCATCTTTTCTAACACTAGATATTATCCCTTATTATTCCATTGTACTTTTATGCAGTCTAGCTATAATTAATGAATCATCATCTGAGATTATATCTAAACAAGATATCTCCCAGGTGTGGGTTTTTTTTTTTTTTTTTTTTT
>VWZE01018591.1:111273-152863 GCA_013396675.1 Eubucco bourcierii
TCTTTTATTTTGTCTTTTAGTTTTCCCTTTGCAGAAAAAAAAAAAAAAAAAAAAAAAAGTGAATAAACTGTATGCCACTGTACCAGGGAGATACACTGGGAATTATGACAAATCCAGGCTATCTGTACTACAAGAGGTTTTCTTGTCACTTTACTATGACTACACGCAATGCAGAAAATCAAGGTTTTCAGTGTTCTGCAAGAAAATTATACTGCCTTTCAGTTCAAACTACTGTTCTGCATTTTACAGTGTTGATTTGGAGAAGAAAATAGAAACCCTTGCAGAAGACTTTGTACCATCTTTCAGAGCTTAAGAATGATGCTCTTTTTAGAATTACAGGGAACAGTTCCAGGAGGGGGGAAAACTATAATGGGAAAATGCTGTGCACTGCATTCTCTAGCAAGAGTAATTTTTGAAGAGCTCTGCTGGTGGTTTCCCATAAAACAAGATGATATACAGATAATTTCCACTGGAATAGAACTACCAGAATACAGACATGACTATATTGCTCTTTTTCACTTAAGCCAGTTTAATTCTCTTTCAGATTCTTTGGACCAAAATGCTATAATTGAGCTGCCTTTCCCCCTCCTTCTGTTAATATACATAGCACCACTTGTGAAAAAAGGTATAGCGACAGAGTAGAAAGCAAAGCCATACAATACCAAGAACAGACATAGCCTACATTATAATCTAAGATACAGCTCTCTGTATTTGCATATTCCACTTCAGGATATTTAAAAAATCTTACTTGCACTTTCAGTCCAAGGTGCTATGAAATTCACCAAATAAAAAGTGTGCCTTTTCCTAGTGGAGTCAGTAGCAAAGCCACGTGGCAGTTGCCTAGCAGTATTTTGCACTCTGTTAATGATGACAGAACCTCATTATCCCTCCAGAAGATTTGGGCTCACAGTTATTTTCAGTTTTATCAGGACCAGATTTCCAATTTCATTGCTAAAGGATAACTGAGGTAACACATATTTACTCCAAAACTAGCATTACAGCATAGTCCACTTACTGCTTTCATCTCATGTCTGGCATTTTATTATCTTAATATTATTACTGTGGTATATTCATTCACTTTGTAAACTTGTTCTTCGACCTCTTCAGTATAATTCAAAAGAGCAGTGATAAAATTTGAGAACCACATAAAGGAAGAATAAGCCTTAAGAATTCACTAAATACATTTTTCTACCTAAAAACATTCCAAGGAAAATACAAGCCACAAAACCAGGCAGTTAACACATTGAATGTTGAATGTTGAATGCCAGCCCTAATAGGACAGGTTTTTAAAAAGAAGAAAGAAAAAACAAAGTGCTAATAACTTGAATCAAATCTGAATGAAATTTGAATTAGGGTTACTTTTTACCTTGGTTTTACTTTAGTTGTTTACCCTAGTTGAAGTGTTTGATAAGAGAAATGATCAGACCATACTATCTGCAACCCAGAGCTTCCAGTTTCTATCTCCTGCTTTGCTGCAAGCCTACATTACGACCTTCAGATTGTCATGCAGTTCCCCCATTCTTCTCTTTATATACCTACACATTCTCTCTTGTTGTGATGGATTTGAAGCAGCCTTGTAATAATGTATTAATACTTCACGTTGACCAGCTACAGGGAAGATGAATGTCTGAATAAATTCAGTGAGGTTCTGTCTGGAGAAGCAAGCAGAAAGAAAATGACTGCTTCGAGACAGGCATCTCCCTGTACAATATCGTTAAGGAACAAACTCAGAGCTCTCATTTAAAGTCAACCTATAAAATTGGTCTTGTGGAAGGAGCCTTGAGACTGATGATCCCAAAGACTTGAAGCACAGATTCAAAACCGGATCCTCTCCAGAATCCTAACAAGATTGTTAAAAAGGCTTCACCTGCCAACCACGTCATGTATCCATGGCAAGATTTATGGTTAGGTAGGCTTGTAGGGCCTGCTTACAAAAGAACTATTCCAAGTCTCTTTTTTTTTCCTCATTGAAAGCCTGGTTTCTAGTACTAAAAAGCAAACAAACAAAAAGAACACTTTAATTCCATGAAGAAAAGGTTCTTAAACACATATTCAACCAAGCCACCTAAGCATGTGCAGAGTTCAAATTTAAAGCGCTCTAGCAGTCTAGTCAAGAGAAGATAAACAAGTGTACATCATAGAATCATAGAATCATAGAATGGTAAGGTTGGAAGGGACCTCAAGGATCATCTAGTTCCAACCCCCTGCCATAGGCAGGGACACCTCCCACTAGTAGAGGTTACTCAAGGCCTCATCCAATCTGGCCTTGAACACATCCAGGGAGGGAGCATCCACAACCTCCCTGGGCAACCTGTTCCAGTGCCTCACCACCCTTACTGTAAAGAACTTCCTCCTAACATCTAGTCTAAATCTCCCCTCTGCCAGTTTAAGCCCATATGGATAAAGAATTCTCCAGATGAAAATCTTTTCTGTTGAATTGTTTACATAGATTACCCAAGAACATCAGAACTTCATTGTAAAGAAGTCCAGATAAAGCAATATATTGTGCATTTTGAAATAAGGAGGGAGGCATGGGTGTAGAAGAAATGTAGGGGTTATCAGCCAGGCCAGCCATTGACATTTCAGTTGCTCTAAAAGCACTTCAACAAGTTATCAAATAAACTACTCAAAAGCTATTGGAAGGAACAGAAGGATGTGCTGCACTTCTGTACAGGTGGAAAAGCCCACTGAGAGAGCAGCTACCTCTGGGTTCCTATCAGAAAGAAAACCTTTGGCCTAGAGTTCTACATGAGTCTCTCCTGTGCCCAATAACTTTGTCTCCATAAAGAGAAATGAGAAAGTTTTAAAAAAAAAATAAAAATAAAACCCAAAAAGTCCTACCCTACTAAGTGG
The DNA here is from genome assembly GCA_013396675.1 of Eubucco bourcierii. Taxonomy (NCBI): domain Eukaryota; kingdom Metazoa; phylum Chordata; class Aves; order Piciformes; family Ramphastidae; genus Eubucco; species Eubucco bourcierii. The sequence continues at coordinate 114,127 of VWZE01018591.1, forward strand.
TAAGAATTCTGCCAATGAACCAAAAATTGAAAATAATTCAGATAAATGTTTTTGCATTGGAAAACAAAACATCCAGAAGGAAGAGAACAAGGAGTTTTCAGAGTCTTTAAAGGGCACTTCAGGAGAAACAGACCCAAGTGAACTAGCTCAATTGTAATATAAAACGAGTGTGAGGTGGTTGGAGGGAAAAGAAGTATGCTGCTTCTGGGACAGAGCTGTCAATCTTCTGGGGTTTTTTCAGTTTGTATCAGCCTCACATAAACCCAGAAGACATAAACCTTTGCTGTAGTTAAACCCAAGCAAATGAATTATAAATGCACAAAATATCTGTAAGTATAAAAAAAGACATTCATAATCCTGACCTAAAGTGAAGCCTACCCTCCACCCACATACCAAAGCTTCAGAGATGAAAACTGCTGTCTAATTTTGTTTTCCAAAGAGAAACCAAACCCCTACTTGACATGTTGATAGTGCACAGATTTATTCATATAACAGTTGAAGAACCAACTAGACTAAAATTAAATGAAGGGCACAGTATTATTAACTAGCACATGGATGCTTATGGTGTGAATCTAGGATAGAATGACAGCTTCTCCCAGGGGAGGGCCACAAAGATGATCAGAGGTCTGGAGCATCTCTGCTATGAAGACAGGCTGAGGGAGCTGGGGTTGTTCAGCCTAGAGAAAAGAGGGTTCCAGGAAGACCTAATAGCCTTCCAGTATCTGAAGGGAGCCTACAAGAAGACTGGAGAGACTGTTTACAAAGGCCTGCAGTGATAGGACAAGGGCAATGGTTTGAAATTAGAGAAGAGATTTAGATTGAGTGTTAAGAACAAGTTCTGCACCATGAGGGTGCTAGAACACTGCAACAGGTTGCCCAGGAAGGTAGTTGAAGCCCCATGCCTGGAGATATTCATGATCAGGCTCAACAACGCTCTGAGCAACCTGATCTAGTGGAGGATATCCCTGCTGGCTCCAGAGGGGTTGGACTAGATGACCTTTGGAGGTCCCCTCCAACCCAAACCATTCTATGATTCTTAAAGGAAGAGGCATGTACAACAAGGTCAACCACTTGAAAGAAACCTGACTAGCTACACCATTTTATAGCTGTGTTTATCCACATCTAACACGTCTCAATATCTGCAGGTGGCCCAAATTCTACACCTTTCTACACAAATTACAGCAGTTTGCACCTTAAGGTTTTTTTGTTTTGTTTTGTTTTAACAGCTTCTGTTTCACAGCAGAGCAAATCCAGCCTTCCTGCTCCAGCCTTTTCAGTCTGCCCTGCTTGCTTTGCCATTTCAGCTTTGGACCTGTCAGTCTCCTGTGTCTATCCTCTGTCACAGACATTTCCTCTCATCCTTTTTCAACTTCTTGCACCTGAAACAATCTGCCTCTCTTTGATTTAGAAAACCTTACCTAACTTTTACAGACTGCCACACTTTAGCTGGTTCTGCTTAAAATTTTTAAGAGCTTTATAGCAGAGAAAGATGCATGCAAAAGTCCTGTGTAAATGTGTAGTTGTTATTGCCAGCACGTATTATCAACGTTGCAGTTTATGCACAACCCAAGTTTCTGAGTATGTTTTATGGCTTTTATAATTCATTTTATTTATAAAATCTTCCTCTTACTGGATTTTAGTTCAAAGATTACATTCTAAAAATAGAAAACATTAATTTTAGCTACTGGTCATCTACTGTGCCAATCAGCCATTTCAGCTGTAACCACTTAATCCTTCGGCCACTCAGGTTTTGAAATCCCTGATATGCCTGCCACAACAGAAATATCTGAAGAACACATTTGATGTATGCTCTGTTCTCCATACAGAGCTGGTGATGAATGTTCTACACAAACTGTACAAAAATCCATTCACACTCTAACCTCTCCTATAAAATCCCATCCCCTTCTCAGCATACTATGTTCTTGCAAGCCCTCTAAGAGTATTACGAGATTAAGAGTGGTAAATAACAGGCATCTTCTACAAGCAATTTTCTTCTTTATGTTTCAGAATTCCTGCAGTCCCACAGGCAAAGAAAATGATTTTTCCATTTACTCTACAAAGGGGATTCCTCTATGAAGTCTGATAAGTTATCACTAGTAATTTTTTTTCTTTCTGCCTATAGGACAATTTCTGCAAGAATCTAATCTACTAGTAACACAAACAAATTTGCAGCAATTTAACTCTATCTCCAAGCCACAAGTCTAATACACCAAGCTATAGCAGGAGCTGGATGTGTCCACCTACCCCTCCATCCCTCAGACAGTCTGAAAATCCCAGCCTGAATCAATACTTGATTGACTGTCAAATGTTTCTTCATTATAAATGCTACACAGAGCCACTGTCAAGACCCTCATTTATTATTTTTAAAGTCTTTGAATGACAAAACCATGAAAAAAGTTGAAGATACAATTCATTCACTGTTTTTTCTTATACCATCAAGTCAATTTCAAGCATTCAAGAACTGCAGCTTGGAATTAATGCATTAATGATAACGATAATTGTGGATGATAATGATATTGTGGAAACCTAGGACAAAAGAAAACCACTATTTAGATGAAGAAATTGAAGTCGATGATCAGAGTCAAGGCTGTATTGTAAATTTTTGGAAACTGAGAAAACTTCCACATAAATGGTTCAGTAAAGACAGGGATGAAGAATTAAGTAAACTGTGAGCTAGGGATCTTGCCAGAAACCACTTGCATTTAACCAGAGCTCAACAAATTATCTGGAAACAACTGGAATATGTTCTAAGTACAGAGTATTAAGACAGACTCTAACCCCCTCTCTTTATTCATGCCAAAACATAGCAGCAGGCTAACTGTTGAAGCTGGAAAAGTGCATCAACAAACACAGTTACTATTACACCTCTGCCAACACCATCACCAAAACATGCCTGTCTTCCAAAGAAAACCAAAGAGAAAAACATGTACATTTTGAGCCATGTTTTATAAGGGTAAACTTAGTCTCACTGACATAACTTCAGTTCTGGTCCATTAACTTCAATAAAAAGTAACACAAAATGCTACTTACTCATTTCTATCAGTGAAGCTATGGAGCAATGCACTTCTTGGTTAATATGGAGTTTGACTGCATAATTTGGGGCCGTTGCAAGCTTTATTATAGGTGTTATTATTTTTTAAAAAAAGGAAATAAGATAATTTATCATGGGACAGAAAAGTAAAATTAAGTAGAGAACAGTCAGAACTTGTATTTCAGATGTGTGTTATTCCATGTGTTACAGAGCACTAGTGGAGATGGACTCCAAACGGTTTAAGTTCTCTACTGGTATGAGAGATGTGATAATTGTGAGCAGTTTTACAGTGATAAGAGCTTTCTCTGAAACAGTCAGTGAGCCAGGGGAAGGAATATACAGATTGAAAATAACTGTCTCAAAGACTTTTATATGAGTCAAAGATCTTTTAAGACTGAAAGCTTAATCACACACTTTTTTGCTTTAAAAGAGCAATGGTGAGGTAAAGCTCAAAGCGTGCCTGCAAAGCACCGCACTGTCAGCATCATGGCAACTATTTAATCTTTTTACAATATTATCATTTCTATCATCCACATGGTAAAATGCCAAATGGAAAAAGGCCAATACTGACCCTAGAGAAATTTGATAAGGTGTCCATTTGTAACAGCAGTTGTAATTATTCACTACAATTTGTCAAGAACCTGACAGATTCTCAGTCATTGCAATCTTTAAACTTACACTGGTGGTTGCTTTTCAACAAAACATAGTTCAAGCTTAAACAGCAGTCAGAATGTTTTAGCATGCATGTAATGAGATGCTGCTTTTTGAGATAAGTGGAGAGCGAGGTGAAGCTGCATACTGTACAGGACCTGCTGCAGGGGTGGATGCCATCTCTTCTGAATTGGAATTTGTCGCCAGTAACAATTCTTTCCTAATCAGGAATTTCTGATTTCAAACCTGTAAACGTTATTGTGCTTTGCTCATGAGTTAATCTCCCAGTACCGTGCATATTTTCTCCTGCATTCAATGTTATCATTGCTATTATGCAGTTCTGAGCTAACCTGAACTCAGTGATGTCTCCTAGTGAAGGCATAACATAACGAAGAGATACAATGTCACACAGCATATGTTTCCAAGTGGTGTGGTGGTGTCATGTGTCATCTGTAAAATGTCCTTGCAAGATCTGCAGGGTTACGTACAAACATGGAAAATCATAGAATCAGTCAGGGTTGGAAGGGACCACAAAGATCATCTATTTCCAATCCCCCTGTCATGGGCAGGGACACCTCACACTAGATCAGGATGTCTAGAGCTTCATCCAGCCTAGCCTTAAACAACTCCAGGGATAAGGTTTCCACCATCTCCCTAGGCAACCTGTCCCAAGGTCTCACCATTCTCACAGTGTAGAATTTCTTCCTAACATCCAGTCTGAATCTACCCATTTCTAGCTTTGTTCCATTCCCCCCAGTCCTATCACTTCCTGACATCCTAAAAAGTCCCTCCCCAGCTTTCTTGTAGGCCACCTTAAAATACTGAAAGGCCACAACAAGGTCACCTTGGAGCCTTCTCCTCTCTAAACTGAACAGCCCCAACTCCCTCAGTCTCTTCTCATAGAAGAGGTGCTCCAGCCCTCTGGTCATCCTCATGGCCCTTCTGTGGACACCTTCCAGCACATCCATAGCCCTCTTGTAATAGGGATAAACAAATTGGGGGGGAAAAAAAAAAAAGAAAGAAAGAGTAATGCACTGGCTTTGTAGCAGTTATGGCCTCTACAGCTCTGCTTTCTGCTGAGGTAAAAAGCAAACCAAATATACTGGTATAATCTTACTCCTCAATTTTCTATCTCAGAACCTTTAACACTCTCTTAGCTATCACAGTTAAGATAAAAGATTAAATAAACATAAAACTTCCTGGGCTAAATCGTGTAAGGCTTTGAATACATTGATCAATCCTCTGACTTTCACATGAAAGTGAGTAAGAAGTTAGTGCAGCATTTCATTACTGATGTAAAATCTGCTGCTCTTGACAGCCAGCACTTTGAAATCGTGCTTGGAGCACATTCTTCTCTAGACCCACTTTGTAAGGGGAACAAACATAAGGTTTACTTCATATAGCTCTGCATGTTGACTCCTCCTCATAATTTGAAACAGTAGGAGTAGGTGTCATTATCTGCTCCAAAAAAACCACACATGATCTGTACAAGTACAATAATACGTTACCATCTCATTGTCATTGCAAGGCAGTTGTAGGTGTGCACAGGAGTGCGTTGTACAGCAGCAGTTGTTTCTCTATGCAGTGTTGGCATTTCGTGGTAGGATGGTTTGAAGGGTAATCTCAAGATCCAAGAGGAGCTTTTTGTTGTTCACCTGAAGCCTTCAAATTTTATTTCAAGTAAGATACTGCTATCAATAAATGTTAGTGAAGCCATTCTATTTCCATGGTTGTAATTTTAAGCATAAGTACCTCTTATCTATAGGGAATCTACTGTGTGCAGTTCTGGAACCCTCAGCACAGGAAGGACATGGAAGTGTTGGAGCAGGTCCAGAGGAGGGCCATGAGGATGATCAGAGGGCTGGAGCAGCTCTCCTATGAGGACAGGCTGAGAGAGTTGGGGCTTTTCAGCCTGGAGAAGAGAAGGCTTCGAGAGGACCTGATAGTAGCCTTCCAGTATCTGAAGGGGGCCTACAGGAAGGCTGGGGAGGGACTATTTACAAGGTCTTGCAACGACAGGACAAGGGGCAATGGGTTTAAACTTGCAGAGGGGAGATTTAGACTGGATGTTAGGAGGAAGTTCTTTACAGTAAGGGTGGTGAGACACAGGAACAGGTTGCCCAGGGAGGTTGTGGATGCTCCCTCCCTGGAGGTGTTCAAGGTCAGATTGGATGAGGTCTTGAGTAGCCTGTACTAGTGGGAGGTGTCCCTGCCTATGGCAGGGGGTTGGAACTCGATGATCCTTGAGGTCCCTTCCAACCTTACCGTTCTATGATTCTATGAAACTCTTCTACAGAGGTGTTAGAGGCTTGAAGTTTTAATGATTCTAAAGATCACCTTTATACTACATATTAATTCTCATCCTTTATTGCAAGCATAGGTTTCACTGCAGCAACAACTTTTCCTTCAGACACTTCTCAACTCACCTTCTACCCAAGGATGGACAAAACCACTTTTGCTGAAGAGCAAAAATGAAGCCTGATCTTTTTCTCATGAACGGCAAAAGCATAATTTGAAAGTTGCCTCTTCTACTGGTTCAGAGTCTCAAATGAAGCTCTGAACCCTTCCTAAGAGATACCTGATCCCCTGGGACACCTTACAAGGGAAGTAGGACATAGAACTTCAATATAACATTGCGGCCTGAAAAAGACACAGAACTGCAAGAAGCATAAAGAGCACACCACAGACTTGGCTCTGGCTCTGGGTTCACTTCAAGAGGCCAAGTCATCAATGAAGCCAGCTACATCTGTTTCTTTTGGCACTCAGTAACCAAGGAACAGAAGACCATATTGGCTGTCTGCTATATAATTTTTCTAAGTATCTATCTTTGTTGCATTTGATTTATGACATTTCCACAACACTAAAATATTTTGTCTGCTCTGACTTTTCAGAGAAAGTACTGAAGTGCTTTACAAATGTGGCATGTAGCATCACTTTGTAGCAAAATAGTTGCATTATTAATAGTTGAAGAATTTACCTTTTCCTGTTGTCACAAATTATGCAACCAGCTGATTTTAGTGGATTATTACTGCAGCATCTGGTGACATGAGGAGTTTGGTGACATCAAGCTTGACTCTGTGTCCTGTATGTTTACAAGGGTAATCACTGTATGTTTACAAGGGTAATCCTCCACCACCCCAAAAAGACTGAAAATCTTCTCAATATGCTTCCTCAAACTAGCCCACAATAACTCATCACCAGTGAAGTTAAGTAGTCTACAGAATGTAACAAGGAGGACATGTCCCCCAGTGATCCACTTCTGGTTTCATAAACATCTTAGAAATAGTCCTGACCTGCTCATGACTGAGTGTGATTTGGTCTCCTCTTGCTTAATCCCCTTCTCTCCCTTCACAGAGCTGTTGCTGTGTTGGCCTAACACAAAGCACATTGTCTTAAACTTCTTGTCTTCTAGCCCACTGAGGATCCAGTAAATATAAGGATCTAATACAACGATCAAAATAGACAGACCTAGGTCTGCTTCTTTCCATTCTTATCCCTCCTCACCCAATATTGCTCTTGCACAACCAGAACTGTATCTAGCTTCCAATTAGGAAACCTACATTTTACCACCACACTACCATATGCAAAGCCTTTCTTCCCTGAAAAAAAAAAAAAAGAAAAAAAAAAACCAAAAAAAACCCACAACCTTTCAAACAGTAATATTGGAGTTTTCTATTGGCTTGGTTTGTTTGGTGTATTTCCCAAAACATTCCTGTGCTTGAGTAAATTATCATAACATTAAAAATAAAATGGTAAATACTCAGCTGCTCTCCAAAGGGTAGCAAACCACTAAAGAGATTTCATAGTCATATAAATTATTCATCCATTCAGAAGCTAAACACTGTAGAGCATATCAAGCTGGGTTGCACTCCACAGCTGTAGGATTTTTCAGACACCAGTGAGGGAGCAGCTTGAGAACTTGCTCTTGGGTGCCTATAGCAACCATCAATAATACAAAAGTCTCCAAATTACCAACATTGCTGCAATTTTCTAAGTATATATGAAATCATTTTTCTCTGCTGTTTTTTAAGCAACCTGAAGAAAAGGAGATGGTCACAGTCTAAGGCTTGTATATTTGGTGGTTCAAATATTCCTGGAACAGGAAGGTTAAGTGTCAGATTATTAACACAAAGTGGTGACAGCATGATGCTACGGGAGTCAAATTGCCTGTTGCTGTTAAGAATGCAATTGATTCTGTAAACTGTTGTGCTAGGCTGACAGACAATTACCAGAGAAGATTAAAAACTAGATCAAGGTGACAGAAAATGGTAGTGCCATAGGAAATGCTGGACTGCCTGATTGCAGTTAGAAAGATTGGCAAGAGAAAAACAAGAGAGAAATGGAAAAGAGAGATGTCAGATGCAAGGTGCCTTTTTCTGGTGGCATTTCTGGCAGTGTTTCTGCTTCTCAATTATTTTTTAGAAGCCTGTTCTCAAGGCTGAATTTCAAGACAGAAAATAAATAAATAAATGTCTATATTTTGACACATTTTGTTTGTTCTGTTTTGGAAATGGATTATATACCACCAGTTCTTCTAAAACTTTAACCTTGACTTTGCTCAGGCATGTCCCTGAAGCCTTATTCCAAAATAAAGCTTGTTTAAAAATAGAGTTATAGGATGGTTTAGGTCGGAAGGGTCCTTAGAGATCAGCTACTCCAACATCCCGACTGTGGGCAGGGATATCACTCAACTGGACATGTCTGCTCAAGTCCTCATCCAACCTGGCCTTGTACACCCCCAGGAGAAAGCATCCACCACCTCTCTAGGCAACCTGTTGCAGAGTCTCACCACCCTCACGTGTAAGAACTTCTTCCTAAGATCCAGTCTAAATCTACTCTCCCTCAGCTTCAAACCATTCCCCCTTGTCCCACTGCTAGACACTCTTATGAATAGTCTCTCTCCAGCCTTCTTACAGGACCCTTTCAGGTATCGGAAGAGAGCTCTAAGGTCCCCCCCCCAGCGTCCTCCCTTCTGTAGAGTGAATGACCCCAGCTCCCCCAGGCCATCACAGTATCACCACGGTTGGAAGAGACCTCAAAGATGATCAAGTCCAACTCGTCAACACAGGCCTCAAGACTAGATCATGGCACCATCCTTACAGCAAACTAAACTGAAGTAAAACATTTCATTTGCTTGTCATTTTCTAAAAATTAAGCAAGTCACCTGTAAAGGCTCTTACATACCTTTAACTGTTACACTGAGAGTCTATATTCCCACATCTACCGTGCAAATCATCTTCTTTTAATACCAAGTTCCTTCTGATATTTAAAAAAAAAAAAAGAAAACTCAGCGTGGTCAGGAATGACAGATTTGTTCATTTTAATTTGAACAGAAGGGGGGAGAAATAAGATTCTTTATAGTAGCTTTGTTTGTCTCAATGAATTTTCAAAAATTATTGCCCGATCTTAAGATACTTCCTGTATACTATGTGCTTCCCTCTTCTCCCATCATTTCAGAACCACAGAAATCTAGTATTATATATTAACTTCTTAAGAACTAACTACTTAATCTTTACCATTTCACTGCATGATTCAGAGGAAAAATCCTGCTAACACTGCAGTAACCAAACCAATATTAAAACTGTCATTGATTTTATTTTTTTTGGTTTTTTTGCTCAACATATTATGTAACTGTTCTTTCACTGCTGAGATCTCTTTCTTTAAAGCAGGGGTACTTTGGAAAGTTTGCTGACATTCTTTTCTGACATTTTTCAGACATAGGAAAACCAAAAAAGCCCTAAATTTTGCCAGAGTGTGTCTGTGAGTCCATTTTACAGAGCAAAGCTAAGCCTGATCACTTAAAAGTTTGAGGCTAAAGACTCAGTAAATGTCAATTAATTTTCCAGCAATCATTCCTGCAATGCAAGATTTACTACAACCATTTTCTTTGCTTTTAAAAACTTAATACCAAAGCCAAGAAATGTCACTTAAAAAAAAAAAATCCCATTAGTAAATCATCTACTGAATTGGAAACTGCTTTCTAAAACATTTTTGATTGAAAGAAATTTTGTTTTCAGCAGAAATAACTGTTGGCAAAACTGCTGCAGATCCTGACTCCATCAAGCAGATTTTGCAAACCATACCAGCAGCACAGCTGTTGTATAGCCTCAGAAGCATCTAAAGAGTTCAGTTTAGTATTACTTCTGCAATGGGCTCTCTCCAAAACCTGTACAGTACTTCCAGTACAGCATTCCTCCAGGTCTAGGTTCACTCCAATTTGCCCTAGTTTTGTACCTTCTGAAAACTTTCAGCTGTTAGAGCATGCAGATCGAGGGTAGTAAAAATTTCTTCCAGTTAGCAAGAGATGGGGGTGCAAAGGACAAACACATGCAAAATTCAGAGAACATAGGTTTAAAATGAACAATAAACCCCAAGAACTTAATCCCACGAGTAACTCTGGAATTAGGTAGAAAGAAATTAGGCTAGAATTTTGGCCACTGACTTCAGCATAAAGAACCTCAAGGCCCATAGAAATCCTGAGACTTTCAGAGCTGGATTACAGCTCTGTTGAAAGTACAAAGGTGTCTCACAAAATTTAACAGACAGCCCCTGACCTGTTTGGTCTGGATCTTTTCCAGGTAAGAGTTATATACCCATTTCAGCCACGGTAGCTAAAACACATAATGAAAACTGACTGAAATGTGAGGGTAAAGAAAGGCAGTCTGTTAGCCGGTGATGTGTAATTATTTCTGCTCAGGAATGAAGAGGGAAAAATGTCAAGGGTTTTTTGCTTGCCTGACTAGATCCTTAACTCAATCACACCTTCAAAATGCCACTGTTTCCACTAACACTGCATAAGCATAGCCAAGAATAAGAAAGGCTCTGAATATAACACTTAAAGGCACAACACTAGCAGACAGCTGTGCTGTAAGTCACCTCTTGCAGCCCCAAAGCAGAAGCAGTGTGACTGAAATGCAGCTCTCAATCAGACAGCACCCTTGAAGATCCATGAAACAGGTAACCCAGACCCTCTGCAGGAGAGGAGGAAGAGCATGCATCTGTTGTCTCTGACATGCAGAACATTGTCAATTCTGTTTCTGAAAAACGTCAACATGAAGCACGTCGCAGGGATTGCTGCAGGTTGGACCCTGACTCCTGGAGCACAAAGCCAGAGAAATTCTGTTGACTTCTGTTGTGAAAAGAAATGCTCTAATATTTACATTAAAATATTAAGGCTTTAAGAAAACAAGGACAGTAGTAAATCTGGGTTCTGTTAGGAGGATGGGGGCTAGTAGGTTGAGAGAGGTTCTTCTGCCCCTCTACTCTGCCCTGGTGAGGCCACATCTGGAGTACTGTGTCCAGTTCTGGGCCCCCCAGTTCAAGAGAGACATAGAACTGCTTGAGGGAGTCCAGTGCAGAGCCACAAACATGATGAAGGGAATGAATGTCTCTGTTACAAGGAGAGCCTGAGGGAGCTGGGGTTTTGCTGCTTGAAGAGGAGCCTGAGAGATGACCTCAGCAATGTTTACAAATACATGCAGAGTAAGTGCCAGGAGGCTGGAGCCAGGCTCTGCTGGGTGATGCCCAATGACAGGACAAGGGGCAATGGGTGGAAGCTGAAGTATAAGAATTTTCATGTAAACCTGATGAGGAATTTTTTTTCCCTGTGAGGGTGACAGCGCACTGAAACAGGCTGCCCAGGGGGTTGTGGAGTCTCCCTCTCTGGAGATATTCAAAACCCATCTGGGCATGTTCCTGTGTGATCTGGTCTAGGTGATCCTGCTCTGGCAAGGGAGTTGGACCGGATGAGCTTTTGAGGTCCCTTCCAGTCCCTGACATTGTGTCAGAAAACTGGCATACCTCAGTATCTAGAAAAAATAGAGATAAGCACAAAGAATAGGAGACCAAACCATACTATATTATATGAAAAAACAGTTGATAGACTGTGAAAGTCAAGCCTGTTGAAAAGACAGAAGCACCTATGGAGCATAAACTGGAGTTAACACCCATGTCACATACTCAGCTCTTGGCAGAATTACTGCACAGCCACAGTCAGGTTGATATAAGTGTTGATCCACATGTTGGAAGAGCTGTGTTGTGTTATAGCAAGTGCTACAGCACTGTAAAAAACAAAGTTTGCTCCTATAATCCTACCTTTGACATACATGCATGGATATGACAATATTTTTTTCTTCATTTCAGACAATTGAGATTTTCCTTCTCTAATATTATGCCCTATAGGAAAGTTCACATAGCAAATTCTCTAGCAGAGAATTTCTCATTGTTTCAGTATCTAGATTCTGTTAATTTATTTTCTGTTGAATAAAAAGAGTGCTGAGATACTTTATAGAGAAGATTAGGCAATGGTACAAAACACAAGCAGTGATACAGATTCCGTAACACAGCACACTTGGACAGTCATGACTGAGCAAAATTTCATGGGGCAGAGCTCCTCACCTACACAATCTGTGTATTAACCACTTAACCATGACTTAATGGAATATTTTATTGTTAGAAGTATTAGAAAACCCTAATGCACACCCACAACTTAAACATGGCTCAGTGATGACAGACCACAGAAAATTAAAGTCAAAGAATAAGAATCTATAGGCAAGAAAGTAACAGAGTTTATCTGGGATGTAGCACTGCTATATATAGAATTATCCTTTACTTGTGCGGAAAACAATATTGAAATTGTAAAACACAATGTTCAAACTGCTACAAACTCACACAAAGAACCCAGCACCATCATGGAATAAGAGTAGAAGCAGCACATTCACAGCAATGGCAGAACATCAAACAGTACTTCCTTAAGTATTTGCAAATGCTCAACGAAAAGCATTGCTGCCATTAGAATTAGTTCTAATCAAGAACATTCCACACTCTTCATCTTAAGAATACTATGTCCATTGCAGATCATTAGTTTTTTTAATCTAAATACATCTTTCACCCACGGCTCCAATAATCAGTGGCAAATTTTAAAGTATATCTGCATTTACCTTCCTGAGGCAAAAGACAATAAAGAGGAAATATGCCACAGGCAAAAGGGAACAGGTAGGTAATTATCTTTGCACGTCACATCCTGAAAGCACCGTGGCACTGTACATGTCAAAGGTGACACTACCTTTGTGTTATGCAGAACTAACAGTTGGAAGGAACAGGCACGTCTTTCACAGGGCTCAAGGAACATTTAATACTGTCTGTGGAGCCTATTACAGGGTTTCAGGACTGCAGTAAAGGCTTCTTTTGAGGCAAGCTGCACAGGGACTGGAAATCAACAGAGTTCAAGGGCCTGTGGAGGCTCATGAGTTGAGTGAAAAAGTGAATAAATCTGTTATTCAAGGGCACAGAATGCAACTTTACAAGGAAAACATAGCAGCCTACAGGACATGTCTAAAGCTCAGATATTGCTGCCTTTGTCTCGCATCGATTCTATTTCCAAACTCATGTTAAAGTTTTCAGGTGTGCTTGCAACTTTTGCAAAACAGGGTGAGGAAATTATAACCATTTCTTAAAACTGAAATGAGGAAATTATAACCATTTATTAAAACTGAAATATTGAGATGAAAACCAAGTAAACCTTTTAGACCAGGCACAAGAAAAGAAACTGTTCAGACCTGGGTAAGAGTCTTCACTACAGCTTCTTAGAATTATTGGCCACTTTCATATATAGATAGATAGATAAATATGTGTGTGTGTGTGTATATATGTGTATATATATATGTGTGTGTATATATATATGTGTGTGTATATATATATGTGTGTGTGTGTGTATATATATATATACACACACACATCCTTGTTATTGTATCAAATATAACAACAAAAAAATTCCTTCCTTAAAAGCTATCTATGAGACATGTAATTTGATGGATGGATTCCTAGAAAGCAGGGCCTACATCTCTTTAGTCTTCAGCTTTTACCAGGAGATTCATATCCTCTCTTCATGAATTAACCTGCTGTTTACTTATGCAAAGAATTTGATGTCTTAAATGCTCTGGGAGTGTCAGAAAGATACTGCCTCCCAAGATAGTAAAAGAAGTAAATAAGAAGCTGCTGGCAAGCTGCTCTGAACAGATTCCAAGCAGCTTCTCCTTTGATGAAACTTTCATATCCATGGAAAGCTAAATATCAAGGCTACGTAAATCCCTTTTATTGACAGAAGCAGGATTCAATAAAAGCTGTCATCCTAAATTCAGAGAGAGACCACCTTCACTGAAGCTTCGAATATTTACCTCTGTTCCTCTAGCACATAGTGAGTGCAATTCATAGGAATCACATCCATGAATATGGCCAGGCACAGGAGTAAAGGCGATGTTGATTTGCACCACTAATAAACTATTAACACTAAAGATTGCCAGGATTTTAATAGGGGAAAAATAATTTAAAAAACACCTCTCTAGATTATCTTATTTAGAAAATTTGTTAATGAAAACAATATAGGACTGCCCAAGAAACTGAATTAATGTTGGTTCACAGAAACAGTAGTTGCACATTTTATTTCCTTCCTGCCAAGGGATCCAAAGTTGGTAAGATCCCTCAAGCAAACAGAATCCTGAGGCATAATTGAGTTTAAATTTGAGTAGAGGATTATGTTCAGTCCACTATTTGATTAACTTAATCCTGATCTTTAGAACTGGCTTCTTTCACCAAGTCATTCCAGACCACCGAGTTGCTGAGAAATAGAAAGCTTCTGAAAGTGGCAGTTACAGACAGAAAAGAACATTTTTTACTCAATGAAATCCATGGGCTTCCTTAATTTATGCTTCCAACTGAACTGATTTGATTAAAGTTTTGTTCCATTTTCTTTTAATTAGCCAGGGCAGCTTAAATTAATAATTAGTCTTATGTATGGAACCACTATCAGGAAGTCCCATGCAGGCATCATATATGAAGTTAAAACCAAAAAAATAACATTTAGTCTAAAGAAGCCCAAGTCACAAAGCAAGGCGCCTTGAAGTGCACTATCGATGTAGTTTCAGCAATAAGAGTTTTTCAACTGCAATCCTCACTTTAAACCCCAGCAATTTAAAAGCCATCATGGTCAGTGCTGCATAAAAACCTCCACACCAAGTGGTGTCTAACGATGCTGGGTGTTAGGCTGTGCAGCCACTCGCCTGGAGCACTCGCTGCTCTCTGCCTGATTACAAGGACAGCCTGCACATGAACCTGACACAAGGCCGGAAAGTCAACAGCTTTCAGTTTGCTGCCTCCAGGAGCTACTTGCATAAAGATAAATACAATTTAGTACCCATTTAGGTATAAGTGTGCTGAGAGTTAATCAAATTGCACTGAGCTATTCTCTGGTGTAAATAAAAGCACAACCTGCTCTTAATTCTGCATGGTGCAAGGAAATACAAACCCTTCTCGCCGACAACTGGACTGTTGGAAGTTCTTGGCATAGCATTCACTATTAAAGCAGTTAAATCTGCTGACCTAATTTGTCTTTGATGGTTACATCACTTTAAGACAACTGAGGACAAATCTCACTTTCCAGTCCTACTGCTTCAAGCTGTTTTGTAGCAAGCACCAGTAGGTAACACACGCCAGTCTGTGCTGCCTGAGGAAGAACTGTATACCTTGTTTCAGACAAGATGAAAATTAGCAAATTGCCATGGAATCAGTGCTAAGAACTTGCACGTATTTCTTTAAGACACATATAAAAGGAAATTCTCTCCCTCTTGCTGTATATAGATACAGCATTGCGCTTTTTTTGCCTTTTTTTTTTCCCTACTAGCCATCATTGGTCTATTTCTTTCTGACTGGTGAGTTGAAGTTCAAAGCACAGCTTTTAATTACTTTTTCCACCATAGCTGCTATCCTTTTTATAGAGGGCAAGCTCACTTGCTGAGTACAGCAGCTCTGCTCTGTACTGTGGTAGCCATATCACATTATATATTGTGGTGCGTTGCTTGCTTATTTGAGCGTAGCAATTGCAGCCAGCTGGCTAATATGTTAAAAAATACTGTGCCCCAAAAGAAACTGTATATGAAATTGTTAGCTGTATGCTAGTACAGACTAGAATCAATTAGTGGGAAGAGGAAGCATATCTGACTATTAAAATGTATCAATGTAAGAGGCTCTCTTCGATTTCTTCTTAAACATCCTTTTTTCTTTCCTTTTATGGTTTACATTGAGAGCTTGGCACTCTAGGTTGTGAAGTTTAAAAAAGCTGACCTTGAAAACACAGTCACATTTATTTTTGAATGTTAGTTTAGTTTCACACCCTGAAAGTTGCTTCCTGCCTCCCAGATTTTGCTGAACATTGTATGACCAGCCGTGCCTGAACTCGCTGCACAGCTCTGTTCAGGCTGTGCCACAATCACTAAGGACCTACCCACTTATGGCTTGAAGTACAACAAAAACAAAAAATCAATCTGTTTTGCCAACCCATGCTATCTATGCTATGATGCTAATCATCTCCATCCTCCTTCACAGAGACAATAATCTCTTTGCTCACACACTTCGTGATTTTAGAGGTGGTCAGCTCCTTGCAAGATTTTTCTGAGGTCTTCCTCTGCACTGGAAGAGCAGTATTTTTATTCCCACCCAGGCTTCATACACTGCCCACTGATTCCACACACAGGTTGGTATCTCAAAGGCCTTCCTGAGGAGGGCCCTTTGCCATGGAAAGCCTGAAGCAGTCTTTCTGAATGGTTTGCATGTGCTGTGCAGAATAAGCCCAACACAGCGCTCCCTTGCACCCGTGAGAATGTCTCTTCATTAAAGCAATCTCTCAGGCTGACATGAAGGGTGAAGGGGTTGCTGTGCATTAACATCAATTTGTAACACTTCCATGAAACCTCCCTAATAACTACTATTACTATCCACACTGTGATTTTCATAGGCACTGCAAGAAGCAAAACCATGAGTATATATACACAGAGTCCTACAGAGAAAATGTAGGACTGCATCAGTGATGCTGATAGAGCTGGAGCTCTGAAATACAGACAGCAGTCAATGCAGACATTAGCTTTATGCTCTCAGATATTCCCAGATACTAAAGACACTGGGTTAAAGACAGGCAATTCTCAAAGGTGTCTGGTCAAACACAGGACACTATCCTAATTCCTGAGATTCCCACACTGAAGTTTCAGGTAGCTATGAAAGAATCAGCAGCACATTCCCTGTTAGTCTGCATTTCTTTCACACATGACCCAGTTCAGAAAGGTTTAGTCTGAAAGTACTTTTCCATCTTACCAAATTACTCATGCTCACTTCAAATGGACCATATCTCCAACTCACACTTGGCATCATGAACTGGAACTAGACGATCCTTGAGGTCCCTTCCAACCTTACCATTCTATGATCATGTTTCACAGCTAGCATCACAATTAATCAAAGTTACAGCTCCTTTTTCTTTATCAGAATTGCTCCTGATATGTACTAATGCAGCTCACATTGAGGACAGAGCAAAACCAGGACTTGGTGGGTTACCTGTCCATGCCTCTCAGATGAGCTGTTATAAGTTATCAGATGTACACTCTTAGCTTATCCCAGTTACAAAGGCAAAGCTTCACTTAAGCCTCAATTGAAGAATGAGAAAATAGAAAATAGTTGGAAAAAAAAACAACTAACACTGGAGGTACTGGGGCTACAAAGGATCGTTATTAAAATAAACAGCAAGAAATCCCCCTCCACCACTAAATTCTCAGGAAACAGTAACTGAATCTCCTATGAAGAAGAAAAAAAATAAATAAAAGAATGTAAGGATTAATGACCATGTTTCTGTCCTAGATTGAAAAACCTGCTGCTGTTTAAGAGTTTTATTTGTTTTTCCTGCACGTACCACTAGGACACATATTATGAAATAACACTCTTATGTCAGCCCTCTTGTAGAACCACAACTTATTTTACCAGCTGCACTATTTACACAGATTTATTAAATCTAGAAGTCTGCATAAGCTTTTACATAAGCACATCACCTGAATGAAAATTAGGTATCTAGAAGATTCACACAGCCAAGGCATTTGAGGTAGGACAGAACAGGACAGTAGCTCATGCTGGAGTAGCACTAGTAAAGCAAGCAGACCTCGACAGTGCTGAAAGTGCTGACAATTTAGGCATCAGAAACCACCATCAACCAGGTTGGAAGAGACCTTCAAGATCCATCCAGACCAACCTATCACCCAGCCCTATCCAATCAATTAGACCATGGCACTAAGTGCCCCATCCAATATTTTCTAGAGCACCTCCAGGGACAGCTACTCCACCTTCTAAAGATACTGGTGTCAGAAAATTATTACCAGCAAGAGTGGCATAAGGGAAATTAGCCTGACATCAAACTGAACAAGAAGGAAACCTTACTGGGAATAGAATAGAACAGAATATAGATAAAAATCAAGTTGGTCTCCCACTGCCTTAATGTTTTCTCTGTACGAAGAACTTCCCTTTCCAACACATACTATTTTTCCCTTCCCCCTCTCATTCAGTGTCAAAACACCCTTGCAGTCCCCCAGTCTGTAATCTCTACAGACACCTGAGAGCTGCCTGGCTAGGGAGAAGTGCACATGCTGCAGCCCCATCCAGTGCTGAAGTGACACTGCTCCAGAAGGCTGAATGAAGCTGCCGAAGGGCTTCAGCAGAAGTGTTTGCCAGGGGGATGGCGCCAAGCTAGCGCTCTCGGTTCATTCTTCAGCAAGGTCTGAATGTAAACCGCATACCAAAGAGGAAAGGGGAAGCCTTTCGACGCCTTTGAAATGCACCTCATGGTATTCTGAGAGGTTCCAAATCGTCTGGGCAGTGTGTGGGGTGTTAGAACAGAGTCTCAGTGGGGGACTGACACATCACATCTGCAAGAATACTGAAAGCGGTATTTTTATAATTCTGACTAACTGCATCCTCATTTAACAAGCCATAAGATTAGTCCCCTCTAAAGATACAAATGCTAGAAATCAGGACTTTTAGCCTTGGGCTCATGATAAAACATTCAGCCTTTGCTTGATTCTTACCCATGAGCTCATTTAGCTTCACTCAGATAAATGGAGTACTGCCAGCTTATGCCAGCTGATAGTTTGGCACTGTGATCCTTTATTAAAAGGACACTTCCAAACATCAATTTATTTTGCCTAACAAAATAAAACCCTACACTATCTACCACAACGTTTTAGCTTGTCACAATAATGCTTTTAATATTGGGAGGTTGCAATCCTCCCAATAAAGATAAGACTAAGAGCAGTAAGATTCACTGCAGGTAGGAGAACTCAGCTCCGTGCTACTGACAGCAAAACACTTCGAAATCTCAACATGGTAAACTACACAGTACACAGGCACAGAGCAAAGCATGCATCCTTTAGAGAGCTCTGTGTAACATACAGAAAGAGGAGAACAGCATTTTCTCATGCACTCTAACAAAGTGGCACAGATCCACTACAAATGGAAACTAATAACAAAAACATCAAAAAGCCTACTAATTTTTTTGCCATTTTCACAGTTCCCCATTATAACCTGTGCCAGTAACTGCAGACAGCCCAAGAAAAATAGTTAATGGAACTGTTAGGCCATAATAAAGCACATTCAGTTATTTAAGTTATATGATTTAATACTGGGCTGAAGTTGGTTTTGAAACCAGAGGTGTTTATAGATAGCTGGCTACAACCATTGACAAGAATCGATCAGGCACAGAATAAGAAAACATCAGTGTTTGCTGAACAGTGCAGTCCTTTTTAAAAAGCAAATGCACAGCAGTTTATTTCAAAGCAACCAGAGTAACTGCTGAAGCTGCCAGTTATAAAATCTGGGTGAACCTGACACAAATGGAAAAACTCAGTTTTTGGTTACACATACACAGAGTCACTGCAAACCGGAGAATTTATCCCCATACCATGCCTAAGTAGGAAAGGACCTTGGAGCCACACATAAGCTAACCCAGTTCTGCTCTCAGCTATACTCACTTAACTGTACTTCTGCAGCATTACAAATCATGGCACTTCTTAAAAATAATCAAGTGAAAGAAAAAGGGTATTTGAAAAAATAGTGTCTGCTTTTGGAGGAAAAGCAAGAGGGCAAGTACTATCAAAGAGGCCCCAATGACTCAGGGAAATAAATAATGGTGATATTTTTTTGGTAGCATATTTCCTCTGTTGCAGTCCTTCTGTCAAGGCATTCCCAAGTTTAAGAAGAAACTGCAAGGTGTTTGTAAGGGGCAGATGAGAAAATTCATTCCACAAGACGCAGATTTCTGCCAGAGCAAGCAGGGAACAGCATCAACCTCTGAAGAACAAAACTGGGACACAAAAAGAAAGATGCAAAAAGGGTTAAGTATCAGAGGCAAGAGAGCAAGGAATAATGTGCAGGAGGGAGTTCAAATCAAGGTGACAATTTGCAGGCATATTTTGTAAAACCAGAAAGCCAAAACAAAACACTCCATGTCCTCCAGCTCCATCTATGTTACATGGCTGCTCCACTGTTACAGTTCTGTCACTTGCTCTCTGTTCAACAGTTCTCCAAAAGTCTTTTTTCTGTATTTCCTCTTGTTCATTCTTCAATACTGCACTCCTTTTTCTTTATTCTCAAGTCATTCTTTCATTACTGCTCTTAGCTCTTTTCAATTACTGGAATCTTTGTTCATTAATTTTAAAGGAGCTCAGGGAGCTCATGAAAATAATTTTTAAATTTCATCTTTCTCTTGTAAATTAGGATTGCAAACATTCATTCATTCTTTCACTCATTCTACTATTTCACTAGTCTACTATCCAAGAATTTCCCAAACATTTTCCACTTTTTACCTAAATTAAAAATATGATCTTGGAAACTCTTCCACATGCTGTTTTTTACTGCCTTAAGTGTGTGCTGAAAGCACACAAAACTGAGCTCACCTCAACTTTTTACTGAGTTGGCAAGAGAAATTCTCATTCACTTTGAGACTATTTTAAGAATGACAATCCCACAGTAACTCTCTGTAGTGTTGCAGCCTCAAAACATTCCTGGGAATTTGAGAGGTTTTGCTGAATCACTAGGGTTCCTTTCAAAACACCTTTGATCTTCAAACCTAGAGGAAACTTTTACAACTGGAGCTACCCTTTATGTTGCAATGCTGAAGCACACTGGCTGGAACCACACGCACACCTCCTTGCACAGACTCCAGCACTGCAAAGCTGCCCTCAGGATGGTATTTTCAAGTATCAAATGCAGACAGGGCAGATTTTCATCTTGAGTAGCCCACACTGCTATTTAGAGCATTAGGAGCTACCCAGACACTAGCTGCCAGAGTCCCCAAAAGCCACAATCACCCAGTTAACTCAGGAAAATGATGACAGGGATAAGCCTGCAAGTTAGTGGCCATTCAAAAAGACCTAAAGAAGAGAAACTCTTTCACCATTTGGTTGCAGCATGCCAGCAAGGAGGGGGGAAACAAAAACAAAACCAACCAAAACACCAAAAAACAACCCCAAACAAACCACTGCTCAAGCTTAGTTTGGGAAAAACAACTTGCCAAATGACATGAAAAGCCATAGGGGAAAAAAAAAAAAGGCAGGAGTAAGATTCCACAGTTTCCATATGATGTCCAGCCCTACGTGGACTAGACCTCAGCATTAAGTTATCATTCTGGTATGCATTTAACAGTGATTGAAATATTACCCTATAGTTAATGAATACAATTAATCAACTGTAGTTTATGAAATAACATTTCTTCCTGTAAAAGCAGAGTATCATATTTAAACCAAAAGCTAACACAGTTTAAAAAATTCTATTTCTTTCCATGTAGCCTGTAGTGCCTAAGCCAGAGTCACCATTAACTTCAGGCAGCTGTATCACCTTCCTCCTCAAAACAAAGGTCTTAAGCAATCAAGAACAGTCAAGAGCCACTGTGCTCTAATACTGTTTTGAGTTGTGCTGTTCCTTGCCCTCTCTAACTCTTTTTAATTCACAGACATTTCAGAGCAAAGGTTACATCTGTGGCTGACCACAGTGAATTGCTTTTCTACCACACAAGAGGATTTCTTCCACAATACTACATAAATAGCACTTTGCAGTAGGTTCTCAACAGTTTCTGCATTTCTCACTTTTGGGGTCACTTCCCCTTACACTTTCAACTCCTACCACCAACTCCTACACACTCCCTGATGACTGAAGTAATCAGCATTCAGCATTGGAAGACACAGTGAAAGGGGTTCTGCAGCCTTCCAGCAGTGAAGCAAACAAACCCAGATAACAAAGCCCAGCAAGCCAGATAGCAAAGGGTTGAGGCTCCCAGAGCACACACTTTACAAAACACTCATGAATATCTGCTAGACTTCAAGTGGGCAAAGAAATAAAGCATATTGATTCCTAATGAGTCAAGTATCTGGATAAAGAGATGTGGCATAAAAATGTGACGGAAGGCAAAGTACAGCCCAGACTTCCTAAAATCCACAAACTCATGTTAATGCATAGATTTATTTTGTTTAAAAACAAAAAAGCATTCTGAAGTGAAGTTATGGTAGAAAGATACTATAGATGGTTGGAAATATCTAAATATCACACAAAACCATTTTTTAAATGTTATACACTTTACTTGTACAAACTAACTGAGTATCAAGCATGAAGTGCTGCAGCATTAGTTCAATTAAATGAACACATTTTCCAGAAGGGCAAAGAAAATGCCACAGCTCTGCCTGAGAAGCTACAAATCAATGATAAATTGTCATAGAACCAGTCAGGGTTGAAAGGGACCACAAGGATCATCTAGTTCCAACCCCCCTGCCATGGGCAGGGACACATAAATCATCACTCTAGCGGTCATGATACCTAAATACCTCAGCCTCTAAGTCAGAATAAAAACTGTTAACAACTAGAGCTTGGTTATTAGAAGGCTTTCTCCAGTGTGAAAAACAGAGCACAGAGATTTTTCTTTAACAACCCAGATTTTTTTTTTTCCCCAGGGCCTATCTTGAATCACAAGTTACATTCACACTACTTAACATTTTCTGTAACTAAGTCTCATTCTGGAATCTGTACTTTGTGAATCTCTAATTCATAAGAAAATCTTACACTACATTGCCATTTATTCCCAGAGACACACCAATGGACCTCCTTGCACACAGAAGTCTGTTCAAGCACATTAAAACTTCCTGACTAGAAGGATCAGACACCATAAAGTTATCAACTGGGCATTCAGCAAAACCACAGCAGCACTGCTCAAGTCAGACACAAACAAGGTGTGTGCCCAAGTCAGACAGAAGTTAGGAAGCCTGTTTGTGGTCTGTGGGAAGAGACTCCCTGAAGACAGCTGAAAGGCTACTAATAGCCTACTGGACTAAAGACACTTTGAATCAGTGTCAAACACGTATCATGGCCAGAAATCAATCAGAATTTTCTACCCTGTACAGAGAAAAGATAGTACAATGAATATATTTTTAACAAAAAAAACCAAAAAATTCTCAACCACAGGACCACTCCATGATTTTTTTTACCATCGACTGGTTTGCCTTTACATTTTAAGTTTAAAAGTATTTAATAGAAACTAGGGTTAAAACATACTATTTGTGCTGCCTTTATTTAAAAATAGCTATTCTCCTCTTTTGCAACTCATTCCTTATAACTAGATAAATATCAGTATCTGAAGGGGGCCTACAGGAAGGCTGGGGAAGGATTATTTACAAGGTCCTGCAATGACAGGACAAGGGGCAATGGGCTTAAACTGGCAGAGGGGAGATTTGGACTAGATGTTAGGAGGAAGTTCTTTACAGTGAGGGTGGTGAGGCACTGGAACAGGTTGCCCAGGGAGGTTGTGGATGCTCCCTCCCTGGATGTGTTCAAGGCCAGATTGGATGAGGCCTTGAGTGAGCTGTACTAGTGGGAGGTGTCCCTGCCTATGGCAGGGGGTTGGAACTAGATGATCCTTGAGGTCCCTTCCAACCTTACCATTCTATGATTCTATGATTCTATAATTTCACGGTTTGCAGCACTGGGCAAAATATTCCAGCAGATTTAGAAGCTATGCACAATAATAACGAACTACATATTTAAGCTATCTTGCATCATCTGCTCCCAAGTAGAGCACATTAGCAGTGATAGTACTAATGAGAATGCACTAAAGCTTGATATTGCTTTTCATAATTAGAATGATTTTGTCAGTCATTGTAGGCCAAGTATTTAAGACAGAAAATTAAAAATGTTGTAACAACCACAATCTCCAAACCTTGTGGGATTTGTTTCCTCATTTCTCCTGAAGTACATTTTTCTTGTGTATCTGCATTTCTCTGCAGTCCTCGCAAGAATGGCACCGCAGCAACAGAAGCAGAACAAAAAAAAAAAAACTGACTGGAAAGTAGAAGAAGCTAGAAACCTTTAGTGAGATACTGAACTCATTGTTATATTGCCATACTTCTTCAAATCAGATTCCTGCTATTCATTTTACAGTTGCTCTAGAATCTATTTATATTCTTTGACTGCATTTTGCTATGCAGTTAAGTAAAAGACACCTGGAAAAGATCAGTACTGATATTCTCACTGGTTTACTGTAAAAGAAACTGGATATACCAAATGTAATTTGTTCTCTACTAAAATTACACTTCCATGGTTAGTTACTGAGTTTCTTATTAGGTCACATATACTTAAGAATACTGATATCCCACTAGTTCATTTTACTGACAGCCGCACATCGCCTCTGCCTGTTGAAGGCTTTGTTAAAAGAAAGAAACTTGACATACAGAAGTGTCTCTCCGATGATCACCTCTCAGCTAGCCAAGGGCAACTTGGTTAAAAGTGCAGGCTGCTACAGATCACAGAAGAAGGGACACTCAAGAAAGAGGGGTGGTTGTACCCAGTAGCCACTTCGGATCAGGAAGAGAAAGTTCTAGCTAAAAGAGAGGGCAACTCCTCTGGATTGTCATTCATGGAGTTTGAACATTTTTTCTTCCCTTTGGCACTCAAATTCTTTCAGGACAAAACATACTGCTCTTCTCACATTTCTGGAAGAGCTGGCTCTTAAGTGACAAACAAAATCCTTTAAAGTCACCTGCCTGTGGAGGTCACCTACTTTTGTAGCACTGTCTCTTCTACAAGTCCAGAGCCTCTGCAGAAGGTGGCGGAAAAGACTGAATGGATCTGGGAGCAAAGGGTAGAGCATGCCCAAGCAGACTGACAACCTCTGCAGATGCTCAGAGAGACCTCCCCTTTCAGGACCACAGACTCCTGTAGTCACAGAGAAACCCTGCACATATGTAGTACTGGTAGTGTGCTGGCCTGCTAGGAGCATCAGAGCCTTTGCAGAAATGAATCATTCCTGAGTGCATCTCTCTATTGCTCATGGTTATTTTGGGTCCATTAAATTTGGAAGAATGGATGCAATGCACACTATTCTTGTTATGTAAAAACAAGGTGAATGGCACCTCCTGGATGGTATGATGGCAGTTCATAACCTAAATCACCAATTTTTCATCATTTTATATACAGTACCATTTAGCATTTTATGTTGATGATGGCCAGTCCACCAAGAAGCTTTTGCTAAACAACAGCACGTGAAGCAGTGCTAAATATCAGAGTCCCAAAACTAAGTCTCTATATGTCTAAGTTACTTGCTTCTAGGGAAAAACAGTTTAAATCAAGCTCTGCATTTACAAAATAAATGGAAAAGTTCCTCATGAACCTAACAAAAGCAAAAGGAATTGGCACGTAAGGTGAGAAACTCTGTGGTAAAGTACAGCCTTAAAATGCATCATTTTCTCCATTCAATACAACACCTTCTTTGTATAAGCTGAAAATATAAAATATTACTGAATGCATAAATCTCAAAAATAGCTGTAGGTGGGTTGGAACAAGCCAATGCTGTATTTATACAAGTACAGCATTCACCATGCAGTTGTCAATATTAGTCAGTCACCGCCTGAACAGGTTCCCTGCACCCTCTGTTCAGTTTCATACCCTGAATATGTGCCTGCATAATTATGGTCTGTTTGCATGACATCTGGGGGGGGGNAAATGTCAGCAGAAAATGACTGTTGTGTCCTTTTAATACCAAGCAGCCTCACATCAATAAAAGCCAGTCACCCTCAAGCATGACACCAGGTCTCCAGAACAGAAAGGAAGTACGTATGCAACGGAACACATCTTCCCAGGAGTTGCAGAATTCAATTTCCTTCAGCTCCCTGTGCTTGTAGAAAATATAAAACTCAGGTAATGTCAGATGCTTGCTATTAAGTAAATCAATTTATCATTCAAAGATCTGACTGCTTTCATTGCTTAGGAGCAATTTATACACAGGCAGCCCTAATAAATCTGTTTGTGACCTGTACTATACACATGACTCCTAAGAATAATGTCTGTAGGGTAAACAGCAATCCAGTTATAAGTCTTTCTCCTCTACTCTCTTCTCAGTGGCATTCCATTAGAATCACAGTACCAAACCTTGTTGTCTGCAATGTTCTCAACATGTTGGGCTAGAGGATATCTTTTTCCCCTCCTATTTCTAAAACATAAAGGAAAACTGAATTTGAGATAAAAGTTACTAATCTTTCAGATACCTTCTCACGTAGTTCAAACATTACCTTAAAGTGACAATAGCAGAGCTGAGATACCTTATAATGCATGCAAGACACAAAACACTAGGTACTTCCTATAGCTGAGCTTACCTAACACCAACCTCTGCTACAGCTCCCACACTGACATTAACTACTGAAAGCACAGCAAAAACCTAATTGTCTCAGTCAAAGATTAAAAGGGATGGTGCACAGCTCTTTAACAGCTTTCTAGATGTCAGTCCAAATCAGAACATAATTAATGATTTCCCAGTTTCCCAGTAATGAATGATAGTATCTTTGGGATCCATCCATTCAACAGCTGAAAGGCAACGTTGTCTCTGAAGACACCCTGGCCTAGCAGCACAAGTACTCTGACTATAAAAAGCAAACAGCAACACAGTTTAGCAGAACACCTTTAGATGCACTGGCAGCAGCAAAGCTAGCAATGATTCTGGAGAAAGAAATAAGACCCACGGATGCATAAAAGCCAAAAATCCAGAGTAGCAAAAAATTCACCAATTGCTCAGTGTTTAAGACTTTGATAAATTCACATTTTCAGTTTTGGCTGCAGCAAGACAAACCTTGAGCCACAATGGCATCCTGGTAGAACAAACCTAGACCTAATAAATGTGGTTAGCAGCAAATGCAAGGTTTTTGTCAGAGTGAAGAGTGCTCTAACAGGCCTCAGTGGCCCTCACTAGCTTCATCTGGTGCCCCCATCCAAACCCTCCATCTATGAGGTCCAGGAGCCCTGTTTAAACCTCTTTCTGCGTCTTCAGCCTCTGTGTGATTATGATGTGGGACTGAGCTGTGGGCTGCCCTCGGCAGTCCTGTCTTGCCTGGTGGGACAAGCGTGGCTGGCAAGGTCCCAGCCCTGATGGTTGTGTAATCACACTCAGCTTCTGGCTCCCAGCCTCTAGGAAGGAGCTAGCCCTTGTTGCTGCCTGGCACTTTTGTTTTACTGCCTCAAATTGCCCAGCGATGTTATTTGCCTTTTCTGTGTTCTCTGACATCAAGAGAAGCTTTCCAGGCATAGAACTGAGGTCAAAAGGATTAGGAGTATCTCTGTAGACAATGCTGCACTCTAAAGTGTCCAACTATTAAGGCGACATTTTAAACCACATCTATTGTTTCATGTGCCACTACAACCCAGACAATGCTTGGAAACATTGTGGATTCTCTGGTCGCTTTTATTAGGTAGACCTCAAAACCAGAGAAAACATCAAAAATACTGAAAGTCGACTTGTTCTTTCCTTCCAAAGACAGAAAATCAGTCAAGCCATCAGGGCAGGTTTTCCACGTTAGCTAGTGAATTACTTCATTTCTGGGTGCCCAAAAATGAAACTATTTAAAATGCACTTTTCCTGCATCAATTCAGAAGGAAATCTCCTTGCAGACAGTCCATTTCACTCAAAAACTGACTTGTCCTGTATCACTAACCAACTCTGGAAATATTTTCTTGTAAAATAGGTCACAGAGCAACAAATGAGTACCATTTCTAATTACTAGCATCCTCTCAAGTTTTCTACAGATTTCTGTGTTAATCCTTCATTAATCTATCTATAGCAAAAAAAATTAGGTAAATATTTTTGCCTTCTAAGCTCTTGAATCATCATATTGCTTGTTAGAGCAGATGTTCACAAATTAAAATGGCACCCAAATAACAATTTATTCTACAGGACACTCAGAAGCATTAAATCTTGCTGTTCCTCTCTTTCTGCTGAAATCTTTATAGTACTTTTGTCTTTAATTTTGTGATCTGTAAGTCTTGAATACCAGCAATGCTTGTAAGTAATTACTAGAAATAAATGCATACAGAACTAAATCATGAAGTGTAACTTGCTACAATACCTCTAGTGTACTCACTGCAGTAGGATGGACTCTTGCCAGAATAACATCTATCTGAACTTGTCACTTGACACACAGTAAAATATGATGTCCTTTAAATGTGCAGTCAAAAATATTTTCTACTCCTTTTCTGTGATGAAACTGTATTTTTCTCAGCATGTGTACCTCCAGCTAAGATTTAAGACTTTAACAGAAAAAGTTACTCTTCCTTAGCCTCTTTTAACCTGAAAAATGTGCAAGACTTGGTTGTCATTTTGATAGCAGCAGGACCATCTTCCCTCAGGAGTGAGACCTGAAAAACATTCAATGGTATTTTAGAGCAAATCATTTATAACCTGGTTTGCACTCCAGTAGGATAGTTGTGGCAGAAGCAGGGGTTTACCAGACAGGCTAAAAACTTCACAGCACCCTCTCCCACCCTATTTGGTCAAGCCCAGTGCAATGAGTATCCTCCTAGCTGCATGATGCAGAGTAGCAGCATTGACCCTTCAAGTTGAAGCTGCTGTTGCTCCCAAGATCACCAAGCACCTGGAACATACACAATGCATGAACCATCTTTTTAGCAGTTGCAGATGTGTCTAACCATTTTAGCCCAAATTTGCTTTCAATGACAATACCACAAATGCACAAGCAGAAGGAAAAAAAATAAGAATGCAGTTTTTACTTACCTGCTTTCCCTCAGTTAGAATATTTTATCAGATTTAACATGTAAGTTAAGATTCTCTCCTTCTTAAACACATTGGGTTTTATTTTCCAACAGACCTGTTGCAGAGAAAGATCCCGAGGGACATTATGATTTAACAGAACAGGATTAAAGCATAAAAATTAATTCAACCACCTCAGTACATAATGCTTTAATGAGTTTTTGTTCAGAATCAACCTTCTGAATACACAGCAATATGTCAAGTTTCCTGTCTGTACCTGGTTCTCAAGTACAAAACATCTATGCACTTTAACCCAGAACTAATTGGTCAGTTGTTTGCTCCACATTAGATGATCTCTGTGGAAATGAAGGAATGTTCAGTTTTGGTGGGTTTTTTTAAACTGCTAATTTTTTCCACAAGCATTTCTTTCAAACAGAGGTGCACAGATAAGCCACATCTATAAACTAGACCTTATTTTCTGCAAAATCAGAAGCATTTGGCCCTTCTGTTATAGCAACAAGAAAATTCATACCCTGTCCCATATGTCTATAGATGTTATGGAACCTAATAAATAGGCTTATTTAATGATAATAAAAATATGTAAGTTACATGCTGGACATTACAATTTTTTTAATCTTTGTTTTTCTTTGATATTGTCTCATGCCAATTTAAAAAAAAGGGGGGGGGGGGGGGGANAGGGGGGGGGGAGAGGAAATCAGGAAAAAAAAAAAATCAGCCCCGTACTTACAACTGCAGATGATAACAGTAAGAAGTACTTAGGATCCAGTAAGAAATAGAGGAAGGTAGTCCCATAGTCTAAAGCAGCATTAGGAGTTTATATTTAATTTGAGGACTATTAATAAAGTGCAAAGCTTATGATAAAAAATAATTTCTACTCAGAATTAGTTGCATGAGTTCAGGATCACCAGGAAGACACATCTCTTTTTTACTGCTCTGCAGGAAAGACTTTACATGAACTGCTTGCACATGCTTATATTTTGCTCTTCTTCCACGGCGTTGTTTGTCTTACATTGATCCAAATATGAAGCAGTTTGTATTCTTGGGTAGTTTCACTCAGATTTTTCATATCCCAAGTCAAATGACTCTCCACACCTGAAAACATATGCAACATAATCTTTCCATGTCAGGAGCCACAAGTTACTTATGCTTTAACTCAAGCTTATGACCTGATCCCAAACTTTTCCCATACCATTATGTAAAATCGTTTTCACATTCCAAAGCTATCTGAAGATTTTTACTGACTGAAAACACAGTCAAATTCCAACTTTTATGATTATAACAAGTCCATAATGCTCATTAGTATCCCCAAACACCAAGAACACTGTTGTCATGACTTCTATGTAGCCGTGCCAGCAGCGGGTTTTCTCACACCCTTGATTTCTCATGTTTATTCTGCATTATATGGATGTCAAACAAACAGACTCTACACAGCAATTTTCCTTCAAATACAAAGTGCACTTTCCAACAAATGGGACTGGACTCTTGCAGAATGATCCTAAGCAAGCTTAACTGAATACCAAAAACTTTGCCAAGAACTCCTTAGCAGGGTGACTCAACATTTCTTTTGATGTAAATTCTGGCACCCAGGCCAAAATTTTCAAGGAATCAATGAAACTTCAGAAAACTCTGTGACTGTAATAAAAAAATTATGGATCCCTGAAGTCAGGCACTAAAACCAATACTTCAGCTGGCAAAACTCTCTCTTTACAAGTCTTGCCTTGGCACTTAAGATTTATGAATATTTTTAAAGTGCCAGTGCAGTTAAGTACCAGCCTATACTTGAGATCTGATTTGATGCTGCTGTGATTCCATGAATTTTAATGGAACTCCTCCAACTTTTTTCACACTGCAAATGAACCTGAAATACTAAATATCTCATTTTGCATTATTTTTAGCCAAAATGTATGTCACTACAAACTCATCTGAACTGCATTAGTAGAACTAAAATGATCCCTGATATAACTCCATTCACATCAGTTACATCAGGAATACGTTTCACAGCTGTAATTTAAAATGTAAAACACCCAAGTGACAATGGAATTATTTTTCTGAGAGTTGCCAGTATCCATTAAGACTGGAAAACCTCTGAGAGATGCAGTAGTAGTAATATGGAGTCATAACAGTTCAAATACAGGGCTGCACTGCCACACAATTTCAACTTGATGGCAATTCCTGTTTCTTGTTAAGCACTTGGGATCTTTGGGTTTTAGCAAGTTAGGGGTAGGACTTTGGCATTTTTTTAAGCTGTGTTGTAACTGACTGGAACAAGAGAGAGTTGAGTTATCAGATCACATGCCAGCCCCAGTAAAGGGATCTGCTTCCATTGCAGAATGCACAGTTCTTTCTGTGATTAAGAATGTTCTGCCAACAACCTGATAGCATGGTCTAACATTAAGCTATAGTAGTTCTAATTTATAATGATGAAGTACATAGGTTTATTCACTGCAGGAGGCAGAGCAGGCTCCACTGTAACCTTAGCATATGCCTCCACAGTACTGCAGTATGTAGTGCTGACACACCTAAAGCGCCGCTCTGCCAACTGCTACGACGTTTTACAGTAAGACCTTTTTCTTCAGAGTGAGGCACTGCTATGATCACAGCACCATGTAGACATTACCACGCTTGTTCTAAATTAGAAGGTTGTGTATTGGTAGCAGAATAGCTGAACAACTTCCTGCAAAAGCTGGGTAACTACAGAAGCAGTTACCTCACACTGAGCTTCATGTTCACAGCGTGAACATATTTTAACAGTTACTCGAAGAATTTTCTTCCTTATTTCCATTAGAGATCTAAAATTCCACCACTTAACCAACCACCTTCCCTTTCAACCAGTCAATACTGCAAACACATACTAATTATTTCTTCTATTTACCTAGTTAGGATTTCTTTCACTCCTGTACTCTTGCCATAATTCCTGGTATTGTATGGTCTCTGGTATTATAAAGAACTACTAACAAGCTAGCTTGCAAGAGAACCCTCACACTCTTTACATCATTAACAACTAGTTGTTAAAGATACACTTCCAGTTACAACAGAACCCTTACACTCTTTACATCATTAACAACTAGTTGTCAGATACACTTCCAGTTACAGACTTTTACAGAACTCTCATCCGGACTGCTGATACTGTCCAACAGAAAAAAACAACTCTTTAGCTCCTTTAATCAGGTGAGCTACAACAAAATGCAATATTCAGTTCTGGCAAATGCTTGTGTATAAAACTACCACATTGTTTTGTTCAAACATAGTTGGAATCAATACCACCGCACTAAAAAGAAAAAGCAGCTCTGTTTAATGCTTCACATGAGAAACCACAGTGAAGCTTGCTCTGTGATTTCAAATTAGGAATCAGACATCAAAACACAAGTTTTGAACCAGGCCTCGCTCAGCGTAACATGTGTCTTGGTTTTTATTAGTTCCGCAACGCAAAAGAGGACAAGCAGAGAAACTTTTCAAAGAGGTGGTTCACAGAAAAACCCAGAAAAGTAAAAATCAACCATTCAAGAAAAACCTGTGTCTGTGCTCTGCTTGGTACCACTGCATCTGCATATAGCAAGCAATGCCCATTATTGTGCATACTGCCACGGGTGCCCACTTTGGATTGCTTTCAGCACCGCTTTTCAGCTCCAGAACTACATACAAGTCTATCACCAATTAGTTCTCTCCCTATGAAAATCCTCTATTCAGCTTTAAATTAGTATTGCAAGCCTACTGTAACTCAGTAGTGTCAGTAAGCCTCTCTGTCTCACAATGGCCTGTCCCAGCCCTTAAAGTGCATATGGCAATTTGGTTCAAGTTTTCTAATCTGGAATGTTTCACAGTGCCTCTTCAAAAACAGTTCCAGTTTAATTGTGCCTTCCCTAGGTGACTGTAAGTCTGAAAAGATGTTGTTATCGATCTAATATTTATGTTATATGCAGCAATATCTTACCTATTTCATTCTGAAGTCTGGAATGTACTATAGGCCAGATAATCTTTACCTACCTTAATCTCCTAGGAAGGGAAATGGAAGCTTTTGACACAAAGTAAAATACAGCTGGCCCAAGAATCAGTGAATAGAAATCATGGAATGTATTCTCAAGGACTGCATGGGACCAAACATGTTCATTTAGAATCCCAGAATGCCTATTTTGGATCTTGAATGTTGCTTCAAATACACATGGGTGAAAGCTGTAATTAAGGGGAAATGCAGCACCGATAATAGTATGTTAAAAGTTAGCAATTCTCAACTGTCAGTACTGTAACAACTGAGTATCTTATTAGTTCTATCTCTCCTCCCATACACTGAATTTCTTCAACACTGACAAAGTGCACATTCTAATCATAGACTCTGAATGTTAAATTAACCAGGAAAAAGACATAAATTAGGTTGGTGTTTCTGGAGGGCATCAGGAGAAAACACTGATTTCAAATAACTGATTATAAAATTTTACTTCACAATCCTTTTTCAGATCACAGATATTTATAATTAAAAAGAGTATGGAATTAATGTAATGTTAGCTGTTTCACCATCAGCATCACATAAAGAAAAAAAGAACAACAAAATATGATGCAGAATTCATTCTTCCAATGATTGTCATTGAACTATTACATTAGTAAACATTCACAGTATGAAGTCTCTTTCAATAAATCTCCAGCATATAAAGTAGTGCAAAAAAGCATTCCAGTCATTTTGCCTTTGCAGTCAGACCAGGTTAAATGATTCTCTTACTTCATTTCTTTCATTATTAGACAACAAATGCTGCAATGTCTCCAAAGAGAGTTATAAAAATAAACAATTTCTGGAGGGTCAGCAGCCTTTTTCCAAGTAAACTTCCAGTTAAAAACAAGCATTATAGAGTTCAAGGAAAAAAAGAAAAAAAAAAAAGAAAAAAAGAAATTAGATCTATCTTCTGTAGAATATCTTTTTACAACAAATTTACCATTTGAAAAACAATGACTATGGTATCCAATGATTTATGGTAGCTGCTATTAAAGCACTGATAAACAGATAAATGACTACCAAACTTCATTGCTTCTTACATAGTAAATACCTCTGAATGCCAACTTTTACCACAGAGCTGTTATTAGTGATGTCGACAGTTCATGCACCCACTTGAAAACTGAACTTGGTTTTAATGAGTTTTTCAGCCTCATGTGCAAAACACTCGCATTCTAATAAGACTAGAAAGCCTGAAATTACAGATCTAGCAATCCCTTCCTCAAGTTATACCACTTACTTGATATGTAACACAAGTTTAGCAACGCTTTTTATTTGTATTTAACCATTAAATGGCATACTAGCGTATGCTGTGGACTCTTGATTGCATATTTCATTATTTTCACTGCACTCTTTAATGCATAAATATATTTGGAAACGTTCAAAATTACACATCGGTTTCCACAGAATTTGAATTTACACAGTTTTTCTTCTCTGACTCACTGCTATTCCCTGTGTCCTGACTTTTTTTCTCCTTTACACAAAGGGATTCTTTAACTCCTTCTTCCATTTCCAAATACTCTGATTTGTCCTCTGTGGATGAAGACGATGAGCTTCTAAATTTCTTCAGTAAATTTGTTGGGAGGTAAGGGCAACTGACTGCATTTTGCATCAGCTGTGTCTGTTCTTCATTCTCAGTCTCTCTGTGGTAGAAATAGTTAAAATTGGAGACAATCACTGGCACTGGTAAAGCAATGGTTAACACTCCCGCGATGGCACACAGGGACCCGACTATTTTCCCCCCCACGGTTATGGGTTTCATATCCCCATAACCAACTGTAGTCATGGTCACTACAGCCCACCAAAAGGCATCTGGGATGCTTTGAAAATGGGTGGCAGGTTCATCAGCTTCCGCGAAGTAAACAGCACTGGAAAACAAAATTACTCCAATGAAAAGAAAAAAGATGAGGAGGCCAAGTTCCCTCATGCTGGCCCTGAGCGTGTGACCCAGGATCTGCAAACCCTTGGAGTGCCTGGAGAGCTTGAAGATGCGAAACACCCTGACCAGACGGATGATCCTCAGGATGGCAAAAGACATGGCCTGTTGGCCATTGCTGCCCTGCTCCTGTGCCAAGTCAGTGCCCAGTGTAATGAAGTAAGGCAAGATGGAAACAATGTCTATGATGTTCATGACGTTCTTGATGAACTGTGCTTTGCTTGGACATGCAAAGCAGCGCACTGTAAACTCAAAGGAGAACCAAATGATGCACACTGTCTCTACAATGAAAAAAGGGTCATTGAAGATGGTGTGCTCCCCACCATACAGGTGAAGCGACTCGTTGGAAAGCCCCTTCCCCAGGCTCAGGGACACGAGGAACTCTTTGTCATCTCTGAACTCTGGCAAAGTCTCCAGACAAAAGATGACGATGGAGATCAAGATGACCAAGACAGATACAATAGCAATGCCTCTGGCTGGAGTGGAGCTCTCCGGGTATTCAAACAGGAGCCAAACCTGTTTCTTAAATTCATTCTCTGGCAAAAGTTTCTCCTCTTCCTCTTTGACAAACCCTTCATCCTCCCTAAACTTGAGCATGGCCTCTTCCCCAAGTTGGTAGAATTTCACCTCCTCAGAGAAGATGTCAAAGGGTACATTGACTGGCCTCTTCAGCCGACCACCACTCTGGTAGTAGTACAGGATGGCATCGAAGCTGGGTCGGTTCCTATCAAAGAAGTATTCGTTCCTGAGAGGGTCAAAGTATCTCCCTCGCTTCGCAGGATCACCCAACAAGGTCTCCGGGAACTGAGCTAATGTCTTCAGCTGGGTCTCAAACCGCAGTCCTGACACGTTGATTACCACACGCTCACAACACTCGTACTCACTGTAGCGAACAGAGCTGTAACCCCCAGGGCCTCCACCATCATCGGGTGGCTGGTCCAAGTACGAAAACTCATCCTCCCCATAGTCATCACTGTAGTAGACCTTTCCTTCTTCCTCATCATCCTCATCCTCGTCTTCATCCTCCTCTTCCTCCTCACTCAAGTCCTTCAGTATTCTCTCTTCAGAGCCACTGAGAGGCAGCAGCTCAGAACAGGGGAAGGAGGCTCCACACTCCCTACTTCCTAACTGGTGGCTTCTCTTCTTCCCTTTCTTCCGCCTCTTCCCGCTCTGCCGGTGGGGCATGCTGCCGCGTGACGTGCTCCCACCATGAGAGGAGGATGCACCTCGACTCTCTTCCTGGTGGTAGTGGTGATATGGTCCACCTCCACCTGTTGCCCCACCTTCCACTGCTGCTGTTGCTGCTGCTACGGCTGCAGCTGCTGCAGCTCTTGACTGTGCCAGCCTCTCTCTCTCACGGGCCCGAGCCTGGACTGCATATCCATAGGGCATGTGGCTGTTGCAGCCAGAGCTATCTGCACTCACCATTGCCACCTCCATTTTGCAACTGCTGTTTTGTTGTTTTGGTTTTTTTTAATCACTTAATGCAAAAAGATTTTATTTACAGTGCAACCTCAACTTTTCCTAGGAAGTTCAAAGCCATCTGAGCTGGACATAGACCAGGGCAACACAGCTGTAACACTGAATCAGTATCTTGGAGAAGCACAGACCTGCACTTTCTTGGTGTCCAGAACATTTGACACAAAGTACTGGTTTCTAAGAAGAAAAGATGAAGCTCTCATATTGAACCAGGGGACAGCTGAGGCCTTGTTCTTTCATTCACCAAACCCCTTTATTTTCATTTATTTCCTGCAGCTACCACAGAGCTGACCAAAATCATGGCTACCTTGTAGGCTTCAAAGACTGCATTCACTAGGAGAAAAAATATGCAAATCAGAGTGTACCTGCTCTCCACAGATGGTTTTAATTCATCATTGCAACCAAATGCAAATAGTCTCTTTCCTCATAATTTGTTCCTGGTAACGCTTTGGTTTAGCAATCTTATTGTTTAATATCATTACTTGGGAAGTTGACATTAATTCCAGCCATCACTTTATTTACACAGTGAGGAGGTCTCTGCAAATCCTTTCTTCAGCCTGTCAACAACGTCTCAAACCTGGGAGCAGCACCCAAGGTGTCAGCAGCAGTGGTAAGAAGAGGAGGAGGAGGAGGAGGAGGAGGAAGAGATGAAGACTGAGAAGCTGACTCTGAGGTCCCCATAGGACATAAGGGAGTGGATGGGTCACCCTTTGGTTATGGTCATGCAGAAGTAGCACTTAACCTGAGGCACATGCACAAACACACAAAAATAAACAAAACAAAAGGGGAAAAGATTGGCTTGTTTTCCTAAAAGGTCACACTGATCAAATTAAATGGTGTCATCTATTACCACAGTATTCAAATCTTTCCCTACCCACACTATTCACACTTCTACATTACACACACACCCACATCACATGCACAGAGATTTTGAACGACTCTGTGGGTAAGGATGTGGGTGGGCATGTCACATATATAAAGCCAGAGATACAAAATCCCCACCCATATAAGCACTTGCATCCACACACAAGTATATGCATGCTTCTGAAACACCAACACATAAAAACACTAATAAAAATACTGCAATGCACAGTGCATTCAGATCTTTGAGTCCCTACGTAACAGATACACCTACACACATCTATACCAAATACTAAAAAATAACTGTATCTGCACAAAGAGCTTTTGTCATATTTATAGAAACACATGAAGCAGGAATCTCACGTTTTCGTCTGTAACTGAATTGTGTCTCAATCAGAAGGCACATCTCTCTGGGTTTTATCAGGAAACAGGCACGTACGATGCTCACTCAAGTGAAAATTCTCCGATATGTGTCAAGAAAACACAACTGCAGGTGCACTGAAGCAACATCTACATGCAAGCACACACACAAAAATACACTCACACTCCCCCGTGAAACAGAAGCCTCTTTTATAGCTCTATCTATTAATGCATGACAGAAGGTGAACATGAACTATTAAATGGTGCTATTTTTAAAATCGTTACCTACGTGCCATGCAGAAAAAGCTCTGGAAAAGGCTATCATACTTACAGTTCCCTGGCAGAGAAATAGCAATGCTGCTATTGTAAGGACCTGGTGACAGCAGTCCTGAGGAGGGGACTATGCCGACCGCTCTGCATTGGCAGGTGTGTGTGGTCAGTCGGCACCACAGGTTGAGGAGTTCTTTCTCTCTCTCCTTCCCGGGTGCAACAAGAGCGCCGGTAGTGCGCGGGCGAGGCGGCTCTGCACAGCCACAGGCACTGCCACAGGCACTGCCACTGCTGCTCGCCCGGGCATTGGCGAAAGGCAACGAGCGAGAGTCCTGTTTCGAAGGGAAAAAAAATGAAGGCGGCGCGTTTGTGTGTGCGAGAGACGAAATGAATGGATCGGCGTGGTCACTAGTCTTTCCAAACCCAGCTTTCGCAGATTTGTAAATCGACGTGAAATAATCCGTGTAGCGAGCCCGCTCCCACGGAGGGCAGAACGGCTTCTTCGTGCAGCTTCTTCCCCAAGCACGGCAAACGGCAGCGGCTCAGCCAGCACCCGCCGGCACCATCCACTTGTTGTGCCGCTTTTTGGTAAACGCTTACAAAAAACTCCGAACCGAGACCAAAACAAAACAAATCAAGAGCCCAGCGAAAGGAGAGCGCAGCTCTCTGCCGCAAGGCTTTCACTGCCCGGCTGTGGCAAGCTGCGGCTAGCAACCGCAGCAGCCGGTGGCCGCGCCGCAGGGGTGCTCCGGCAGCCGGCCCGCTCGCACAGCTCAGCCGCTGGCCCCCGCCCGCCGGCAGACACAGACGGGGCCGCGGCGCTTCCCCGCGCCTGCCTTCCCCTCCCTGCCTCTTCCCTTCCCGGCCCGCCGTCGGCCCCTCGCGGCCAAGCCCCGCACTGCGCTCGGCGCGGCTCGGCACCTCTGCCTCACCCCGCGTCTCCCCTTTTCTTGGATTATTGCATTAACTCCCGAAATGGCAGTTCCAGCGCTGAACTAGCAAGCCTGTGTGCTCAAAGTCACGATGCGAGCCCCGGCTTCCGCTCTCTGGGGTTTCCTTTAAAGAAGAAAAATACATCATTCATAGAATCATAGAATCATAGAATCATAGAATGGTAAGGTTGGAAGGGACCTCAAGGATCATCTAGTTCCAACCCCCTGCCATAGGCAGGGACACCTCCCACTAGTACAGGTTACTCAAGGCCTCATCCAATCTGGCCTTGAACACATCCAGGGAGGGAGCAGCCACAACCTCCCTGGGCAACCTGTTCCAGTG
>VWZE01018591.1:153226-168132 GCA_013396675.1 Eubucco bourcierii
AAAAAGCTGCTGCCACCTCCGCTCTGCTCGTCCCAAAGCCTCTAACGGTACAAGCAAACCAGAAAACAGCCCTTGCTGTTTATACTTAATAGCCAGCACACAGCCTGCCAGCTGTATGGCTCTTGGAAATGAAGCCACATCCTGCTCCTAATTCTACACCTACATGCAACTACAATTCTACCATTTAAAAAAAAAAAACAACCCACAACCACAAAAACCACCACACAACCCCACACCACCACCATACAACACAACACACACCAACACAAAAACACAAACACCTAAGCACTGGCACTCCTACTTAACACACAAAAAGTGATTTGGTGCTTGAGAGCACTGTAGATAGAATCATTCAACATGTGCAGCAAGTGGGTTAGGATTTTTTTCATTGCCAAGCTCCACTCCTTCCCCACAGTACAGAGAGCCCGTGAGAACCTGGTGACTAACCCCCTCAGGTCCCTAGTGGCACAATCCAGATTATCTGTGTCACTTCTCTGTCTCAGCTGCCTACATCAGTCAGTGCTCATACTCTTGATCCCGTTCATTTCAGTTGGTCCTGAAATGTTCATCTAGCTTTTACCTTTCTTCTGAAGCTTCAGGTGCTTTTTCTTGTTTTTGTCTCTGTGCTGGTTTGAGGCTAACTGGAATATTTTAATAGAGAAAATTACACTACAGGCTTATGACAGTTAAACTGGAAAAGTCAATGGACATCTAGTATAAAGACAAGCTGAGCCAGACCAATTGCTTTGGCAGACCTTTTCTAATAGTTAAATGTACAAAGATAAACAAACTGATGTATGAGGGGACACACATGTAACACAGAACACTGAGAAAGGGAGAAGCAAAATAGCTTTTGGATACCTTTTTTTAATCCATTCTAATGTGATAGGGATCACATAGCTACATGCAGTTCAGCTGACCTCAGAGGTCTTGTCTGATCCAATTTTAAACTGATTTCAGTGAAAAAAAAAACACACTGAGCTTTAAATATTTACAGATTAATATAGTGACTCGTTTCATTCAGCTTGTATTTTCATAGTATTAAAAGAGTAATTTTTATTTAAAAGATACTACATTCCCTCTGCTCCTTCATATTCATAAGGGATACTATTATTGGTAGAACAAAGAGAGACTACATACATGTCATTAGCTGAGATAGTACTAAATTAAGAATACTATGGCACAGGAAAGGATCAGTAAGGTATGCTGGCATATGGAGAGGAGAAATAAGTGTCAGCATTGCTTATCTATGTATACAGTGCCAGAAAAACAGCCAGTGATTTAATGTATTTGCATCCAAAGAGAACAAGAGATTTAAAAAGCATGACTTAAATTGTTCTGTCCAGCATTAATTTATGCTATCCCTCAATTGCTGCAATTCACACTGGCAGAGTCTGGCCTCAGTCCAACACTAATCTTCCTGCTGTAATCAAGAGTAAGACTGCACTACAGATCAGTACCTACTCCACTTCTAGACCATATAAATAGGGAATAGAATAATTCCCTTTTAGTTGGGATTTCATTTCTCTTTAAGTGATGTTTTTTCACTCCCTGGCTCCTTCCTGTGCTTGCTTTACTATTTTATCTATTAACCTCTCAAGGCAACTCAGCCAACTTCCCCAAAGATCAGCAATTCATTTTCAAATTAAATGTTGCAGTAGTGGGCAGGATATCAAGTGACAATATTATGATTACTATATGTGATGAAACCTGTTTCCTTTTTTTCTTTTCCCCTCCCATTCTCAGCTGATTACACTACTGGAGACCTTTATGTACCAAAGTAACAGCAAAATCGTGCTTCCAGAAACTATTTTTTCCTCTCCCAGAGTTTATAGTGCTATTAGGGACATCACATTTCATTCACATTTAACTAACCAGGCTCAGTAAGATATCCCTGTCAAAGAAACTAGCTGCAGTACTCTTCTTTTGAATGCCTGGCACTGCTTAAAGAGGTACTTGGCAGAACAGAGTACAGCCTATCCTCACTTAGTCCTTACACACAACATACATGAATAGCACATCTGTTCACTACTTGTCCTGCAAGAGGCTAATCCAAAGAAGCTGACAGGCAGAGAACAGCAGGCCTTTTACACTTTCTTGGGTATGCAAACCCACTGCCATTTACCACTGGGCTTAGGATAAATAGCAACAAAAACACTGATGATATTTTCATTTGCAGAATAATTTCTTGTACCAGGGTACAGACCTACACAGAAACTAGGATAAAAATACCATATGGGGTTTATTTTTTGACTTGAATATTTCTCTGTTCACTCTGGGCAGACAGGAAAGCATGGAGAGAAAAACCCTTCAAGTAAAAATTGTGTGAAAGTGGGGGTACCTTACTTACCTTCTTGGTTCCACCTCAGATCTCCAAGACACCCACAGCTACATTGCTCTTTAATGCTGATCTGCCTTCCAGCATAGCAAGGATCACTTCCCACCTTTTCTTTTTTCCCCCCACTAACAATTTGATTTTATTTAGAATGGAGGAACTTGGGTCAGACAATGCTAACCTGTTCAATGAAGCATCCAGTCTGTTGCCTTTTATTCAAAGCAAAAAAGGAAACAGTGTCCTGGAAATCGCATGCTGCCCTTCCAGTGTTTCTCCTCATGTTCAGGCAGAGCTGTCACAACCAGGTGAGGGAAACCTACAGCCAGCAGCATACTTTCCCTGTTTATGCACCACGGCAGGTAAAGCTGTAAGGTATTAACTGTCACAGCCTCATTAGTACAGCCCAGAGAACCCAAAAGTGGCAACACATCCCAGCAGTCCAAATAAATAGCATACATAAACAGACCTGATAGAGTTGATCTTTTGTATACTGTAAACAGAGTAGCTCCTGACAAGTCACTAGTTAAAATTAGTTCTTTTCTGCTTCCAATTCAGTAAGAATTCCTTACCAACTCCTAAATTTAGGGAAATCTTGTGGCTCTCAGATGCAGTTTACTGTAGCACGTTTCCTCACATCTGTGTGTTTAAGTGTAGGAACTCTCACTCTGGTTATTAGGTGCCTCTTGGCATTGCTTAATGATTGTTAAACACAAACAGGGGCACGACTTCTCATACAGAGACCCATACCTAAACCAGTTGTTGCTTAAGAACACAATTCTCATTCATTAGATTCTGAAAGTAGATTGAAGCTTAGCAGTGTTAGAAATCTGGCAACATACCTGTGTTAAATTTTTGTGCTAGAAATTAGAATGTAGGAATCCCTCAGCATCGAAGTCCAAGTTTGAAAGTCTTACTGAGTGTGGTGCTAAACTTAGAGAGTTAAATAAGTGGATTAAGGATCCAGGTACTTCAGATATTTTCAGTCTAGTATGGATTCAGTTCTTTCCCACATTGAAGTTAAAAACTTCAACAAGTTGCTCAGGAATAGGCCTTTGTAGCTAATCCATGGAACTGGAACCTTTAGTAGCCAGCAGATAACTTGCTCTGTGGGGTGCAGCGCTAAGTATATCATTTAGGAAGAGCTTATTGCATTCCCTGTGTAGATCTGTATAAATGTAATATAAAGCTATTAAAATTCTAGCTTCTATCTGAATCAGTTTGAAAATGGACTTTCATTTTTGTCATAATTCTCTGAACCCATGGGCTAAAAGAGCCTAATGCTGAGTGTGGTAAGGTTTCTGATGTGCTATAAACCCCTCTGTAAGAACGGAGAGGGGCTCTTAGATCCCCTTACTTGACTCTCTGCACTTAACTCTCTTAAGAACACAGCAGTGCTTCACAAAAAGGAGTGTTGATATGTCAGTTCTGAAAGCATCCTCTGCACTAACTCTGCTGCAAACATTCACCCTACTTCTCTGCACCACCATCTCAGCATGCTGTGAAATGGATTAATCGATGAATATTGCACACAGTCACGAGACTAACAACATGCTGCTTTCTGTCCACAAATAAAAATAACAACTTGAAGCTAGACTGAAGTGATTTCCTAAACAAAGCAACCCCCTGCTATGGTCTGTTGGCTGTATTGGCACGTCATTGTCCTTCTAATTTGCTGAACATGTACTCTTTTAGGTAAAATAATTTTAGACTATAGTAATAAAACAAATAAATATTAGTTACAGGAATAGACTTGCTTCTGATTAAAATGACCTTTACA
The DNA here is from genome assembly GCA_013396675.1 of Eubucco bourcierii. Taxonomy (NCBI): domain Eukaryota; kingdom Metazoa; phylum Chordata; class Aves; order Piciformes; family Ramphastidae; genus Eubucco; species Eubucco bourcierii. The sequence continues at coordinate 157,339 of VWZE01018591.1, forward strand.
AGGTAAACTCATGTCCAGGAATGCTCACAAGCAGTTTCAATAAGGCAAATGTCAAAAGAACTAACGTACAAAAACCCAGTACATCTTTTACCAAGACAGGTTCATTGTCCTCTCTGCCAGCCACACTTCAGGCAGCTGCCTTCAGATACACTGGGGAAGTACCAGAAAGTAACATCTTTCAATTTTCCATTTCCTGAAGGAAAATAAAGAATGCTGAGTTTCTCCAGACACTTTTGCTAAGACAGAGAGTATCTGAGAATGAATGTAGTGCTGATGAGAGTGCTCTAGAGACCAAGTTTCTCTCATTATCCATAGTCAAGAAGCATTAAAAGCAACAAGCTACATTGCTGGGCACTATTATGTCTGACCTGGCAGGACAGAGGGTTCTGTGATTATCTATCTCATGTATCCCACAGTGAATAATAATATGCCTGTAAAACTCTCTTAGCACTTTAGTAAGAGAGCTGCACTCAGAGATGCCATCAGTGTTGATATAACTGAAAAGTAAGCAAGCAATCTAAAGCTACTTTATTCCTGAATGAGTTCACCTTCTTGGGAGTCATAAAAACTGTGACCTTAAAACCAGTTCGGAGTCATCCACTTCAAGTTCAAGCTCAATTTTAAGTGGCATTTCTTTTTCAGGTTAGGAATGAGCCGAGTGAATCCCACTAAGCCAAAACTTGGCTTGATTTTTGGTGCCTCTCCATCACTCAAATTCAAGCATACAGGTATGCACAGATATACAAACATCAAAACCACCAAGTTTGCCAATTTAATCACCACCAAGAATGTTCCAATGGAAGCTGTTAAAAATGACCTACAATGGTGGTTGTGACAAAGTGGTTGGATTCCATTAAACAGGCATCTGAACAATGTCAATGTGTGTGCGTTATACCTGCACATTCAGACCTCACTGGTACAAAGTGGTTCACATAGGAAATAGTTTCACTGTTTCAAGGCATGTCTAGAATTCCTCTCTCTTTTCTGCAACATGGCATGAATACACTTCTGGTGCCCAAGTACATGCAGATACACGGACAGAGATCCACAGAACATATGCCACCCAACTCACAGGTCTCTGAGGGCTTCCTTTGTGCATCTGCAGAGTTATTAAATGACAGAACGCGGTATCTGAATCACCTGTGGGAGGAAAACTGTTACTCAGAAAAATATACCATGCCTTAAATAGTCTTTGCTTTCTTTTACACATATGGCATGAATTCCAACTGTGTCTTAAAAACAACACAGGAATACAAATTCCTTCTGTGAAACATACTTTAAATTCTTGATTCTCATATTGCTCTTGTAGGCAGTGGCAAAAGGAAAGACAAGGGGTAGCTGAAAATCAATCTCAAAGTGGCTAAGGTAGTCTAGTATAGATCTGGAACATCTAAAGGTAGGAATTAGCATTTTAGTGGATTGGAAAGCAAATAGATCCTGATCATATTTTTCTCTGAATACAGTCAAAACTAAACCCCTGTTTTGTTTTATCCACAAATAAAAAAAAAAAATGTTTTAAATCCTCAGTGCTCGCATATGTAAGAGTCCATTACCTATCTTTAGCTAGGAAGACAGATAAATGAGCAACTACCAGCTTTACAGGGTAATTTATAAAGTCTTGGTTCAGCAGAGTGGGAGTGCTAAATGAATGTTATTTTACATTTGAGCAAATGCCTGACAGATCAGGGGGTTTATGCAGTTCTGGAACTTTCTTTATATTAACAATGCACTCTGTCAAGTTAGCAGGAGGGAAAAAAAGAGGGGGAAATAGTATGAAAATGTCCATTATCTAGGGAAATCGTAAGTGGTTTTCATATCAACTTTCCTTCTTAAAATACCCAAATGAACACAGCAGATAATTGCAAAGTTCACAGTGTAGCAATTACACTCTGCCTATAGCAATCAAGATGCTGACAAACTAAAGACCCATAATGCACATAAATGGGCTGATTTTTGTTTACAGGTGACAAGAAAAGCTAAACTGTAAACGGTATTTATGCCATCCCTTAATTCACTCTACCGAGATTTACACATTTTGTTTGTGGCATTTCAGCACTTTCCACACACTGGTTCAACAAGGTAAACAAGCACATACTGAAAGGAAACCATTAGATCCACTGCCTTTTGTGAACCACTCATTTTCATTTGGTACTCCTTGCTGAACTGTGCTCTAACTACCTCAACATATAAGGATCGTAGAATGGCTTAGGTTAGAAGGCACATTAGAGATCATCTACACCAACCTCCCTGCCATGAGCAGGGACATTTCTCAATTTAGCTCCTCAAGGCTTCATCCAGCCTGGCCTTGAATACCCTCAGGAAGGAGGCAATCACAGCCTCCCTAGGCAGCCAGGGAGTCTCACCACCCTCATACTGAAGAGCTTCTTCGTAAGATCCTCTAAACCTGCTCTCCCTCAGCTTCAAATCATTCCCCCTTGTCTTGTTTCTAGACAGTCTTAGGAAAAGTCTCTTTCCATCCTTCCTCTAAGATTCCCTCATGTTATGGAAGACAGCTCTAAAGTCTCCTCAGAGCGTTCTCTTCAGGCTGAACAACTCCAGCTCCCTCAGCCTAACCTCATAGCAGAGGTGTTCCAGAGCTTGGATCATCTTTGTGACCCTTCTCTGAACTCAGTCTGACAGCTCTGTGTCCTTCTTACAATCATCATCTCTAAATTACAACAACATGAGCTAGTAAAATTCTGGCAAGGTGAACTGCATGCTGCCCCTGACTCTTCTGAAGCAGCAGCAGACATTTGCCAACTGCAAACAATAAATTATTTTGTTCTGCTAGAGGAATGTTTGAGTCAAGCACCATAATCTTAAAGGATGGTCTGAGCCTCTTCCTTTAGTTGTCTCCCAGACCATGGGAATTTACCTATAATAATCCCTACCATGTGTTTCAATTTCCCCTTATAGCTGTGTTACTTGTACAAGCGCAGCCCAAGTCCAGTTTCCACTGGGCCAATTGAGGGCACTTTGTTCCAGCAAGATATCTTGTATTAAATTCAGAATTCTGCCTCTTACTTCACCTTGCTGTGTTGTGATGATAAGAAAAATTTTCAACCATTAAAAAAAAAAAAAAAAAAAAGCTTTGCTTTGAAAATTCAGCCAGATGACAGGATAAAGATACCTACTTTCTATTTTATATTTAGCATCAAAATATGCCATCGTTCAGCTGCAATTTTCTGCCTTCTACAGCTTTTGCTAAGAAACTAAGACTTATTAGAGCTTTGCCAATGTCATAAACTACGAACTTTGTCACTTCTTTTGAAAAGACATTTTCCTGATTTTCAACAGCACTTTTCATTTTCGAGGAATTGCTCAGGTATTTCCTGCCTTTCTTCCTGTTTCTTTGCAGCAGAAATAAAATATGGAAAATATAAAATCATCCTGTGTTAACACACACAAAAAGAAAAACACCAAAACAACACCTCACAAAAACCCAAAAGCCTAAGAATACTTTTACTGGGGGGGTTAAGTTACCAAAAATCCCAAACAATTTTCAGGTGTGATTCTCTGCAGCTGACTCTTCTGGCAGAAGTGACAGATACTCACCAAGCTGAAGTCTACTCACAGAAAAGTCTGTAAAAATATATTGTGACCTTGATGGTAAAACAATGCCGAACACAGCCCAAAAGGGCAGGATTTAGAAACACCTTCCAAATAAGGTGCTGGATGGAAACAGAAGTCCCCTGTTTTTTTTCCTATTGGCACATATTGGAAGATCCTGGGGGGGGAGGGGGGCAGAAATCCACCTTAGAAAAATATATGTGCATCAAATCTTTTTTCTTTACAGTAGTCAGAGGTCCCTGTTTTGCATAATTACACAGTTCTTTCAGTAAGCATTTTCTGAAATGACCAGCACTTAAATCTATTCTGCCTACTGCCTGTTTTCCATAATTAAACTCTCTCTTCATCACGCTGGCAAAATGTAATTCCCTAAGGATATAAATTGTGTAATGGTTAGCCTCTTCCCACTGTTATCTGTCATCCTCAAATTCTTCCTTGGTTACAGTCATTCTTCTTTCCTTTAGGTCAGCCTCCTTGTAGAGCTTTGGGGTTTTAATAGTAAATCTTCATTTCATGTTGCCCATCAGTCCTATTAATGTGGGTAGGCTGAGGGAGCTGGGGTTGTTCAACCTAGAGAAAAGAAGACTCTAGGGAGAAACCTTAGAGCTGCCTTCCAATACCTGAAGGAATCTTACAGGAAGGCTGGAAAGGGACTTTTCCTAAGAGTGTCTAGAAACAGGACAAGGGGGTATGGTTTGAAGCTGAGGGTGAGTAGGTTTAGACTGGATCTTAGGAAGAAGTTCTTTGGTATGAGGGTGGTGAGACTTTGGAACTGGCTGCCTAGGGAGATTGTGGGCACCTTCTTCTTCAAGGCCAGGTTGGATAATGCCTTGAGCAGCTGATTCTAGTTGAGAGGTATCCCTGCCCATGGTAGGGAGGTTGAAGGGGATGATCTCTGAGGTCACTTCCAGCTTAAGCCATTCTATGATAATGGGGGACACTGCAAATCTCAAGGTTTACTCCTATGGCCTCTTGGATGGCATTGCTTTTGCAATGATTGGACAAGGAATGACAAGCACAGGTATCATTTCAATGTTTTACTCAGTCCTCAAGGATACTATTACCTTCAGTTTTTAGGTAACTTAACTAAGCAGTACAATGTTCCAGTATCACATTCAAGCAAAGAGAAACATCAAATTGGTCTTCATTTTTTTCCAACTGTTCATGGCAAAGTTACTAAGATAAGCCTTAAGGAGCTCTTTCACACGTCTGACATTTCAAGAGACCTCAGTGAAAAATAACTACAAAGAGCCACCTCTGTACTAACAAAAGGAGGTGAAGAAAATTCTATCTGATAAAGTTCATCCCCACAAAAAGGATACCCCTGAGATCCATTATACCTGCAAAAGAATATTTTTACTGCACCGAACAGCAAATTATAAGGAGGAAAAATACAGCTGTACAGACTAAAACAGAAAGACTGAAATGCCACAGTGAGAATATGTCAAAGCTTCAAGACATTTCCCATGAAATCATATTTTAGCTTTTTGGAACCAGCATGGCACAGGAACAGAACCAGCAGTTCCAGCTAGGATATGCAAACAGAAAATGAGCAACTACTCCCATGAAACTGCAATCTCTCCTCTGAGCATGACCACATTTTATAATACAATGTATGCTGGTTAAATGGGAAGTTAGAGTACCAGTGACAAAACCAACTCTCTTTGAAACCTCCTGCCAAACAACAGGACGTGGAATCACAACTGGAAACAACAGAAGGGTAAGAGACACTGTGGATATAATGCACTGCATTCACAAGAGATTCACAAGAGGTGTATAGGTCCCAAAGTAAGTAGGACTCCAGGAATGATAATTGCTTTTTTTNNNTTCTTCCAGGATGGACATTAAAGTTAAGGAACAGGTACACTTTAAGTGAGGCAGATTAGGCTGCACCAGAGCTGCTTTATCACAAACAGCAGAAGTCACTCCTGCATGAAAAATGGTGAGTACTAGCAGTGGCAAGAGCAAGAGCAATCTTTCCTACCTACAGCAAAGCACTTGAAAAAAAATCCTCTAAGGGTTCATAGTAAGCATCAGCATAATTCCTGAATTAAAGAAATATTTTGGTTTGCTCTTGCATTCAGCACTGTGAGTCTGTCCTCTGTGACTCACTTTTTGGCTTTGCTTTGAGTAATGAACAGCTCAGGTATCACAGCTACTAGCACTCTCACTGACATTCCTAATGCTTCATGTCTCAAAGGACTCATAGATTGATCTTCATTAGCCACAAAGTTAAGTTGCTCAAAGACAGCACTTCCAGTAGATATATTTAAGTCAGTAAGTCAAACATACTAAATCAAAACTAAACAGCCTTACCTCACAGCACAGTTCATTCATGAGAGTAACTGATCCCCACCTGCTTATCCTGCCAACCACCCACCACTTATGGGATGTGCATCGCACCTTACAGAGCAGGTGGTAGAACGTCTAGGGCACAGCCCAGTTGGCTTTCATTCTGTGCTAACTTGTGAGCTTACATAAGCTGAGGGCACAGGCCTTTTCCTGATGAAGACAAGAGCGCCAACTGTGTTGCCAAAATGTACAGAGGGTCTGTCGAGTCTCTCAAGTGCCTGTGGTCTAGGCCCAAATTCTTTTAACTCAAGATTTCTCTCTCCACATCCCTTGGCTGAAATTGATTTATCATTTCAAATAGTAGAGCTTTCTCACACACTATCAGTATTCTGTTGCAGTAGGGCAAGATTTATAATGGTGAGGTAGTATGAGATAGAATAATTGGGCAATATCAGCAAGAAAAAGGGAAGTTTTTAAAAATCACATGCTTGTGAAAGAGCTGATGTGCCTCTGTTTAGTTTTCCAACCATTCCTCCAGCTAATGAGACACTTTAATTGTCCCTGCAAATTTCAATGTGCAAACAGTTGACATTTCTCAGTTTCAGCCCCTATCACATTGTATCCACAATGATATTTTATTGCTTTGGTGTTTTGCTTTACTCTTCTAGCTTGGGGCTATGTTATCTTTCCTAGCTCACTTTCTATTTATGAGATCAGCTGAATCACACATACACAGAGATCACAAAAAGACCCATGTGCCAAATTTCAACCTGAAGAGTAAAATAAGGACAAAAAAAAAGTTCCACTGGGAAAGCATTTCTTGTACAGTTTTAGAAGAACAAGATGCAATATTATAGAAAGTCTTGAAGGAAATGTCACTGATGTACAGAAACAGTGAAAGAGACAGAGCAATGATGAGGTGAATCTTTTATAAGAAATCATGGATCAGGATGTCACAGAAATAAATTCCAAGTATGGTCATGAACACAAGAAAAAAATGAAAATACAGAGTGACTGTGGAGAATGGGCTGTTAGGAAAAAAAAAAAAAAGAAAAGGAGAGAGAGAGAAAGCAATGATTCCAAAAGGTGATGGAGTCAGAAATTCAACAGAAAGGGAGAATTAATTTTGGACAACTCTGTATGCATTACACAAGAAACTCTATATGGGCCAAGTATGACTGCAGAAAAGAAGAAATCATCAGAAACTCTAAGTCTGAGCCAAGTGCAAGGGTATATTAACAGAAATCTGCTTTTGAGTGATGCACTTAGTACGACCTGGCAGCACTTGGCAGTCCAATTATAATCACCACAAGCACAATCACAAGACAACATTGTGACTTAACTAGGGCTATAGGAAGCACCTCTTACTTCAAAACAATCCATACAAGGATAATGGTTACAGCAATATTGATAGTGGTAGCTCCAAAACGCTTGTTTATTTTAGCCTTTAAAAGATGAGACTTTAGACAGCATACTATAGACAGAGTCAGATTTAAGAGAAGGACTGTAGTGTTCTCATGTAATGAGAGGATGACCGGGGATATTATTTTTACTGAGAGTCTCATTCTGATTTTACATTTTACAATGCCATGGGTTGAGTTGAATCTGCTGCTGATCTTCAAATCCCATGCTGCTGCCACACCAGCTTCAAATCTAGAGTGTTGGCTGGAGCAAAGTATCATGGGGCTTGAAGCTGAGATTGTTTTCCAGGTTTGGGGTGTTGGGGTTTTCTGCAGCATGGGCTAGGAGTTGGGAGGAGGTCACTGGCTTCTGCTGCTTCTCCGCTTTGCTGTGCCTATTTACTTTGAATAGGCTGAGGTAATTGTGCAAAACTCTCTATCTCAAACCAGGACCTGTATTAGAAACTTAAAAGGAGCCATATTTTCTTTCTCCCTGTGGGAGGAGGATGTGAAGGCTGGTGGTCTGAATCCCAGTTCCTCTTCATATGTACCACATGAATTGGATGTGACAGGCAAGCAGGTGGCATGCAATTTAACCAGCTCATTGCTCTCTTAACTTGGCTTAATGGCACTAATTGCAGACTGCATGAATACAACTCATCATTTATGATTCCAGCAGCAAATGATTTGTCAGGTTTAATCCTAAATATTAGCCAAATTGTACCTTTGACTTTGTGTTGGTATTCAGCAGCTATAAAGTCTGCTGCTCAAAGCTCAAACCCAACAGAGAGCATTCCTCTGGGGAATGGTTCCTGAATTTGCTGAATACCCTCCCTGTTCACCAACATTCTCTGTTCAGGTGTATTCTCAGGTTTAGAAGACAAAGAAAAACTTTTTTTTTTTTTTCTTTCCCCCAGCACTGGGCAAGCAGAGGCCAACAGTACTGCATGCAATTCTGCTTCTCTAACAGCTGTGCTTGGTGTAGTACAGGTAGGGGTTTCATTGGAAGTCTAATAAAATATGCTTGGAATGATTTTCACTTCCCCTCCTCTCTGAATTTTCACTTTCAAAGCCTATATTGATGTAGCAGTTCAAACAAAACACATGAAAAAGAAGCATCTTGCCATTATGTGCATGTGTTGCTAATGATGACTAGCTGATTAAGTACTACATTTTTTTCACATTCATTTGATTCCTACCTCTTTGTGCCTGGATCTTAAGCTACCATTGATCTACCACTGTGTTTACTATCATCAGCAACTAATGATGTGCAGTCCCAGAGCAAGGATTCTTAATCTATTCTGTTGAGGGTTTTGTCAGTGTTAATTCTTCCAGACTAACCATGCATTTTGTGGTGTATGGTCTTGTATCACAGACACACAAAAAAAAAAAAAAAGGAAGGGGTTGGATTCCTGCTTAGGAGTAAAGTCTCAGAGCTACAAATCAGTGTACAGCCATAAGGCACAGTTATACAGAGGGCAAAAGTCTGCATGCAAGAGTAATGCAGCATCAGCCCTAATTTCTGCCAGAATCAGACCTCCAGTGGAAGGACAATGAAAATCCTGTTTGTCCATCGAGAGCTATTAATAAATAAGTAATTAAGTAAATAAATAAATAGAAGACCTGTTTGTCCATCAAGAGCTGTAAAACAGATTCATAGCACAACTCACAGGGTACCTTAGCAGCAATGCGCTTCCTCACTGCACTCAGAGTGAAAGAAACAAAGAAACCTTTTCGATTCAGAGGGAACTTCATCCTCACATTCAAGAGGAAAATGTGTTCACATATTCCCTAGCACTTCAGATACGGGCCCTAAGAGACTGAAAATATGCTGGATTGTTCTTTGAGACACAACTCTTTCCATATACACATAAGCACTCCATTCACTTTTCTGCTACGGGAACCCAAACAGGTAAAAATGGTTAAACTGATAGGTATATATGTCTAGATGTTTATTCATCAGCCATAACATTGATAAAGCTTAAATCCAGCAAGTAGAAACAAATCTAATTGGATTACCACTCAGTATGTCCAAAAAGGGCACAGAATTTGAGCTTTTGAATCTGTCTCCCGAGATGAACTTAAGATTGATTCATTTCCACAGCAAAGCCAATGTAAAGAAAGATTAAAAATGTCAGTGGAGAAGTAGGTAGCAGGACAAATCTTTGGTAAAACACAGTATTTAATCTTCTTTTTACATAGAATGTGTTTACTTAATACTCAAATAAAAATTGCTTGCTTGCTTTGTTTGTATTGTTGTATTACAAAACAACCACATCAACGTCTCTCTTATGCTACCTTTGTTTCTCTACACCTTAATCCATCAAACTCAGCCTGCCAGATGTCACAAACTCTTAAGCTTAGAAAACGTCTGTTTGGGGTTTTTCTTCTGTTTTTTATAAATCATCAGGATGTGTTTATCACATGGCTGTAGAGCCTACAACTATGCAGTTTTTTGTCATAGTGGCTGCTTTAAAAGTTGAGGAAGAAACAAACCAGGTTATAAGGAAATGGTGCTAAGAAAGCCCCATATATGTTCACTCTGATTTCTACCACAGGTTTCTAGAGAGGCATACACAGATTCTTCTTGCATTTTCCCTCTACAGTGATTCATGCAGTTAAATTTTACTGACACAAATCTCCAAGAATACTTCAATTTCAAAATCATGTGGGTGCCTAATTGCAGGTAGTGAATTCTGCATTTAGTCACATAAATAAGTTGTGATAGAAATGGCTTCTTCTATATTTAGTCAAGCATCTGTGAACTAATCAGAGTTAGAAGATCACTTGCATGTTATGAAATTTACCTGAAAAATCAATGTCAGCACAAGGCCTACCTAGCTCTTACACTCCACTACTGCCTATATAAGGACAATCTCTTATGTAAGGTAATGGTATTTTTGCTTTTTAGATAAAGAACCACCTAAAAGATGAGCAAAGGTGAAACTGAAAAAAGAAAAAAAGTTTAAAGGACTCTATCTTGGAAGTTAATGATAAATGAACAGCTGCCTACAAAGTATGTTTATTTATTTTTAAATTATAGTTATTTTATAAATTTTATTTATTTATATTATACTTATATTGTATTATTATAATGATATTATTTCTACTATAGCAAATTATGTTTATTAATTATATTTGTTTGTATTTATTTCTGTGATTATTATAATGGTACCTACAAATTAAACCATCTCGATTCTTGAATTCAGTGAATTGAAACTGCGTGAACTAAATTTTCCAGGCTGTATATGGAGTGATCGAGCTGCTTTTGTCACTCAAACATTTTTCCACTTCGCTGGCAAAACTTTTCACGCAGTATCACCAAGGTTGGAAGAGACCTTAAAGATCATCAAGTCCAAGCCGTTACCACAGACCTCAAGACTAGACCATGGCACCAAGTGCCACGTCCAAACCCACTTTGAGCACCTCCAGGGACGGTGACTCCACCACCTCCCTGGGCAGCCCATTCCAGCAGTCAATGACTCTCTCAGTGAAGAACTTTCTCCTCACCTCCAGCCTAAACTTCCCCTGG
>VWZE01018591.1:168332-250081 GCA_013396675.1 Eubucco bourcierii
CTTGGCCACCTGGGCACACTGCTGGCTCATGTTCAGGCGGGTGTCAATCAGCACCCCCAGATCCCTTTCTGTTTGGCTGCTCTCCAGCCACTCTGACACCAGCCTGTAGCTCTGCATGGGGTTGTTGTGGCCAAAGTGCAGCACCCGGCACTTGGATTTGTTGAATGCCATCCCCTTGGACTCTGCTCATCTGTCATCTGTTTTATGCATTTCAGTAACACCACCTGCAAAGTGGAAATCTTTTTTTAAAATAAAAAAAAATTATGTATTTCAACAAGATTTTGAAGTGTCTGAACCTTTTCTCAGGTTCAAAATTTTTTTGTTTACATGGTTTGATATTTGAATGGACTAAGCAGCAGTGAAAATGTTACAGGGTTACATATTAGCAGCTACTCCAATTCTCAGCGCTGTAAGGATGGTCAATACTTGACCTACAACTTCACTTGGCCAGTAAATGTGAATGGAAACCAGACAGACCACAGGCACTTTAACTTGACCTTAGAGGTGATTCCCATAACACTTTCTTTTCCAGAACTGTGGGCTAAATATTTTTAATAGAAATAGAAATATTTTATCATGACATTTTCCACTAATTACACTGTACTGATTTTCCCCAATTGATTGTTTTTTTGACAGACCATGATAGAACATCCAGTTCCAATCATCACAAAAGTGAGAGTCAGCTTAGGCACTAGAATAGTGCCTGATCTTACTCACATAGCATGACCTCAAACCTATTAGTGCACATTCATATTTTACTATCTAATTTTGAATTCTTTTTAATACATAATTAAGTGTTTACTTGGGCATATAAACACCTGCATTTTGCATTCCTGATCTGAACAAGGGCTCACACCAACCTTCTACATTTGCATATCTCAGAAGTCTGTGGATTCTGTTAGGTGGAAGATAATGTGGCTAATTTTCCTTGGCGTGGTTGGGAAATGGCAGGCCCCAAAGTTAACTGTTCCCTCAAACAGAACACAATCACAGTTAACCAAGACCCTTGGACAAATTATGGCAATATCCAGATAGGTACCTAATTCATCAGGGAACACTGGAGCGATTCTAGGCTCTAAAGATTAAAAAAAAAAAAAAAGTAAAATTACACACCTTGTAGCAGAGAGTAAGAAGAAGGAAGGAAATACTCATTACTGTGAATTACACTGATTTATCCATAGATAGTCATGCTAGTACAGCAGCAAATACAACCCTATTATGAAGGACATATCATGGATCAATGGCAACCCACATTTCTAGTGTCTTTTGAGGACAGGCTGTAAAGTTCTAAGGTTATTTTGAAGAAAAGACAAAGAAAATACACCATATTAATAGGCAAGTAAAAGAAAAGCCATTCTAGTTTAAAATTACATTCCACAGCTAAAATTCATTTCCATTTCTGCATCTTCCTTGACTTTTTCCCACTATAATGAAAATTAATCTGATTTCTTCACATCAAGCATGGACAGATCGAGACTGAAGAAATAGCACTTCTTGGTTATCACCCCCATACTCTTTCAACTCTTAGTTACTGCAGCTGGGGAATTTCTGTCCTTGATAAGAGAAGGGCAGTAGATCACTCCACATTTAATTCCTGGAAGGTGACTCATCCCAGAGCTGGGTAGACAGCAGAGAGCCACAAGGATGATTGGGGGACTTGAGCATCTCCTCTACAAAGAGAGGCTGAGATCCCTGGAGCTGTTCAGTCTGCAGAAGACAAAACTGAGAGGAGATCTGATCAATGTGAACAAATATCTGAGAGGTGAGTGTCAAGTGGCTGGGGCCAATCTCTTTTTGGTGGTCAGCAGCAATAAGACAAGGAGCAAAGGCCACAAATTGTAACACATAAGTTTTCACCTTACCATGAGGAGAAACTTGTTTACAGTGAGGGTGACAGAGCCCTGGAGCAGGCTGCCGAGAAAGGTTGTGGAGTCTCCCTCTCTGGAGACTTTTCAAAACCTGCCTGGGTGCCTTCCTGTGTGAACTACCCTAGGGGATCCTGCCTTGGGAGGAGGGTTGGACTTGATGGTCTCTGGAGGTCCCTTCCAACATCTAAAGTTCTGTGGGTCTGTGACAGTTCAGCAGCATTGTACCAGATTCAAGCTATAGTTTTGATACATCATAAATATTCCAATTTGCATATCTAGGAGTTGCACTTTTTAAATAAGTGCTGCAGAGAGATCCCTGAACATCACACAAAGGCCAGACTTGGGCTGGGAGTTATGTCTTGATATTAAAATTCTGACCTGTGTATGCACACTGGAAAACAGGCCTGCTATGGAATTTGCATCTGAAAGTGCTTTCAAAATTCTCTGAGTCTTAACTGCTGCTTGCTGGGAATATGTAATTTCTTTCTAAGACTTGTTTTCCTCTCCATGGGAGAGCAGATTGGGATTTAAGAATATGTGGCAGACAGTGTTATTTTTACAGTTTAAAAGTAAGGACTCCATCTCCTTATAAAGAGTTCCCAGATTATATAGGGATCAGTGTCTTATAAAGCTATATAATAATCTTTCATGATTTCTGTTTTATGCTAAAAGGGGGTGGAAAGAAATTCAGCAGATAAGGGAGGGAAAGAAAATCATCATTTGAAATTCAGAACAGCTAAATAGGTCATTCAAGCCTTACAATAATCTCCAGCATCCAGGAGCAGGTGATGGCATTGGGAGTCAGGAACAAAAAATAAGAATAGAGAATCTGGGCATTCTTTGCAAAGCTTGTAAGTCTCATGAACACTGGATTGTCTCTAGCACATGTGATGCTCCATGAGGTAACCTTTAAATACATATCAAGTGCATGAAGGCAAAAATATTTACAGTGCTATGCAGAACAGCTCCACAGCCTTTAAATATCTGCATTTTAAGCCAGGCAAACACAGTGGTCTTACCACTGCTTAGAATCTGAGGTTCTGAGGCTAGCAGAGAGTCCTCTCACTGTGGCAGCAACCACTTCTCTGATCTCACTCTGTATTAGCCAGTATTGGTGGCTCACAGTCACTTCTGTTAGCCAGCCAAGGGATTCATTAGACCTTCCCCTCTTACAGTCTGCAGAAGGTAACTCATCAGTTGACTTCATTAGCAGTTTTGCCCCACTTACAGAAGTATGGTGGCACACTCCCTGTGACCTTGTCTGGAGCCATTAAAAGGTTATCTATAATGGGAGAGTGGTGGACATATGATGGAGATATTTTCAGTTGAACCCAAAAGTATCTTCTAAGCCTTCTAATTTTTTTTCTAAAATGTTTAAACCTAACAGATTAGTATTGAGGATTGAGGTTCACCTCCTCACCTTTCCTGTACCCTCAAACTTCAGAGCAGGTCCTACCATTCTTGGCCAGTGAGAGATCCATCTTAAGCATTTTACAATCCACCAAAACCACAGGCAGCAGGATTCTGTGGGCTACAATGAATACATCAGTTCTCATCTACCAAGACCAAGGCATTACCACAGCCTTTCCAGGTTATTTAGGAAAAGGCATCTTGCAGAACAGAAGTAATTTTCTCTTTCACTGCCTCAACTACTCAGTTTTCTTGTAAAGATTTATGTCCACTACTCATGGAAGCAGCTGAGAAGCAAAAACCTTTGTTTGGAGCTACTAAATCGCGTGTCTGGCAATTGTGGGATTTACGGTATTTACAGACACCCAGAAATTTTATCAGACAGATTACTGTATCGACAGTTCCTTTCAGAATAAAGAAATATAAAAGTCATTAAAACACCAGGAGACAAAATATGACAAGCACTTTTCTGAAAATGCATTAATCTTCTGGATGCAGTAAGAAGTGATAACAGTCTTGCAGCAAAACAGAACAGCAAGCAATGGACTATGCCAGCAAAACAGGAGGCTGCAAAAGTATCATAGAATTGTTTGGGTTAGAAGGGATCTTAAAAATAATCTAATTGCCCTGGCATGGGCAGAGACACCTTGCTCTACAGCAGATTGCTCAAAGCCCCATCCAACCTGGCCTTGAATACTCCCAGGAAGGAAAGTGATAACCATTTTAACACTACTGAAAGTTCCCTAGTTTTTGAGGGCTGAAAGCAGGAATAAAGATTAATAAAGATCAGCCTTCCATTAATGGTCTGCTTGGCAACATCACTGTGGAAGACTAGGAGTACAAGTTGAAATAAACATTATTCTTTTCCAAGGTTTGGAGAATAGTAAGATGAGTGAGGTTTTCTCATAGGACATAGAAAGACCACTTAAAGTCAGTATGAAAGTCCTTTGCAATCAAGCTCTACTCTGACTAGGTGAAAATGAGATGGGCAGAATTGCTTTATATATTTTTCTGTAAATCCTCCCTTATCCCAAGCAAGGCACAGTAGAAGCAGGAGGACTGCACTCTCCCTATCTGCTTTCAGAGCAAATCCATTCTGAAGACACCAGCAGGAGTAATTATGCTTAATGTTCTACAGTTTAGAGAGAAAGAAAAGAGAAGGAATACTTTCTTGAGCATGGATCCCATATATGGGAACAAGCAAAACAGGCTGGAGTAATTATAAAGTCAGTGCATTTAGGGACTGCTGCATTATCATCACTCAGACTGAGAGTTCTGAAATTCCTTTTACCCAAAGGCTTTACTAGATCTAGAAAGGGTTGAGCACAGTAGGAATCTGGTCAGTAGCCAGGAGGCTTAAACTGCTGTTTCTGTTCCAAAACCTGGCATCCAGGTTTGCTTGCCGCAATGCTGTAAAATCTGCTTTAGCTGTGGAGCAACTTCCAGCCCCCTGAGAACTTTTATGGAAGAACCACGAGATGGCACTAGAACAAGCCACAAAATCTGTTTAATTATCAGCAACTACTATCTTGTTCATTTATATAATTAAAGCACCTGAGTAGGACTCTTTCTTTTTCAGGCAGTACTACAGAGATTAGAACTGGATTTCTGCTCAGTGACTTTTGTATTCCTATAAAGCTGAGCAGCCAATGTTTAGACTGATCCATTTCAAACAGCTGTTTAACACTCTGACGAAACAGACACAACATAAATCAATATTTTAAAAAGGTGATCAGCGACTACAAGTATCCAGTTTCAAGGTAATCTTAATCACCTTTAGGAACTCTCTTTGCACAGGCTGGTTCATTCAACTTGTCCTGCATGATGCCTGCCCTGTTCTTTCCTCCCACACTACTATTCAGCAACTCTACCTAGACCAGTGCCTTGCCTGGCTGTAACAACACAGAGCTTGTGCCCTGCTCCCCAGAATGTTTCAGCTCTCATGAGGCAAAAGGTTGCCAGTACACCAAATTAAAGTGACTTTCTGAATGCTTGTAATGAAGGGATAATTAAGATGGTATTTTTTTCCAAATTAATGTTATTTATTGATTTTCAATATTGAGGACTCTCACCCACTCACAGCCACTTCTTTCAAACTAATTTTCTTAAGCAATGTGACCTAAAAACTAGTTGCAAGAAGAATGTGGGCCAGACATCTTCAGCCTAAGACTTTAATTAGTAACCCAAATAAGATGGGCTTTTCATCAAGTGTGTTAAATCATTCTGCACCAGCTGTATTATGTTATCTATGCACACTGCCAGCAAGATTCAGGTAAGCCTTACACTGCATGTTTTCAACCTACATCATAGCTGTATGGGTTTAAACTGGCAGAGGGGAGATTTAGACTGGATGTTAGGAGGAAGTTCTTTACAGTGAGGGTGGTGAGACACTGGCACAGGTTGCCCAGGGAGGTTGTGGCTGCTCCCTCCCTGGAGGTGTTCAAGGCCAGGTTGGACAAGGCCTTGAGTGACCTGTACTGGTGGGAGGTGTCCCTGCCTATGGCAGGGGGTTGGAACTAGATGATCCTTGAGATCCCTTCCAACCTTACCATTCTATGAAAACAATTTGCAGATGCTGCTGTCTCTGCGTAAGTAAGGCACAGTCCTGCCAAACTTACAATTTTCCCGAAGTCCTTCCTAAAATCCATCATAGACAAATCCTTGCCTGGCTTCTTTGTATGCTGGCACAATGGAAAATCTGTTTAATTTTTAAAGTGTCTGAAATGCTGTCTTCTTTGGTTCTGGGTTTAACAATATATGAACAGGACAGACCAAAATCAAGTTACCTAAAAAAAAAAAAAAAAAAACCCATGCAACCATTCCTCACAAAAACTGTAATGGTAGCTGGTTCACACAGTTATAAGGGTGGTATAAAAATGAGCCATGCATGAATTTATATCACATGAGGCAAAGCAATACAGGAAAAGTAACTGCATGACAATAGCAGAAACATCTGTACTGTTCTGTGTTTATCAGAAAACTATGTGCTTGGCACAGCATCTTGCCCATCGTGAGAAGTAATTCTTTTAGTATGTCGTCTTAACTAAAGGTGTGGGAACAAAATCAACATCAACCAAATAACAGCTCTCCAAGTTACCACTCCTCAGATGACAGACTAGTGGTTAGTCGATTTCAATCTGTCATTTCCTATTGCCCTACAAATCCATATTCGTATACTCACACAATGAATTTAGCAGAGCTGATAGCTACAGAACCAACCTAGAAGTGATGACTGCAGAAACAAATGCTCTCGAAGTCAGTGAAGGATCAAATCTTCCTGTTAAAAAGTTTGTGTTGCGTTTACAATGCAGCTTCATGGACCCTCCAGTGAGAACACCACAGAAAGCCCTTCGTGTCAACTTCCTACCTCATTCTCGCTCCCCAGTCAATCCCATCACTTACACTGCTATAGCTATTCCTTTTGTTGTGGCACAAATTGATGTGGATTAATGCTGTAAAAGGCAGCTGGGTAGGGTATTTTGCTTTTCATCAGAATGATGTCTCCAGTGTACACAGCCACAAGTGAGATGGGTGAGTGGGCCAGAGCGAGGAACCAGGGTAGGGGAGAAACAGCATGGAAAAGGCTGGAATTGCCTTCTCTGCTCATAAAACTATGGCTTGATGAACATGTATGCCTTCCTCAAACCACAAAACAGATCATTGCAACTGAGTGATTAGATATTGCCTGTGTTGTCCTTTACAAATGAAGTTTAGTTAGTTTTATTTAATTTGCATAAATTAGTACTTAGAAAAGGCCAGACCCCCATAGGGATATAACAAATTGTAATCAGCTTCTGTCTGGCATCTCTGGAATTAGTGATTTATAGCAAGTGAGAAGCTTCTCAGAGAAGAGAGACTATGCTGACACTAAATGACACAAGAGACCATTAGAAAAAAATCATGGAGTTTGTATTAGTAAAGAGGAAGATGTCTGATTTATCCACACATTTAACTGAGCTCTGCTGTCATTCAAACAAAGCTGTTATTACAGGAGACACTCAGGGATATCTAAGTTCAGTGTGATAGGAAATTCTTTAATGAACTAAGGCATTGCAGACTGGATGGAGACTGGAACAGATGGTCAGTCTGCAGGACCACAGGAAGGTAAGAGACACTTAAAGGGCTCATTTGTAAAAGCCATTTTGGAAAGCATCCTGTCTGCAGGACAGTTACTAAGTCTGTGAGAATGTCTTTTCATGATAAAATGCTTTTACCTGCATGTCCTTGTCTAGCTTTCTTTTGTGGATGGATTGCTGTAAAAGTCAGACTGACCATAACAGAAGAGTCATAACAAAGCAAGGCTGTTCTGGGCAGCTGATAGTAAATACAGTGCTGCTCTGAGTCATTTTCCCCAGAAGTGAAACGTGAAGATCAACGAAGTTATTTCTCTGACATTATTCTGGTGAAAAGCAACATATCTCTAACTTGGGAATGCAAGAAAAGGACAATGAGCAAGGGAACACTATTCATGGGCTCTTTTATTACCATGTCCAACTAGGGAATGCACTCGAGCTGAGTTTGCATGGTTGCCTGTTGAAAATATTAACATTTTCCCTTTAACGTGACAATGCTCAATCTGAGATCACTGATAGAAAAGACAGCTCTGGAACTTCATTATGATGTCTTGATAGTCCCTTTTCACAATACAGACATCCCTTACATAAGCTTAAAAGAATGTTCATGCAACAGGCAGGAGCCAGGACTGCACAGACTGGGGCAGAAATCCCAACTTCGAAAAACCTCAGTGCCATTTTAAACAGTGAAGTGGAGTTACTAGTGCTTTAACAAAACTCACAGTAGCAGCTTTCTTGGACAGATCAATCAACAAATACCTATGCAGCACACTGGGTGAGACCTAATGCAGAGAAAAGCAATTAAGAACTATACTCATTACCGTGTTCATTAGCCAACGTTCTTTCAAATTGTGAACTGGCTCAGCTATTTCTAAATGCCACTGAATCGAACCCAGTGAAACTTCTCAAAAGGCATTGAGACAGTAACCTTCAGCACCACTTCCTGAGGGTGTTTTGCTTTTTTCCTCTTACCAAGGCTTGATCTCACTGTCTGGTTGAACATTAATCCGCTTTCACCAAGTACCAAACTAATGCTTGCTGCATTAATACACTGCAAATCCTCAAGGTATTGATTACACACGATTTAGTATAAAAGGTAAGCACAGAGCTGTCTTTTCACTACAGCTATCACCAGGGGAGCAAACAGAATACAGGTGAGTTTTCCTCAGATCCTGATCTAGAAGTCTTTTTCTTCAGTTGTAAATGCTGTATGTATTTAATTGCTTCTGAAAAATAGATTATTTTTTTGCTTCTTTTTCTTTCTCCTTAAAGGCAGGACACATTCTCTGTACAGAAGCTTAGACAAAACTATTTCACTGAAGGTGATAGGGTACTCTGCTATTATTATTCTGCAAAGATTGCTGAGATGCCACTTCAGTTACTTTCGACAAAATCAAACTCTAGCAACAATAAACACATGGATAGATCTATTTAATGGCTTTCTCCTGTATTCTCACTGACATTTCTGAAGGATTCCTATTATAGCATCACTTGAGACTAATGTGAAGACTCAATTTCCCCTTGTTTCTATATTTTTTTCTGTTAAATATAACTATCTCTATACTATAACTACATACACCTTTATATGCATTTTTGCTTTATACACAGGATGAAGACATTTAATTGCTGCGTGCTGCTGCTTTGCTGGAAAGCGATTTGTTGCAACAGCTGTCAACTCACCAACATTACCATAGCAGTGGAAAGAGAAGAATGTGAATTCTGTATCACAGTGAACGCCACATGGTGCTCAGGATACTGCTTCACGAGGGTAAGAACCTTAAGTTTCATTGCAGGCACCAGAATAAAGTGATGTCTGAATAACCCCTTTCCCCAGTCCATAATGAACACACAGCTTTGTTAAGGAAGAGGTTGAGTAACTACTGAGCTATTTGACAAGAAAACAGATACAGGCAATCTGAACCGCAAAAGGGAGGGTGAAAGGATGCTAGTCAAATTCAGACCTTTAAGCGGTTGCACACATCGTTTACATCATGTAACTGGAGTTGAAAGTATTGTGGTCGGGATCTATGCCTTGTGCTGGATTTGTGGCTGCGAACAGAAACAAAGCAGCCATTACCATGTAAATTCCTCTACTTTTCCAAATAAAGAATGAAGCAATTGACCTGCAGGATTGTTTAGTGATTGCATTACACATATTTGCCATATCAGTTCTCCTGAAAGGAGAAATCTAAGAATCTAGGTGAAATTAGGTGAGTTTCATCCCTATCTTTTGGATCTCAGTGGGATTTTCTTGCAGGTTTAATTAATTTTCACGAGGTCCTTTATTTTCTTTTTTTTTTTTTTAATCGCATTTTTACTCCATAACAAATTTGAAAACAGGTATTTCCTTCTTGTAATTTCCAGGATCCAGTATATAAATATCCACCAGTATCATCTGTTCAGCAGACATGTACCTTCAAGGAGGTTGTGTATGAAACAGTGAAGATCCCTGGCTGCGGTGACCATCCTGAATCTTTTTATTCCTACCCAGTAGCTACAGAGTGCCATTGTGAGACCTGTGATACCGACACCACTGATTGCACTGTAAGAGGACTGGGGCCGTCCTACTGTTCCTTTAGTCAGAATGGAAATAACCAATGAAGGCTGCTGGAGATGGCAGTTTAGCTTTAAATAGTCAATTCTAAATGAAGATGCTGATGGGGCTTAAGTGGCAGATAATAGGCAGGGCTATTTAGAAACTGACCACATTGGAACAAGGAATTTTAAGGACAAAATTGAGAGGTAGTGACTAACGTTCTCTTCAGGCCTTCCCTACTTATCCTATCAGTTTCCTTTCAATCATTCTGTAGAACGCTGCTTCCAATTCCTTCTGCCCTCACCATCACCTCTTCACTTTACACCTTCATTCTTTATGTTCCTGTATACTGCATACTTCACTTACCTTATTCTATACTATCGTTTGTTCCCCAAAAGCTCCCAAGTTCCAAGTCTCTATTAACCTCTGTTTTCAACTCTCCACAGAATGCACTTCTTACAAAAAGCCTTGCAGCACTGTTTTTCTACAGCCAACACCTGTGCCTTTACTTTCCATTAGTAGAACTGTAAACTGTTCTCAGCTGAGATCCTGACTTTTAGGGGGCAAAATAGTTCATGCAGTCATTACACTCTTTATGTAACAACAATGTAAGAGCCAAAAATCTCTGTTCAAATACAGGATGTCACCTGAACTCTGGTGCCTTCTGTGTAAGGCTTGTTAGCTCAGGCTCAGTGGGACAAGTAGCATGAACTCGAGTTCATACCAGGCTAACTTGAAAAAAAGAATCAGTTGTCTGTTTTCACCTGAGTGAATGTATCCTAAGTCAGCTAAACAATCCTGAGAATGTCACCACCTAACAAAAACACTGGATTTCCCCTTATTATGCAACAGAACGTAATAATGAGGAATTTTGTAACACAGTTTAACACAGGAGGCTCACAAACTGTTTAGGGATGAATCTAAGGCACCTGATCCAAGCAGTGCACACATCGTGTGATAACATGCCTTTCAAGTACTTCACAGGAGTTGCTTCTGAGAAGGGAAGTTCACAGCACTCTGCAGCAACCTAATTCTGCAATATAAAGTTGGGATGGTCTGGAAGCAAGCTGGAGGCCTGGCTGAATCAGAGCGGAGAGTGATCTCTTGTTATTGCGGAAATAACCTGAAACCTGCAGAATGAAAAGATGCTGCTCTTCACCAGAAACAACCACCTACAGAAACACAGAATGGAGAGCAATTGGTTCAGCACCAAAGATTTGGAGGTTATACAAGCAGTACAGAAGTGGGAATGTAATCAGTAAAGCCTGCAAGACACAACCTACATCTTACTACTTGGTTCAACATGAGTCTTAGCTGAGTTAGTTCCAGCTCTGGACAGAGAACTTCAAGGTATCAAAAACTGTAGAAAATCCACAGAAGAGTAATAAGAATGGACTAAGGTCTAAAAAACGCCTTAGAAGAAAAAGGTTTAAATAAAGTGGTTGCTTTCTTTATGGGAAGTAACACTTGGTGGGGGAGAATTAGCAGAACCTTTTACATGCTTGAAGACTGTTACAAAGATAAAAAGAGCAGTCGGTACTACATGTTCATAGTGAACAGAACAACAAATGAAAGATTCAGAGTAGTCACTGACAAATCCTTTGACAGGTGCAGACAGCTACACACTGAAATAAATTGTCAGGGGGGTGGAGAAGAAAGGGAGCAAAAGAAGAGAGTGGGGTCTGTGGAGTAGCGACCACTAACAGGTCTTTGAAGAACCTGTTATGAAGGACAGATAAAGTTAATTTGCTACAAAGAAAGGGAATGAAGTAGAAGACCTCTTGAGATCTCCTGGCATGTCTGCTTTTGACACCCTTACAGACATGTTTACTTAAAGAGAATTTGTCTGTTACTCTGGATCTTTCTTATCATAGGTATTTTGACTTATTTCATTTTTAGTTGTTTTTAACTGAAAGATATTAGCTCTCTTAATTGTATTTATAAGATTAATCTGCATGGACATTTTCATGTCAGCTTTAAACATGAGTTGACTTCAGTTAAAACTAACCACATTGTTCATGTCAGGGATTATTCCATGCTGGATGAGAGAATTTTGAATTAAAATTGCAAAACAGAGCAGCTTGCAGTTAAAAAAAAAAGGGTGAGAAAAGATATGTTTTCAAAGCAGATCTGTAAACACCTGTATAGTCTGTTATGCACTTTGGAATAATAAAAATAATTGTGTTGCACTTGTGTTATCTACGTCTTAATAAGCCAGGTAAAACACTTCAGTCCACCTGCTCAGCTTTAAATCAGACTTACTGCACCCCCCCACCCCCCAATTTTCTTTACACAACTCACATGCCCACGAGTCATATTTCCATTATGTGTTGGCATCTCTGTCACAAATTAGCTTGCATGTAAAAACAAAAGTCATACAGCTCTTATTTCATCCCTCAGCTAAATGCACCTCTCATTTCCATTTGCAAAGGAATCTGTTCAGAACCTTGAATCTACATCTAATGCAGTCAAAAGAGTATTGGGGTCAATGTCAGAATATGAGCAAAAAATCTGAACCATGTAGCAGTACAAGCATCCAGACTCTCACCTCACCTCCCTTGCCTTAGGTACCAATACTGAAGTAAACACCAAGTCCTAGGGACTCAAAGATGCAAAGAAAAAGGTACCCTTCACAGAAGTACTGGCTCCTGCCAACAAAAATTAGAGCCTTTGGGAATACTTCTTTTGAACACTTTCTCAAACTCCGTCCAGTACCTAGATACGAGTTGTGAGTCTCTTCCATAATGCTGGCTTTTTGAAAAACGGGTACATCACACATCAAAAGCTTTCTGGTTTCCCAAAGATCAGTGAGGAACAGCAAACAAATAATTTATTGAATTTATTTTCTATTTCTAATCAGAAGTAATCACAAAAAAGGCTGAGAAAACATAGTCCCCACATGAAGTCTGGCTGTTAACATCAGTGAGCTCTGAATGCACACCTCCACTGAGATGGAACTACCATTGATATTCTAGTCCGAAATAAAATAAGTTTCAAAGGTCAACAATTACTTGTTCTGCAGACTGATGGTAAATATTTTGCTGTCAGTAGTTTCACTGACAGAGATTGAGAAATTCTTAAAGAGGTCTGTCCTGACTTGAAGATACCTTGAGCTACCTTTATTACCTTGCAAGACAGACTGAGTCTATTAAAAATAGTCTTAAATTTCACTTTCCATTCCACACCCTATGCTAATTTAAACTTACTTTTACACCCAGCTTTTCCCAAAATGTTAGTGCAAGTACAGGCAAGCCATACAAATCTGTACTCTGAGGTCCACATTGCCATGCAATTGTTAATGAAGAAAAATACTTAAGTCACTTGTTTGCTCTTTGCCTAGCTCTTTCATGCTGAATAAATGGGACCTCTGTCAAAAGATGGAAGTCTCTGTGTGATCTACTACTCTAAATACTAAAGTGGGAGTCAGCCTTTAGAAATATTCCTGCCCAGAGTCAGAATTTTGAAAATGCCTACCATGAGCCTAACCCACTGAAATCAACAGGTAAAACTTTAATAGAACTGTTTTGCCAAGAGTGAACTTTTCAAAACCTGTGTATAAATTCTACTTTTAAAGAGAGGCTCTGCAGAAGGACCTTAAAATATGTCAGACTTTAGCCATCAGCCTACAGAAACTAGCATTACAGGGAGCAAAAAATATAATGAAGTCTTTCCAAAATCCAGACATATCAATAAACTGCATGAAGGTTATTCATCCCTGCCACTACATCTGTGGGTGAATTAATACTTTCCATCATTTACTATGCAGACAGTTTGACCTTGATCTTATGACTGTCTGTGCCAGTTTTACTTGAAGCTCTCCAGACATCAAGATGGGAACATGAAGTGCAGCAGCATTATTCACAGACCTACTAATTGAAACGATCATTTAATCCCAATTGCCTTTTTAGATAGCAGGCACACCCTGATTTTACAGAGAGAGAAACACAAGTTCTTCACTCTGAAGCCATTAATGAAGCATCAACATATTAGCATCACCCTACTGTTGTCAATGTTCAGCTGTTATTCCCTGCCTAAATTCTTGTTATCATTCCTCCTAGCTTAAACTCTGCTTACATTTGCCTTTATAAGCTGGCCACGTAACTGGGCTCCCAATATTTTTTTTTTTAATCACAAACAAGAAACAGAACTAACCTCTCCCTATATTAACCTAACTAAGGAATAAGAATGTATTAGTTATCCAGAAATCATCACAAAAAACTAGCCTGAGATAAAGGTAATAATAAACAACAGGTGGAAATTACGAATATTAGGAGTCAGGCTTGTACATGGGCTGTTTAAATGGAATAGGGGAAGACTGCTGAGCCTGGTATTAATATGCTATACTACTCCACCCTCCCACCTCAGAAAGCACATTTTGCTTTGTCAGTATCCAAAATTTAGCTGCACAGTTCATTTTCATTTAAAAGAAATACTACAAGCATCTTAGCTGAAACTACAACAAAAATTAAAAAGATAGAAGCAGCTAGCCTGAAAAATTCATTTAGAGGTGGCAGCCATGAGGTTAGTAGCTCTCCTCCACTAGGACCATGGGATCTATAACATTTTTTTGTGTATCTCATGTTTCTCTTCAATTTATGTTATTAACAATAGCTAACAAAGCCTTGGTCTTTCAGTGTGACTTATACCAGTAGACATGACAGCAGCTCACAAGGCTGCAGTCTCTGGGAAACACAGAAAACAAGACCAGAGCAGGGTTACAGAAAGGACATACTTTTGAGAAATCAAATGTCAGTCTTTCAGTATGTGTAGGTGGAGAAGAGAAAGAATTAGCTATCTATGCTTCACAGTCATTAATTATTAGTTTCCTTTCATGCAGCAACTCTGAGAGGCAGAAGGTAAAGTCTTACTTGTCACTCATGACCCCTTAATTTACTGAATAAATAGTGGGCAGGAAGGTAGCTTTGGATGTATTGCTTCTATAGTATAACATTATTCTGCATGAAAAAGGAAAGCAGAGATGTGATCTAGTACCTTTGGATTACATTTGATTGTATCTATACACATTGAACAAGATAGAGACATTATTCCGTTAGAACATGAGTCTAACCCCTAAAATACATCCTTCTTAAGATACCAACACTCAAGACATATGGTAAGCTATTGTTATCCAATGGCTTGTAGATAAAACTTGCATGACTTAAGGATCAAATTTTCCTCTTGCTTCATGTATTTCCATTAAAAGTATGCAGAAATTAGCTTTCATTATCACCTTATTTGGTTTTGATGCCTTTGTGAATGCTATGGGAATTCCCAGTCAGAATAACAGGATGATAAAGAAAAATCTTTAAAAGATTGCACAAAAATTTTTAGTTCAGATAGAATCAAAATCAATGTCACAGTAAGACAGAGCATTATGGATCAGGTCTATGCCCTGGTAATACTTACCTTTTCAAACAGGCATTTAGAATCGTCAACAGCTATCTAACACAAAGCAGGACACACAATCCAGCTAGCCCAATGAACTGGAAATAATGAAAGCAACTTTAAAATTAATTCTGCACCCTCTTCCAAATAGGACCAAAGACAACTCTGCCAAGCAATTGATCCAGTCCAGTCAGTTACACTTCCTTCCTATAAGAGTTCCCCTTTAGGAATAAATAACTAAATCTTCATGAGAAGTCATGTATTGATAGGACTAGGGGGGATGGAGCAAAACTAAAAGCGGGTAGATTCAGATTGGATGTAAGGAAGAAGTTCTTCACCATGAAGGTGGTGAGACACTGGAACAAGTTGCCCAGGGAGGTGGTGGAAGCCCCATCCCTGCAGGTTTTTAAGGCCAGGCTTGATGGGACTCTCAGCAACCTGATCAGTCCTGATCAGACACTGGAAGTGTCCTTGTCCATGGCAGGGGGGGTGGAACTGATGATCCTTGGGTCCCTCTTCCAGCCTTGACAATTCTATAACTCTATGTGAGCTAAATCTTTAGATGGGAGACTGATTTACACTATCAGTGTGAACGGGTACAAACTTTACTGCACCAGCTTTGTTTACATAATCAAGCTTTAAAACAAGTAGATCTTGATCTACAAAAGTATCTGGATGTATTCATATACTTGGTTTGTTACGTCTGGAACTTGAAGCCACTTTAGATTGTGATGTTCAGTTCAAGGACAATATAAAAGAATAACCAAATCAGTTCCTGTCTATGCAGAGTCTACTTACACAGTGTTCATTATTCAACACATACAACACATTATTAAGCATTTCTCTAAACAAAGGTGTAGAAAATACCTTGTCAAATTCCAGTACCCAGCTAATAAATTCATTAGAGATAGCAAAAGTGCAGTAGTTTGACAAAGTTTCAGTTCACCACAACACAAGCCCAAGTCATCACCTCTAAGAGCAAGCATGGTAGTTATTGGAATGCTCTCATGAGAACCACTCCAAGAATATTATTTTTTCTTCTATTTAAACACTGTAATATTTTAGAATATTTATTTTAAGTAGATTAGGATAGCTAGTGGGATTACAGAATTTTCTTGATACAGCTTCTGATGAATATGTTTAGTTTTGTTTGTACTCTAAAGACCAATATTGCTTTAATAATCAAAAATTAAGTAGCGTGAGAGCAAGTCTGGGAATGAACAATATTACATCAGAATAACTAAGCCTCAAGGGTTAAACAGTCAAGGGTTTGTCACGTCCTTATATAACTCCATCTACATCCTTTCAGTAGATGTCTGATCCATTAAATATTCACCAACACTTTGAACACTGGAAGTGTGTCAGATCTCAAATTAGAAAGTCTCCTTTTAATGTCACTCTTGTGTTAATTTCTGTCATATTATTTCAGGTTATTTGCCACATCTCAAACTAGGTAATATTAATAGCACACACACACCAAAAAAAAAAAAAAAAAAAAAAAAAAAAAGGATTTTCCCTTTCTTGATAACACACTATGCCATATGAGAGAAATGAGTGATTCTGCGTTTGTCATGCACAGCCCCATGGACTTCAAACCAGGAAAAGTGATGTGCCCAAAGACATGGTATTCGATAAGGGAGATTTCAGGGCCTCAACTTCTACCTCCAGTAAAGCTACATAAAAACATAATTGAAGCATTATATAGATACAATAGTATCACTATACTACACCAGTATGTTTAAGGCGTATCTTTGCACTTGACATGAAAATAAAATAAAAGCTTACTGCCCATGCAAAGGGGAAGAACAAAGGAGAAGTGTCAAATTGTAACTCTTCTACTAGGATGAAGAGAACCTAATCTAGACCTGCAGGGTTTTGAAAACAAACATCTGAACTGGGGAATCCTATCAGTCTTGGTGTGACATCATACATTAAGGATATTTTATTTTTTTTAAGCCATAAAACAAAAATTGAAACATCTGTTAAAAAACCACACTGAAACAAGATCTTGCTCACATCAGGAACTTTAAGTCATAATCAGATTCTCCTGTTTGAAATATGGTAGATTGTTCCAGTGAACATATCTGTACTAGGCAAAAGATTTCCTGCTTACCTCAGCTGATTCCTATTCAGAAATAAAGGCAATTCAGTTCTTTCAATGTGGGAATTATTTCGAAGCAGATGTTGATAACAACTTTGTTTGCACTGGATAATGCAACCCAAATCCACTATAAAAGCAGGATGCCTTAGTCACATTTTTGCCTCGTATCGATGGGGGTACAACAGTAAGGGACCTAACTTACCAACACGCTCCAATGGTTCTGTGAGTAATGGCATGGTGAATGGTTTAACAGTCACACACACACACAAGCAGGAGGGAAAGTAACACAGAAAGCCCTGGGCTGAGGTAAGAAGTTGAATGGAAATAATACAATGTACAATTACCTCATCCTATTTAACAGAAAAGCACAGCAAAAGCAGAAGCAGCAACAGGGTCATGTTACAATTTGAACTTCAAGCCCCACAATACTGTGCTCCAGCCAGCACTTTTGAAGCTGGCATGACAGCAGCATGGTATTGACCACCAGCAGCAGATTCAACTCAAGCCATGACATATGGCAATAAATATTGCTGGTCTTTTTGGAATTAAAACTTACTACTGTTAAACTGGATGAACATTTGATAATCTAAATTTATGTCAATCGAAGTCACAGTCAAAGAAGTTAGAAGCACTGGAAATCTCACAGTTAAATCAAGTAGTACCACTGTGGCACAAAACAAAAACCACTGCAATGTAAAAAATTAACCACAGAACCAAAAGTGTTACTGTCCACCTCTTTCAAGTTTGCAGATTAAATATTTCAATATGAATATATCAAATTATTCATCAGTTTTGCTCTAATACTAGCAGGATACATTCTCACTTGTGAGAACTGGTAATGCCACACACAAGTTTGAAAGTAAAATCTTCAGCAGTTGAGAAATGGCAGTGACATTAGGTACCACACACACCATCAGCACTCATCTTCTGCTTAAGTGGATGGTTTTGATACTGCCTTTGAAATGCTCAGCAGTGTGTGTCTCTTTCAAAAGGATTCAGTACAAGGACATAACAGCTAGTCAGGACATAACAGCTAGTCAGTGCAATGCATAACTTTGAAGTGCTCATACTCTGCAGTGAAGAAGAGAGTATAAAAATATTCATAAGGACTTACCACTCTGGTTCTCTGGGGGAAAAAAAAAAAAAAGCAAAACAAATCACACACACACAACTGTTACATGATCAAGTGCTTCTAGATCAGAAAAAGTTACTATAAATCACTGGTATTTTTAAATGTTTCTTTAGCTGGCTTCCTACCTCTGCTGAGCAAAACACTGAGTCTATTTTACTGCTGCTTGAGCAAGAATAACAATAAATAAGAGGATGAAATTGATATTGTGACAAGAAATGCACATGAGTAATGAAAACTCACAAAGTCTGCTTTCAATATAGAACAAAAGATAATTTCCCCTTTCACCTCTTCAGCTCAGACAGCCTTTGGCATTTATTGAGTTCACTGTTTTGACTTCATGTAATGTTTTTCTTTGCCTGAATGAGAATGACCTTTATGTGGCACCCGCGCTGAAGTAAAATTCATTGGGAAACCAAGGCCAGACAGATTTTCTGGTGAGGACTTGAGTTTCCAAAACAAATCATGTTGCAATTCACTGCAAGCAATACTTTCAGGAACCCAGCTTTGGTTATCTAAATTAAAATCTCCACAAGTCAGGTTCCCTAAACCTAATTTATTCCTTAGTCCACTAATACGTTCTCAGGTAGCTCACCAGAATCAGCTACAAGTCTAACAGTTGCCTGAAGTTAGGGTTTGAAATTCCACCTACCTTGTAAGAATTCCTGCATTTGAACAGTTCTTGCTAAACGCTAATTCTTTTACAAGAGGGACAAACTAAATCACAAACAGGCTTTTCAACACAAAACCCTTCTCATTTGCCTATACACTGCACAGCATTAACAGCAGCAATGAATTCACGCAGATCAAAGGGTTTGTGCTTAGAAACTCACTTGTGGGTGGTTTCCTATTATCTTTTATGTATATATAAGTATTCTGAAGTCTACACAATTCCAGTGTAACTTAAGAACATCTCTTGAGTTATGTCCCTTGCAGAAGAAGCTAAGATGAGATGAAATGGAATGGAGGCAGCTACTTATCATGTGGGAATGTTTTGATACCAAATAACTTCAAATGTCTGAAAACAGAGCACGAGATATAGGAGTAACAAAGTTACCCTTTAAAGTGTTGGTCAAGATTATTTGTTTCCTTGACAACCTCTCTATATGTATCGTTGTGCTATTTTAAAGCCATGAATTATTTACTCTTGATACTTTAGAGCTGCGTCGTTTATTCTATCTCTTACACCAAGACAGACTGCACAGCACTTGGCAAAGCCACAGAATGTCTTTAGTCTAGAGCAATGCAGCCACAAGTCCACAAGAGGGCATTACACTACGCCCAGGTGCAGCCGGCATGCAGAAAGCATCCCCATCTCTGCTCTTAAAGTAACATCGCAAAACATATAAACGGAATGAAAACGCACAACGGCAAAACCCAGATTTAATTTTTTTTTTCCTTTAGAAAATGCGGAGTACTCACTTCATAGAGGGTACTCTATACAGAAACAAACTGCATATGAGCTCCCTGAGGGGTTCCACAGCCTGTCACTGCAGAACCATTTCAACTACATGCTGAGCACTGATGCTTGCTCACATCCCACTAGAGACAATTCCCTTAGCTGAAGTAATGTTTTCACTCTGGCTGGCTGGCCCATAATGGGCACAGGCCGACATTTAAGTGTAGTGAAAATCAGCATAGCACCAAAATGAGGACTCAGCCTCTCTGTGCACAGAAAAACAACAACCCTGCAGTGTAATTTGGTGTCCTCCTGAGATTCAGATAAATTACAGGTAGTGCAGAGGATGCAGTCTCTGTGCAGTGAAAACATGGCAGCATGAGATTTCAGAGACCTATTGCAGATAAGCCAGCATCACACCAAGATTGACAGTGCCTTTTCAGAGGCTCTGTCAGGAAAGCAGTCTCGAAGGATGCATGTAGATGCTGAGACAGAACTCCATAGCACAAGAAAGATGTTGTGAACTATGACAACCGAGACTGTGCAACATAAAACAGGCAGCTAGAACTATTCCAGGAGTCCTATTAATTCTACCTGCACTATTTTCAGATAAAATAGATTCATACTGAATTGCCACTTGTTTAGTTAATGTCCTGTTCAGTGATACATAGAGCCCCTATTACAAGAGTGATATGGATCTGCTGGAAGGTTCCAGAGAAGGGCCACAAGGATGGTCATAGGGCTGGAGCACCTCTCCCACGAGGAGAGACTGAAGGAGTTGGACCTGTTCAGTCTGGAGAGGAGAAGGCTCTGAGCTGACCTTATTGCGGCCTTTCAGTATCTTAAGGGGGCCTACAAGAAAGCTGGGGAGGGACTTTTTAGGATGTCAGGTAGTGATAGGACTAGGGGGAATGGACCAAAGCTAGAAATGGGTAGATTCAGACTGGATGTTAGGAAGTTGTTCTTCGCCATGAATCTGGTGAGACCCTGGAAGGAGTTGCCCAGGGAGGTGGTTGAGGCCCCATCTCTGGAGATGTTTAAGGCCAGGTGGATGAGGCTCTGGACAGCCTGATCTAGCATGAGGTGTCCCTGCCCATGGCAGGGGACTTGGAACTAGATGATCTTTGTGGTCCCTTCCAACCCTGACTGATTCTATGACCTTCCAGTAACTGAAGGGGGCCTACAAGAAGATGACAATGGAGAAGGACAGTGGCTTCAAACTAGACAAGAGCAGCTTTAGATTGGATGTTTGGAACAAGTTCTTTACCATGAGGGTGGTGGAACACTGGAACAGGTTGCCCAAGGAGGTCGTTAGGGCCCCATCCTGGGAGATATTCAAGGGCTCTGGGCAAGCTGCTCTAGTTGAGGATGCCTCTGCTTACTACAGAGGGGGTTGAACCAGATGACCTTTGGAAGTCCCTTCCAACCTGGACAAACAAATATCCCCAACCCACACCTAACTAATTTCCTTCTGCTTTCCCAGAGATAAAGTCATGGAAGACTTCATCTGAAACACTGCAGGCCAGATCCAATTCAAAGCCACCTGCTGACTTCAATAGGTTCTGGATCAAGCCTTAGCTGAAGAAGACTTTTCAGTTATCTCTTTAACAAGGCAATCAGTTGATTAACAGCCCTCCTGCCTGCTACTCTAATGGGAATGCTTTCATTTTCATGCTTCTCAGGGCAGCAGATATGATTGTACAATCATCAGCAAGAAAATGTAAAAGAGAAGCTGTGTAACTGCAATACCTGCTAGTGTACTTACACTGCTCAGCTGTCACAGGAGATCCCAGTAACTTCACTGGGGGCAATTCCTCATTGCAGGATCAGGCTACCATTGTAGCCATTTAAATGCTGATTCTAACTAAGCAATTCAGTGTTTAGAGTGGGGCTTTCTCTCTACGGAAATGCTTATATTAAAAAAAAAACCAAAAAACACCACCACAAAAAAACCCACAGACAACAGTGTGAAAAACCAACATCTCTTTCTGTCTTTCTGAACTGACTTTCTGATCAAAGGCAAGGGAATCTTAATAAAGATAGGAGATGGGAGAATTTGGACAAGCTGCAAGACTCAACATGGGCTCACTTTCAGAAGGCATTTGTTGGATTAAAAACCACTGATAAGGATATTAAGGGGCAGGCAGTTAGGAAGAAACAGAAGTTTGTGAAAAGGACAAGCTATGTGCAGAACATCTTTATTCCCAGCTGTACTGATAAGTGATGAAATAAAGTTGATACAAAAGTCTGGATACATGCAGTGCAGATCTTGGTTTGTGAGGAATAAACAGAAGACAGAAGCAGAAAACTTCTCAGGCCATTTCTCCTTTGTGACTGTAGGAGTCACAAAAATATTTATCGAGTCTGACACACTCACTGGTCTCAGCTAATGTTTTAATTCTTATGCGCCTGTATTCTGGTCTCTCTGTGTTCATAACAATTGTGCAACAACACAGAACAAAGTGCTAAATCGACGACCGGGGGAGTAATTCTGCACCATCTACTCAGCAAATGACTGCTACTTTGCGAACAAAGGGAAAGAAATCATTGTACTTGATTTTCTCATACTTGCTTCCTAAGGCTAGAACTTTCCTGCTGTTGCCCCTGTTTCAAAAAACCAATGCACCTTCACTGCCAGAAGGACCAAAGTCAAATAGCTCATACATTATAACTTCATCAAGTAAAATTAAATGGAGAGAGGGGAAAAAAAAAAAAAAAAGTACTAGCTTCAGAGCTCTGGTCTCTTCCATGACCACCATTTATTTTGCTTCAGCCTTTTTTGCTGTTCACATCTTTCTCTTTCTATCCTTTCTTCCTCAATCTTTCAGTCTTAGTATCTTGCATAAACATATTGCAAAGCTCTAAAAAGTTTTCCCACAGGGTTGCACTGTGCAGGCATCAGTCTGTGTGTAGTTCTGCTCAAGAAAAGATAGTTCAGGTATCATTTGATGTTCAAGAAGACAAGAACAGGATTGGCCAGCATATACAGTTTTTCTATGCAAATGACTGTAACATAGCACATTACCTCTTTTCTGTTACTCATGGTGCTATCTGGAGAGTAAGGGCAAATAAAACTAATTAATACCCAACCCACTTGGTGCTACAAGCAATCTATTCCCACACATAACGTCACCTTTTGTTGTTGTTGTTTGAGGGCTTGGGGGGGGGGTTGGTTGTTTGTCATTACTTTCTCATGCTTTCCACTATTAAAATAGTAAATAAATAAATACAGTATTAAGACACAAAAGGACACCAAAACCAAACAGTTAAATACAAGTCTGACCCAACTCCAGAATCTTCACCAAACACAGTACACAGTGACCATATTTCACTTCACAAAATTAGCTTCCCCCTCCTTCAGCAAAAAGCCACCAAAGAATGTATCACTGTGCAGAGTACAAGTTACCTCATGGGAACAGACACAGAACAAAGCAGACTGTGTATTTTTCTCTTACACCACTCCAAAGAGTTTGTGGCCACTAAAAGAAAAAGCACTTGCACTCGGAGACACACTGATAAAGCTGAGAAATGTACAAACCACGAATTTATGAGAAGATATTCTCCCAGGACAGAAAGCTTTAGTTCCATTCCATGTGCCTTACTTGAGAAGCCACTAATCTGAGACAGGATGAGTCTGCTCAGAAGGGGTTTTCAAGCCTCTCCACGTTTTGAGAAGTTTCATATTAAATTCCAGATTAAAGGCAACTCTCCAGTCAGATTAGTGCATAACAATACTGTAACAATTCCAACAGATGGATTTCCACCGGCAAGAGAGGAGATTCTCCCCTTTTACTTTGCTCTTATGAGACCCCACCTGGAGTACTGTGTACAGTTCTGAAGCCCCCAACACAAGCAGGACATGGAACTGTTGAAGCTAGTCCAGAGGAGGCCATGAAGATGCTCAGAGTGCTGCAGCAGCTCTCCTGTGAGGACAGGCTGAGAGAATTGGGACTCTTCAGCCTGGAGAAGAGAAGACTTTGAGAAGACCTTGGAGTAGCCTTCCAGTATGTGAAGGGGGCTACACGAAGGCTGGAGAGGGACTATTCACAAGGTCTTACAATGACAGGACAAGGAGTAATGGGTTTAAACTGGCAGAGAGAAGATTTAAACTAGGTGTTAGGAAGAAGTTCTTTACAGTGAGGGTGGTGAGACACTGGCACAGGTTGCCCAGGGAGGTTGTGGCTGCTCCCTACCTGGAGGTGTTCAAGGCCAGGATGGATGAGGCCTTGAGCAACTTGTACTAGGTGGGAGGTGTCCCTGCCAGTGGCAGGGGGGCAGAACTAGATGGGTTTGCTCAATTTTTCACGTGTGTAGACTGCCAAAATTAAAATTGCACTTGTACATATGACTTGTATTTTCAATAGGACACTTACACAACATTAAAGACTTTTGATATGCTCAGGACTGTTCCAAGGACTTTCTAATGCTTCAAAATGTATATAAAACTTCTGAAAGACAGCCACAACATGCTCATCATTAGAAGTAAGAGGCATAAAGACTTCTAAAATTCTTCTACTCATTTTAGTACACTACTGTAAAGAGGTTGTATGAACATAATATGCATAAGCTTCAAAATAAACAAAAACAATATAAACCACCACAGAGATTACAGAAAAGAAAATTACACAAAATAACATTTTGGTCACAGTCCATTAAAATTAATAAATACAAAAATGTTCCAGTGTTATGTTTACATACTTGACATGAATTCAAGATGACAAATGGCCCAAATGTTTGTCTCCTCTAGCTGGAGGGTAATAAAGACAGGAAAACAAAGCAAAAAAAGCATGTACAGAAAGCAGAGATGTGTGAAATATCAGCCTCTTAACACCCCCATTCATAAGCTTGAGAAGGCTTTTTCATTAACACAGAGTTAATGTCACTACACAATTATGAATATTTCCTAACTAAAATTAATAGAAGTAACTCAGTTCTTCCCACATGTTTTTAAGCACAACCATGGGCTCAGCAAGCTCTTCCCATCTTCCAGACCCTGAGAGCAGAGTTGGCCACTATCCCATTCTTTTCCTCCAAACAAACCCAGACATGGTAAGAGCTGTCACACATTCCACCAAGTTAGGGAGTCTGGACAACCAGAGACCACATCAAGGACGTGGGGGAATGGTCTTGGTCTGCAGTGTAGACAAGACCCTCTATTATCTGTGTACAGTGTGTGAACCTCAGCATTCAGAAAGTCATTTTAAGAGGCTGTAAGTGCTGGGAATGGAGAAAGTATCTTGCTTATCAAAGTTTAAAAATGGTTTATCAGCTATTGCTTTCTTACAGTTTTGTTCTTCAGAGGTCTAGGAGAAGCAAACATCCTGCAACAACAGCCCATGACAAAAAAAAATTTAAAAAAATTCTGAAGTATAGTCTGAGAGCAAACGATCATCAAAGTTCTGATTCTAAGGTAGCACTCATGGCAGTTCTACCCAGTGAGTAAAGGTGCAATTAAGTAACAACAGCAAAAGATTTACCTCTTCAGAACTATTTAAAATGCCATACAGGACAAATTCAAATAGAAGTAATTTATTAACTTCATTAAAAAAATGAGGCATCTGACCCTTTGAGAATAACAACTGTGAAAGTATCCGACTTGTTCAGAGCAATTGGCAATCGTGTTACAATGGGAATGCTGCAACAATGTATAGCTGACTAGGTAGCAACTGAGCAAGCAGGTAAAGGAATCTTTCCATGGGTGATAAAGAATGACAACCTGGAATCTTGACACAAAAGGCACTCTTGATACTTTTGCTACCAGAGCTGTTGGTATACTTGAGGACCACATAAAGCACCAGGAGCAGAATTAACGCCGTGACACCATGCAATCATTGCTTCCCCAGGATTTCAGTCACCACTGAGCATGTTTTCACTGACTACATCAAAGCATGTGATACTCCCTAACATAACCAGATTGGGAGGAGGATGGATGACTAAGTAAATACAAAAACATCTCAGTGAGTTTACAAGAAGTCTCCACCATTAAAAAAAATAAAATAAGAGATTAAATATCTTGCTGCTGACTAGAAGAGATAACAGTGTATTCTATTCCCAGCCACACAGTAACACTGACAATCCTACATAAACAGAGCATTACACAGTACACTGACAATAAAAAAATGGTACTCACAATCAAAGCATGAATAAACAAGGTACAAAGCAATTCACTTGAGAATGACAAGAAGCTTTTCCAAAGAAACATAAGAAAAAGTCCTAAACAATTTATTAACTATTAAGTTCAGGAAAACTGGATAATCCAAACATAAGAAGACTTAAATTGTGAAAAACATCTTTTTACACAGTAAATGTGTTTACAGATCCCAGCAGGCTCATGTTACTGACACAACAAATTTTTTGAGATGTGATAGCAACAAAGATTTCGTAGAAGACAAGAAAAATAAAAAATATTATTGGGGAAAGGCAGAAATTTGTCAGAAAGCAATCAGCAGACTTACATGCTGTGACTACCTCCAGGAGAGACAGGAGAGAACTATTACAGATAAAATGACAGCAAGTCATCATTGTGAAACTGGTAGGCAACTCACCCAGGGAAAAACTTGAAAAGAGCATTTGAAGTTGGCAGTGAAAAGAGAATAACATTAAAGACATAAATAAGTAAATCCAGCTCATAGTATGAGTTGCCTTAACAAGCCATTTGAGGATACTCTAGTAGATGTTCAGATATAAGTACAAAAAGCAGGTTCTGGAACCCTGGAATCTCAAAGCACTGCTGAGCCTCCTCCAAGGGCCTAAAGCAAAGTCCAGCACATCTAAAAACCAGGGGTTAGATACACACACAAAGCGCCTTCCCTCTGTGCACTGTGGCCATGTGGGGACTCACTGCAGTCCCAGTTCTTAGGACCCTCCTCTTCCCCTCAAGTACAATGCTGGCACTAGAATGCCAATTCTAGAATGTCAATGAAGCATATGAAGCATATAGCACCATTCCCTCTTTCCCTCCATTGAGAAATGTTAACACCATGTGGCATGGCACCACAATGATGGGCCAGGTGCCTGGCTTACCTTGGGACAGGAAGGCAAGTTGATGCAGCATGCTCTGGGACCAAAGCTGTTTACAATCAGCAGGTGTTTGTCTTAATTGGAGATCCATAAAGCTGCCAAAGACCTGAAGGAGAGTTTTAGGAAGGTAAGACAGCCCTGTTCTGGCTAAAACTTAAGAAACGAGACTAAAATAACATGAACATCCAACATCCAGACAGATTTTGAGGGCTATGGTGTCCAAAAGAAGACTTTTGCCTAATTAACTGCAATTTTAAAGTTGGACACCCCTCAGTGTGTTAATGTGCAATACTGACTACATCCTAATGTATATGACTATGGTTAACTCTCCCCCTTCAGATCACGCTAAACATCACCTAGAAGGCAGGAACAGCCTGAGACAGGGTATAAAACCCACAAGAGGAGCATCTCTCCAGAGGAGTGGCAGCAGATGAAACAGGTGTGTGCAGAGGCACCCATACCAGCACGGGCAAGGACAGTCCATGGGCTGTGGGCCTCTTCCTCCACCCAAGACAGGAACACTTTCTTGGTATGAACTGAACCCTCAATACAGAGCTTAACTTGTGCTGCCTTTCTCTTCTCTATCAGAGCTACTGCAAAGGCAGATGTTACCCAGGATTTATTAACCTGAGATCATCTTGCAGCCAGTGCATTTATCACCAGTAAGCCCAAATCTGTTTTATCTGTGCTTTAATAAAATAAGCCCTTTGATTGTTTTAACTTTCTGAACTTGTGTCAGAGCAAGACCTTATCAGGGCACTTGAAAGAGAGACAAACATTAATTTTGCCAAATAGTTCCAGTAAGAGTCCCAGGCTCTGAGACCGGCAGACATCTTACACCATAACACAACAACCATCTTTCTTGCTCTCTAGTTTTCATTAAAGACAGAGGATGAAAACATTTGATTTCAAAAGTAAAAGTTTAGAAGTGCTGTCAAAACTAAGAAACTTTCAGGATAGTTAGACTTTTTCAGTTTGGTAATAGCTTTGTCACTGCAGTTGCTGGTATTACCTCAGCTTCCTGAGGTATCCCCTTTTAAGTGGGTCAGTTGGATTCAGTAAAAGCTGTAAAGGGAAACTGTTGATGTAACTTAAAAACTACTGTATACCATGCCTGGAAGACTGCAGATTGAGACAGCCTCTTAAATTGGTGCCTGCAACCAGTATTTGCTGCTACCTGCCAACAGATCTATCACTCGCAGACAAATGAAGCATTTTCTTCTCCAAATACATAATGATGCATGAAATCTAGTGGGCAAAGAGGTTGTTTTTAGGTCACCAGTTTGTCATGAGGCTATAAAACTCCTGAACAATGTAACTGTTTCCCAAGCTTTAAGGAAAAATAAAAATCACTTTCTAAGGTAAAAACAGAAAGGATAGAAATAAACTTGATTTCAGTAAAGATATCATGAGATATTTGCCTCATTTTTATAAGGATTTCAAGGAATCATGGCAATCCGCATACCTACAGTTGACAGAAGAGGTTGATGTACTGTGAGTCATGAAGCAGAATGCTGCAGAACTGAAGAATACAGCTAGAGAATTGTGCTTAGAGCTCAGACCCTGTAAAAGAAGAGGACTGAAAACTATCTAAGCTCACAAACACATTTCTTTTTTTGTTTATATACAGAGCCAGCTGCACAGGATGTGTTTATAATGAGACTGTCTGATAAGTTGTGTTTTGAGTCAGTTTCCAACATTCCTTGTCACAAGCGCTTCAGGGCTCACTGTTCCATCAGCCTGAGGAACTGATCTGCTTCAAGCTTCACACAGCAGGACCTCACTAAAAGCAACAGGCTACATAAAAATGATTCCCATCTGAATTATAGCAGTACAGCTACATCAATAAAACTCCACACAGGTGCCCTCAGGGAAATGAGTCTACACTAAGACCAGCTAGGTGCTATTCTTAATTTGCCACTGAACTCTTTCTGGATTTCAGCAAGTCATTCAACTTCTCTAAGTAATATTGTTTTAGGACCTTCTCGATGAGATAAATTGGTGAGTATTAAGTTAGGGATGATTTTTTAGAGAAAAATATCCTTTTAAAATACAGTACATCTCAGGTACTCACAGCAGAAGGAACAATTTTATGCCACTATAACCATGTCAAGCAAGTAAATCTTTTCCTTGAATACAGGCATCACAGGAATATTTCTTCCTTTACAGACATCACACACAGAAGTTTCCAGGAAATGGCTAATAATCACTGCTAGCTATTTGTACTGGATAGGTTTTCCAAAGGCAGGACTTAACTACAGTCCTTTGTCAAAAGCTGGTGACAGCTATACAGGCAGTGTTCCTAGGCCTGAAAGTTAATCTTGTTCATTTCTTTTCCTAAACTTTTTGTTTATTTAAGACAGTCTTTGGCAGGCAGTGTAAAAGAAATGCAGGAAAAGTATGAATCAAGCCTTGCTGTTTAATAGCAAACAATCATGCAAGGTTTCCTAGAATGATGTCTAGCCCATAAACCCATGCTTGCACTGTGACATAATGCCCACTGACAGGCACAGATTTATTATCTGTGCTGCTGCCTTCCTTGGATGCAAGAGTGCATTGGGAAGAAGTAACAGACAAATTCCTGATCATACGCCATAGTAGTAGTTTTCCCTTTCTGATTCACCAGCTGTCAGATTAACAACCTCCACTTTCCATCAAACCAAGCACAGAGAGGACATTTGTCCTTAGCAAAGGACAAATCCTAAATTCCTTGAATACCCTAACCTGTTACCAGCGACTAAGCATTAATGTGTCTTAGGTCTGTGCAAATATTAGTTTCATTCTAAGAGACCAGAAAAAGGCAGGAACAACATCTGCTGTTCCTGCTTTCTGAACCAGAAAAAAGTTCAATACCATAAAATACAGGTAAGGAAAACTCTGAAAAATCATCACTGAAACACAAACATTGGAATAAAATGCTACCTGCTGGGGCTTTCTAATGCCACACAAATCTAAGCAAGTTCCAAAGGACAGCAGACATCCACATTTCTAAGCACATTAAGTTCTCTTCAGCCTCAAGGCAAAGAACACAGTATAGCAAAAGGGTGATGCTACATCATCTGTGAAGTTGCTCAAACAAGAAAAGAAGATTGAAAGTAGCAGCCAAAATCCTGCTTTAAAAAAAAAAAAAAAAAAAAAAAAAAAAAAAAAAAAAGGAAGATCTCACTGAGCAGACAGACAGAATGTTCCAGGCAATAAATTTATAAGTGTTACCAAGAGATCAGCCTGGAAAGGTCAAAAGATTCCCAAAGAGGCATCCCAAAGTCAGATGCCAGGAAAGTAGATGAATGTCATTGCAACACAGGGAAAAGCAAAGCACTGAGGGTATTTATTTGGCCTTTTTTTCCAGCCTGACAGAATTTCTTGCCCAGTGCGTTCTGCAGCTCAGTAACAAATCTGTCACGGTTTCATTCTGGAAAATTGGGGAGACAGAAAGCCACAGAAATTTTCCAGCTATGATATATGTCATACTACGTTACTCAATTTTTACATGATAGCACTGAGGCATACTTATCACTGAATCTTATCAATCAGACCAAAACTGGATTCAGACATATTACTTCTACCACTCTTCAATACAAAATCCATCACGAATTACCTTGACATACACATTCCTTTGCAGCACAAGCTCTGACAGTTTTGAGATGTACTTCTGCATGAAAATGGCATATGGAGTCAACCTTTATTGCCAGAGAAACAAATCCAAATTCTACCCCAGTATTACCAAAACACGTGAGAATATTTTCACTGCACCTGGACTAGCTCATGATCCTGTTACTTTCCATCTTCCATATCTAGAATCTTTTCACTCTAAAGCAAACATCTCCCTTACAAAGGCACAATTCTATTTGCACAGATAAAAGCTAATGTGATCATTCAAAACCAGCCTAAATCCATGGATGGCTGTCTCCTTACAAGTTAACACCCAGATAATCCCAGATCTGTAACTAGCCCCATGCAATCAACCTCACAGATTGACACTAACAATGAAAAAGTGAATGCACACACCTCACTGCTCTTCCTCTATTTATTTAATACAAATTGATGTCACAACCTGTATCTCAAATATCTCCTCTCATGAATTATTCTCCTTCATTAATTCCACACATTTCATCCTGAGCAGAACAAGTCAGCAGAAGCAGCCTTATTGGAGCTGCCCTGAATGATAGCACTTGGCAGTCTCTCTGTCATCACTGAGCCAAAGTATGACTTCAGCAATATATATACAGAATTTATAATGGTTTTCTTTAGTGGTCAGAAACCAGCACAGCCTACATGCTGCTACTGCCACATTACAATGAAAACTTCATATGCTTTAGAATCCTAGGTATCTCCTGAAGCACATATAAAAATATTTCTTTCTTCCACGGACTTTTAATTGTTGCAAAATGTTAAAGACATCCTGATTTAGCTGTGCATTTTAAAGGGATATAAGCAATTTTTAAATTTCATTTCTTCCTGTAAATGTCCATTAGCTCATCTCTTTACCAACACTGACAAAAGCTGCCGTTAATTACAGACTGCAAGAGAAACACCTCCCTCTTGCTGCATTGGGTCTTTTGTGCTAACATTTGTGCTCAGTTGGCGTCAGTGTTTCATCACATTAAAATATATTTTGTTGTCAGAAAACAGAGACATAAAAAGCTACTGCTGGGCCTCAAGAAAGTTGTATGGTTTTAACGTTTAACTTAATTTGGTTACTTATTTCAAGCCATTTTGCCCTTTAAGGCAAATCCAGTTTCTTTCTGGCTCAGACGGTATTTGCCAAATGCAAGTTTGACAGCTTAAGAACACTTCCAGTGAAATCTGGCCTTGAAGCTCTTTGAATCTGTTTGAATCCAAGCTGTTTTGAACTTCAACCACCTACATCTA
Source organism: Eubucco bourcierii (assembly GCA_013396675.1). NCBI lineage: Eukaryota > Metazoa > Chordata > Aves > Piciformes > Ramphastidae > Eubucco > Eubucco bourcierii. The sequence continues at coordinate 200,126 of VWZE01018591.1, forward strand.
TACCCAAATATTCATGGCGAATCAAAACTGGCTCCTTCTGACCCTAGGTAGTCCCAAAAATCATTTGCCTGTTTAGAAAGAGGTGTCAGCTATTACCATACCAACCATCACCTGTCAAGCTCCAAGTAATGACTACACCATTACTGACTCTTCCAGATTACTAGCATTTATTTCTACAGCTCACTATTTTTTAGGTTCACACCATGTCTTTGTCTTTGCTCTAATTCAACTTTCTTACTATCACCATCCACTGAAAACCTACTGGAGAGCCAGTTAGTAACTATATAAATGACTGGGGAGGCAACTTAAGCCTCTAGTGTGACTAAGCGGTGGCCTTAATTTGTTGCTAATGTCACCAGGCTGTGATGTATGATGCACTGTGGGCAACAGCACTGAGTGTGTAGAAGCACAGAGCAGCTGATCTCACAGGTCTGTTCTGTCATATTGTTGTAACTCAGCCACATGGAGCTACTGTGCAGGATGGGAGCAGCACAGGTAAAGCAGCCCCAGGTCCAACATCTGCATGGAACCTTCTGGGTTGGATTCAGTCCAAAAAGTGAGCAACCTGATATAGATGAAGAAAACACTCTCATCCAGCATAGGGTTTGGAGGGTTTTTTTGTTTTTGTTTGTTTGCTTGATTTTTCTTTTTAGTATTATTTAATAAACCTTACAATTCTAAACTTGAAGCAGCTCAACAGCAGCTGGAAGCCACTCCCTCTTGCCCTATTGCTTGTTACTTGGGAGGAAAGACTAATGCCCATCTTGCTCCAACTTCTTTCCAGGGAGTTGGAACACAGGGCATTGTCAGTTTCCTCTAAGCCTCCTTTTCTCCAGACCAAATAACCCCAAGTTCCCTCCACAGCTCCTTATGAGCCTTGTGCTGTAAACCCTTCACCAGCTTCCTTGACTTTCTTTCCTCATCATCACTTCCCCCATCTCCCAGCCGCGACCCCGGCGGCCGCCTTCCCAGCCCCATCTGTGCCCAGGAGCGAAGGCGCTGCAGAGGAGCTGCCCCCAGGCCGCTCCTAACCCACCCGTGGACACCGCGGCCCGTTCTGCCAGCTCGCGATGCGGCTACCTAACACCCATCTTCAAGAAGGGTAAAAAGAATGACCCTGGAAACTACAGACCAGTCAGCCTCACCTCTGTGCCTGGCAAGATCATGGAGCAGATCCTGCTGAAAGTCCTGCTAAGGCAAATGGAAAACAAAGCAGAGGTGATTGGTGGGAACCAGCATGGCTTCACCAAGGGCAGATCTTGCCTGACAAATTTAGTGGCTTTCTATGATGAAGTCACAGCGACAGTGGACAAGGTAAGGGCAGTTGATGTCATCTACCTGGACCTGAGTAAGGCATTTGACTCTGTCCCACATGACATCCTGGTCACCAAACTGGAAAAACATGGACTTGATGGATGGACCACTCGCTGGATAAGGAATTGGCTGGATGGTCGAATCCAGAGAGTGGTGATCAACGGCACTATGTCCACCTGGAGACCAGTGACAAGTGGTGTCCCTCAGGGGTCAGTACTGGGACCAGTGCTGTTTAACATCTTTGTCAGTGACATGGACAGAGGAATGGAGTGCACCCTCAGCAAGTTTGCAGATGACACCAAGCTGTGTGGCACAGTCGACTTGCTAGAGGGCAGGGATGCCATCCAGAGGGACCTGGACAGGCTGGAGAGTTGGGCCCAGGCCAACCTGATGAAATTCAATAAGGCCAAGTGTAAGGTCCTGCACCTGGGTAGGCACAATCCCAAGCACAAATACAGGCTGGGTGGTGAATGGCTGGAGAGCAGCCCTGAGGAAAAGGACCTTGGAGTCTGGGTTGATGAAAAGCTCAACATGAGCCTGCAGTGTGCACATGCAGCCCAGACAGCCAACCGAGTCCTAGGCTGCATCAAGAGAAGCGTGGCCAGCAGGGCAAGGGAGGTGATTCTGCCCCTTTACTCTGCTCTCGTCAGACCCCACCTGGAGTACTGTGTGCAGTTCTGGAACCCTCAGCACAGGAAGGACATGGAAGTGTTGGAGCGGGTCCAGAGGAGGGCCACAAAGATGATCAGAGGGCTGGAGCAGCTCTCCTATGAGGACAGGCTGAGGGAGTTGGGGCTCTTCAGCCTGGAGAAGAGAAGGCTTCGAGGGGACCTGATAGTAGCCTTCCAGTATCTGAAAGGGGCCTACAGGAAGGCTGGGGAAGGATTATTTACAAGGTCCTGCAATGACAGGACAAGGGGCAATGGGTTTAAACTGGTAGAGGGGAGATTTAGACTCGATGTTAGGAGGAAGTTCTTTACAGTAAGGGTGGTGAGGCACTGGAACAGGTTGCCCAGGGAGGTTGTGGATGCTCCCTCCCTGGATGTGTTCAAGGCCAGATTGGATGAGGCCTTGAGTAACCTGTACTAGTGGGAGGTGTCCCTGCCTATGGCAGGGGGTTGGAACTAGATGATCCTTGAGGTCCCTTCCAACCTTACCATTCTATGATTCTATGATTCTACCCCCGGCACCCACAGGGCACGCGCAGCGCCAACGGCGCCATGCGTCGTGCACGAGCCTACGCTACGTCACGTGACCTCCCCACCGCCCGGTGTCGCCTCTCGCGCCGGAAGTGCCGCTCTGGCCGCGGCGGTTCCGTTGCTCTGTGGTGAGTCGGAGGGACGGGCGAAGGGAGGTGCGGTTAATGGCTGCTACGGGCAGCGCTGCTCTCGCTGAAGGAACGCGGAAATCCCGTGCTGGCGTCCCGGCGCAGCGGCGCAGGAAAATCGTAAGCGGCAAGGTACTGGGACGGTCTCCTGCCGCCCGATGGGCCGGGTTCGCAGGTGGCAGCGGGAAGGGCGGACCAGGGGGAGCGGGGGGGAAGGCGAGTGGCGGCGAAGGAAGCAGGCCGCGACGACAGTGCCAGGCAGAGAGCCTTTTACGGGGGCACCCTACCAGCCTCTGTTGCGGGCCAGCCCAGAGCTCACCTGCCGCCCTGCGCGCTGGCCGGCCGACCTGGCAGGCTGGCCTCTGGGAAGTTAGTGCCTTCCGCAGTAGCACACGACCGGCCGAACTTTCTGCTGGACTAAGGCTTCTCAACACATAGCCCTAGGTAGGGGCTCCCATCGTTCGGTTGAGACTCTGTTGTGCAGTACTCTGCAGCTACTGAACGTCCAGCATAACGTGTGCAGACATGGGGTCGCTTTTGCAATTTCAGGACTGTGCTTTCCCTTCGACTTCTAACCCAACGCTGCTAGTCTAAACTGTAGCCTACTTAATCCTGTGTTTCAGCCGGCAGGAAGAAGCTAAAAAACTTGCTGAACCTCTTCTAGTACGGCAGGCTTATTGTGCACTAGTGCTTCGCTGTGCTGAACGTCGTCGCTGCTTTAGGTTATTGTGTTTGGTACAGTAAATGCTAATTACTGATTTCACAGGTGTGAATACAAGCCTTTGGTATTTGGTTTTTGACGCTCTCCTATTTCCATCAAAGAGAAGTCAAAGGCAAAAAAAACCCAAACCTGCATACTCCTCCCAGACAAAGGAAGAAATGCATCTGAATCTTCTACCAAGAATTAGAAATCAAGTGGATGAGACACATAACTTATGTCACCAGAACACTGTCATTTGAAAGAACTGTGGTAATAGACTTGATGCACTTCCCCTGTTCCATATAGTGATATTCCAGGTAGCATAGTCAATTTTCAAAACAGGTGACTGCCAAAGATAGCATTGTAATAAGTATTCCCGTTTTAAAGAACAGCTAATTTCATTAGTGTGCATTCCAGGAGTTCTGACCTCCAATATATCTGCCATTTTTGAAAATTCAGATCATCACTTTTATACTAACCTCACGATCTTTGTTCACACACACAAACCCCTCACCTTCCACAGCAAGAATCAAGCAAAAGTACGTGTTTGGACATGAAGCAAGCTTGGTGCATAGCCTATCACAGGCTTCTTTGAACAGAGCTATTTAGTGTTAACTAAAAGGCTGCTAAAATGTTAACTGGGCTGCAGTGACAGCACTGATTGTGCTAATTACCTTGCTTGAAAGACAAAGTCTATAAACAAATGGTAAAAGATTAGTTCTAAGTATGACTGGTTCACTAAGATCATCAGATCGTCTTTTGAAAAAGATTTTTCAAAACGACAATAAAAAACAGTCAGTACCACAGTAAAAGTACATAAATTGACAAAGGCATGTGAAATTTTATGTAGTAAAAACTTAATACTTCAGTGCTCAGCAGGCACTAAGAATTTTTAGACTTCCATGACATCTATACTACACTTAGTTGTATTATTTGGTACAGACTTGAAAAGCTATGCAGAGTCAAAACTCCAGGAGAAGTCTTACTTAGAATACAGAATTACAATGAAGAAGGGTTCAGCTAGCCTCCAATTTAGGACTGGACTTCTAGTCATTAAATAGAGGATTTATGTTTTGCACTGAGAACTCGGTGTTAGAGTACTTAAACTTTTTTCCAATTTACCTGAACATAGAAAAGGGGGGAAGGAATAAAATATATATATATATATATAATCAAATCTGCTTTCCTTTCAGAAAACATAGACTTTTATTTAGAAACTCATGTGTTTATAACATTTTGCCTCTACATTCAGTACTCCGCTTCTGTTATTCTTGCTTTAATTAAAGTCTTGAAAGCTGGAACATTCTTTAGGCTTCTAAGGATTCTATGGTTGGAGCATTCTTAAGCTGCGAAAATGTGTTTAATGATAATCATTCAGTTATACTCAGTCCTGTCTTGAATCAGGTATAAAATTACACTTTAAAGCACCCTTAGTGGCCTGATTATAGCCCAGTATATAATTTATGTTTAGATCAGTTAAATCAGTAGGTGATAGCATGTCCTATGCAAGACCTTTAAATTACTCTGTCTACAGTTTAGTATATGGAAGTGTACTGTGTAATTGCTTTAGCTGTACACATCCATGTCAGAAGAATTAAAGTATTACAATCAAGAGGATTTCTGCTGCAAAAATGGTCCAGGCAGTGGCATTTCAGAATAATTTCATGAAAACCTATTAACTTCTCATTGTTCTCAAACCTTTGCACTGCTCTGTTCATATTTCTGTATACTGGATAAACTTATACTTTTCCTGTTACTGGGTTGTGTGTGATGCTATTTGTTTAATGAAGGTAGCATCCCAGACTTTACTATTAATTAACTTGAAATACTTTTCTTGATAAAAAACAAAACCACCAAGCCTTATTACCCCTGTTTAGTGGATAGCACAAGTAAGTGTCATAGCTTAACGCCCAGCCAGCAGCCAAGCACCACACAGCCACTTGGTTGCACACCCCCACAGTGGGATAGGAGAGAGGACTGGCAGGTTAACAATGAACAACTTGTGGGCTGAGATAAAGACAGTTTGACGGTTAGAAGTATTTTTTATATATAATTATAAAAAGAACCCAAACACATAATGTTAAGATAACAGGAGAGTGAAAGCCAAGAAAAACAAGCAGTGCAAATGAAAACAAGTGTCCAGCACCAACCAGTGCCCAACCATTCCCCAAGCAGCACACACAGCCCCTGCAAACCTCTCCCCCTAGTTTTATTGATAAGCATGATGTCATATGGTATGGAATGTCTCTGTGTAAATAAGGGCTACAAAGATGACTGGGGGACTGAAGCAATTCTAGTGTGAAGGTTGAGAGACCTGGGAAAAGAAGACTGAGAGGGGATCTTGTCAGTGCTTATTGATTTCTAAAGAGCAGGTGCCAAGAAGGGACAGACTTTTCATTGGTGCCTAGCACCAGGGCAAGGAAGGGTTGGCAGGCACAAACTTGGAACACAGGAAATGCCATCTGAATGCAAGGAAAAACTTTAAAAATGACAGACCACTGGAGCAGGCTACCCAGGATGGTTGTGGAGTCTTTCTCTGGAGAGATTCCAAACACAACTGGATGCAACCCTGTGCAACCTGCTCTAGCAGGAGAGTTGGACTAGATTATCTCCAGAGATTCCTTTCAACCCCCACCATTCTGTGATACTCCAGCTGTTTCTTGGAAAGGCTCAGGCTGATTCTGTGTGTTGACTTGCACCTCACATAGACAGGAAGAGATGCAAGAAAGCTCTGCACTGGATGTGAATTGCTAATGGATATCCTACAGTCTGTGCAGCTTACTTTTAGCAGCTTGCTTTCTTAGAAACTACTTGGGAGCAGGATAGGTGAATTGCTAAGCCACCAGCAGGCTGTTACTGTGGGCCATCTTCACAGCTGGTCTCGACTAGCTGGGATTGTGCCAGGGAGGGGGTCCCTAGGGAACTGGTGACCAAAGTAGGCTGCTGTCTGAGCAATTCATCCACCATGTACCTTGCTCCCAGATTGCTTTTGAGAAAGTAATGCTACTAAGTATTCTGAATTGGTGCTTACTGTAGCTGACAACAACAAAAAAAGAAACCTCCGAAGACAGAATACAAGATGCATGGTTTAATTCCATAATTAAAGTTCAGTGTATTTTTAGTCTTACCTAGATTAGAAAGTTCTAATTAACATGATTTTAAAATTACTTAAACCTAATCTGTCAAGCTTACAAATGAAAGGTTTGCAGCACAAATCTGATTGATTTTAATGCTTTCTCTAGGGTGATCTTCATAGAAACTACTAAAGACTTCAAAGAATTCATTTTTAGGCAAAATAAGTGAAATAAGTTGGTCTAATAAAGTAAAATGGATCCTTGCTCAGTTGGAGTTCAGCTTCAAGCTCCCAATGAATGCCATAAGACCTATTATACCCGTCACACTGGCTTCAAGACTAAGCAAGATGTATCTTCATCTGATCTACTGTTACTTCAGCTTAGGACTGGAATAGCCCTTTCAGAGAACGATACAATCTGCTTCCACCATGCAAAAATTTACATTGAAAGATTCGAAGACTTACAAAAGTCATGTTGTGATCCCTTTAACATACACAGAAAGCTATCAAAGAAAAGCTTACGAGCAATTGACTTAGATGATGCAACTTTTCTAAGTGCCAAGTTTGGAAGACAGTTTGTACCTGGTTGGAAGCTTTGTCCCAAATGTATGCAGATAATAAACGGGAGCACGGATGTTGAATCCGAAGAACGCCAAAGAAGAAAACTTGATTCAGACGTATGTATATGGATCAGTTTCCCCCCCTTAACTTCTGCAAGCTGTTGGAATTGGGCTTCATACAAGTCCTAGATAATGAAACTAAGATTTTGGGGGTTTTAGCAGAAATATAAAAAGGTGTAGTCTTTTAGATGCATGGGAGTTTAGTGTATTTGAACAGTCATTTGAGTACCTTAAAAAAAAAAATCCTCTTCCCTAATTAAATATTGATAGCAAGTAGCAGGACCAGAAGAAATGGTTACATGCTGTGCCAGGGGAGCTTTAGGCTAATTATTAGGAAATACTTCTTCACTGAAAGGATTCTCAAACATTCTAATGGTCTGCCCAGGCTAGTGGTGGAGTCACCATCCCTGGGGGTGTTCAGGCGGCACATGGATGCTTAGTGACATGGTTTAGTGTTGACCCTGCACTGCTGGGTCAAGGATTGGACTGGATGATCTTTGGAATCTCTTCTAACCAGATATATTCTGTGATTATGGCCTTTTTAAAATCTAGTGATTGTGTCTGCTACGGTGACTTGCAACTTCTAAATTTCATATAAATACCAGGCTGCTGCTGCTATTACAAACTGTTACCCAAACCTTGCAAAAAAGCAAGCTTTTACACTTAAAGTGACTACTGCAATGGCTGCTTCTAAGGATGTTGAGAGAAAAATCTGGTTTACTCCCTTCAGTTTGAAAATAACCACCAAAAAAATCCACTTTATCTAGAAGTTTGTTACTAAGTGGAGCTGCACTGAATTAACTGCTGTTGTGGTGTCTGAGCTACGAAGGCCACAGTGCCTGTTCAAGGGCAGTAATGAATTGGTGTGGGAGGGTAACGGTGTAAGTGGCGAGTTTGGAGTACAGCTTAGACACTATTGTGTGCCTTGCTCAAGACACATAAATAATCAGTAGAAGTTTGGGCAGCCAAATCAGCAAGAGCTCATCCATGTATGTGTGTCCTGCAACAAAGCAGAATTGCATTCTAGGATCTGTTGTTCCTTTCAGCCCAGGGGCTGCTGCCCAGCTGTATTTTTCAATTACACATCACTATGATTAAGAGATTGATAAGGGGTGAAATTTGGAAACGTTGGAAACTGAGGCCTGTATTGTTGGGGCTTGAAACTTAAGTTGTTTTTCCTTAATACTTAAGAATTGAGCTATTGCGATATACTGAGTGGACATTTTCTTATGAATGTAATGAAATGAGATTGTCTGTCTTTGTTCAGGGGCGTACAGCTAAGGCTTTAAAGTCTCTGCAGTTTGCTAATCCAGGACGACAGACTGAATTCACTCCTGAGACCAGCAAGAGGGAGAAAAGAAGGTTGCAAACAAAAAATGCAGCATTTAATTCAGACAGGTGAGCTGTTTGCTGTATTAACTGTCACTTTGAAATAAAATAACCTTGGTGGTCAATGTCCCTTTCTGTAGGGATGGTTACACGTTTATGGATTGCTCTTTTTTTGGTTTTGAGGGTTCTCAAAGCTCATTCTCATTACAGAGATCAAACAGAAGATAAAGTGTTAGTATACAGTCCATATTTAAGGCAAGAAATTCAAATTCTGATAATAGGTTGGATTTGAATACAGTAAGATCAAGTAAACTACACTTAAGAATACTGCAGTTGTCAGCTTTCAAAGTCAGTAATGACACTTTGTAAACAAAAGTAAGTTAGGACCTTAACTTCCTTTGAAAAAAGCATCCAAGTTGGGCAATATTAGATAATGAATTGCAACCTACTCATGTGGCTGATTTTGGCTGTCATTTTCCACTTGTAGTTTGGACCAATTCATTCTTGTCCTAATAGGAGATTAATAGAAATCCCAGCTTTAATTAGTCTTAAAACATTCACGAAAGATTATATTAGTGTCTTCCCACCATGCTCCACCTAAATTTAACCATACAGGACAGAAAGAGCTCGTAGGTGCTGCTCACCAACTGCATATCCTTTTCCTTTTTGTTTCTTGTACTGAGCTTGAACCCAAGTTGCAGCCAGGGAAATTTTGTTGAGATGTTAGGAAAATTTTTTCTAAGTGTATTGTAAAATGCTGCATACAAAGCGTTGAGCATGTCTGGCCTTGGAGCTATTCAGGACTCAGACAGATGAAGCCCTAAGCAATCTAATTCAAGTTGATCTGGCTTTGAGCAGGGGGCCAGAGTGACTTCCAGAGGTCCAAAGAGACCTCTAGAGAGATGGGTAACGATAAAAGTTTTAAAAAGTAGTTCTAAATTGGGATGTGTGCTCACTAAATGATTCTGCATGACTTCCTTTGCATTACAGCTATGTGTACAGAAAAGTAAATTAAGGAAGTATTTTGCATCATCCAAAAGATTATCTGAGCTTTACATCACCTAGCTAAGTGAGATTCATAAGTGCTTGAGTGTGTTGTTGAAGAAATAAAACCTTCTCAGTTTTGAAGTTATTTCAGGGGCACTAATGTAGAGATACAGTTAGGACTGGGAAGTGTTGTGAAACAATAGCATAAATCCCGCTCTTAATTTAAGTGTTAAAGTGAAGACCCAAAGAAAGCAAACTTCTATCCACAGCTGTTGTCAGCTTTGCATCGGTGGACTTTATCATGTGGAAATAACTACTGTTTTTCATCACACAGGCAAGTTATCCCAGCCAAGAGTAAAGTCTATGATAGCCAGGGCCTACTGCTTTACAGTGGGATGGACCTCTGTGACTGTCTGGACGAAGACTGCCTGGGATGTTTCTACGCTTGCCCCAAGTGCGGCTCCAACAAGTGCGGAGCGGAGTGTCGCTGTGACCGCAAGTGGCTCTATGAGCAAATTGAGATAGAAGGAGGAGAAATAATTAAAAACAAGCATGTTGGTTAGCATATCTCCGTGGTACTCCATGCTTTGTGTAAACACAGCACCTTCATTTGGTGGTTTCATGAAAGCCACTGGAATTGATCACAATGTACATGATTAGTGTGCTCACTTCTGCATTCTTTTTCATTATGGAAATCATAATCACTGTCTTTTCACGCTTCATTCTACCTTATACTGAGTCTTGTTAGTTATCCAAGTAAGTTCTCAGTGAGCAGTCTTTCATTGTATTTAAGTATAAGGCACTAAATATTCATGTGATGTTTCCTGAACCACTCGCATTTCCCATGCTGTTTTGGTGATTGTACTATCTTCATATATCCCTCCTTTTTCCTTCTCTAGTTCAGGAGCTTGTAGTTTGAATCTGTCCTGTAGAGATTCTCAGTGAATATTCATGCAGTATTAGTAAAGCTCTCTTGGTATTAATAGAGGGTGAAAAATTCATTCTTCACTAAAAATGGATTCAAAGGCACTTAGGAGCTCAGCTCTCTTCTGAAGTTACTGGGACTTGAGATCAGGTTGTCCCTATGAATTGGAGCCTCACTGTAACTTGATCTTAAATTGTCAAGGGACTGAAAAATGCAGGAAAGTATTTAGTTATGGTACTGGTTTGTTAATTTCTGTATAACAACTGGAATAATTTTGCTGTATTTGTTATCATTCTGTAGTTGGACTGGAACTTCAACATCCTGTTCCTCATCTTTTTTACTTGTTTTTAAGGTAAAGGTTTACATGCAGCTGAAATAAATTTGAATGAGACAGTTTCTAAATGCTGACTACCAAAAAAAAAAAAAAAAAAAAAAAAGAACTAACAAAACTGAGTTGAATTGAAATTTTGATGCATTATCTAGCCTCAGAGCCTAAAAAAAAAATTAGACTACAGCAATATTTATGGAAGAGAGAATTTCTAATTGAAATCTTAGTAATATTGAGTGTTATTGCTTGCTATTTTTGTTATGTTTTGGATAAATTTCCCATGTTTGTGATACACTTTGCATGTTTATTGACTCATATTTATGCAAGAATACTTTTAAGTAGTGTTTTCTAAAGCCTTACTTGGTAAACATTTATAATCTTACTATTCATTTAGTGTATTTTATTTTCTGGTAAGAGCTGCAAAGGTTGCATTGCTGAAATGCACTTATGCTTTGGGTTTTGCTGACACCTGCTGGTCCTACTGAAATATAAGCATCAACTTCTACATTTGTATTAAATCTGTGAAAATAAACTCTCTTTTTTTCTGGCCAGAGCATTGCCTTTTTTTCCAATAGACATCTTCCCCACAGGCCTTGGATTCTAGTCACATTTATCACAAGAACCATCATGTGAATTTATTCATGGAGAGCAGCACACACTTTACACTGCTCCAGACTCAGCAACAGCCACAGCTTCCCTCACGTGCAGATTGGCATTCATTACACCTTACTTTGTTGACTACAGAGTGTGCTTATCCTGACACAGCAATTAATTTTGTGTGCTTGATTCTTGGAACTGTTGAATCCCTTCAGCAACCTTTTGAATTAGGTAAAATATAGAGATTGCTGTGAAAGTGTAAGGGAAAAAGCAGGTCCCATCATATCATTTCTGTGTTAGACATGCACTGCTGAGTGGTTTTTAATGAACTTAACAAGCTTCCAACTGTTTGATGAGGGACTTCTTCAGTTAGACTCTGGGTTTAGTTAACCATTAAAGCAGTTCACTGAAGTGCCAATGCCCCTGTACCTTAAATTGCCTAATGCACCCCAGCATCTCTGGTAATGGCAATTTCATTTAAACAGAATAAACACTTTTCTTCCAAGTTACACATGCATTTAAATCCTGCTAATAGGATTTAGAGAAATCCCAGTAATAGAGAAACATTTTATTAAAAATCCTGCTAGTAGTAGAGATACCCTACTAATAGTAAAGGAATAGTTTATTAAGAGGGTTAGATGTGTACTTAAAGATCTTTAATTACAAGTTGCATCTGATGTTTACCAATGTGGAAGCCATAGCCTGAGCTATTCTTACATTCATTCACTGCAATAAGATCTCAACAGCTCTCCTTTAAGCACACACTTGAAAAATACTGTAGAGATGTGTGAACATTTGGAATTAAACTGCCCAGTTCACTCTGGAGAGTTTGTTTAAACTCATTATCCTGTTCTGAAACAGGGTGTTTCTCTTTTCAAAAGTTCCTCATACCCAGCAGAGGGCATCAGCTTGCTGCAAACCTGACCATCGGCTCCTGGTGCGCCTCTTAAGAGATGCATCCCCAGTCCTCCAAGCAGAGGGGAATTCAGTGGTCAACATATTTGGGAATCGACCTCAGGACAAGTGAGGCATTACCCACGTCTGTGAGGCAGATACATAGCAGGCTCAAGTACAAAATTAGCACTTAAATTGATTTACTTTTTTGTCTTCATGAAAGGTTCTCACCCAGCCCCCCAAATACCTTAATGATTCTTGGTTCACGAGTAGAGATCAACCCAAGTTTTCCAAATACACACACTATTTATAGCATTCACTATAAAACCTTGGTCTAGAGCATCCATCTGAGCTTTCCTTTAGAAATTCAGTATTAGGTAGCCAAGAAACTCACCCACAGCAGAGTCCTGCGCTTGTTAACAAAACAGGAAGCATAAAAGCTTTGGCATGCACACTGGTGCTGCTGCCACTGCAGTGCCCAGCTGAAAAGCCACACGTGGCCTGTTTCCCAGGCAAAAAGGTAAGATCATATGGCAGCATTTTACCAGAGTTGCTATAGTAAGTAAAAGAAGCCTATCATGAACTGTGGTAGGCCGAGTTGGGGAAAGACTCCCTGAATCTCCCACTATGTGGAGAGAAAAGTCTCCCAATTCTTCTCTTCCCCTAGCTTCCTTTGGCAGCCTTTTGTCTGCACACTAAATGACTTGCCCTTCTAGGCTCTAGTTAGGGCAATATGAAGAAGTACTGCCATAAACTCTGTTCTTCTCACCCACAGGTGACAGCATTGTCAGCTAGAACCTCCCAAGAGTAAACAGTGATTTAGTGCCTGTGCAGAGCCCCGGACTGCAACCAGGAGCAAAAGCACTTCTCTTCTGCCACCTGATTTTCTCCTTGTTGCTCTTCATTTTTTCCTTGCAATTTACTTGCTAGTTCTACTACTTTAAACTGGCCATTTTAGCTACTAAATTAATACCATGAAGCAGATAACATTAATTTACCCATTAAAAAAAATTTGTCACAGTAAGCACCAACTAAACACCACAACTTAGCAGAAACATCAGAACTTAAAACATGCCAAAGGTAAATCACTGGCATCCTATTGAATTCACAGTTCTTAAAAACTGATACATCACCTAAGAAATTCAAACCAAGGGTCAAAGTGTACCTTCTAGAGCCCAGCCTAGATGGAGAAGAAACAAGAATCACAATCTAGTTTATATACAGACCACAGAACTAACCCATTAACATTAACTGCTTTGCTCAGAGGTAAAAAAATCAGAGTTCACCAAGTTCTATTAGCAAAGGAAGCTTCCTAAATTCAGTATTTCTTATTCTAGTTCATCAGTTCTACAAGTACCTGATAATGCAGAGTTTCCTCCTCAGTTCTTTTTCTGTTGCAAGCCTGTAACACAAAACCAACCAACCCAAAGGAAACAAATATAAAAATCTCCATCCATCAAACCTCCAAGCTGCTCCCTTACTTCTGTTTTATAACTTAGTAGGCTCTAGCAGGTGACTTCATTGGCAGTTTCCAATCAGATTCTCCCAGCTGACTTCAATGTTGCTGCAACCAGCTCTGCTTAGTAGTTGTTAACTAGAGTGAATATATTCCAGTTTAGTTTTCAGTTTTAATCTTTGTGCTGTTTTCCTGGGAATGTCATATCCTTGTGCGGTATGCCTAACCTCAAACCAGATCACCAGTGAGGGCACCCCAAATCTCAGCTGCACTGTTCCATCAAACCAATTTGTTTTTCACTGACAATAGCAAGCAGGTGGTGGTAAGTTGCCACTGATCAGAATAGATGTGTTTGAACCTCTCCAGAAGCAGCTGAGAAAGAAAATGCAAACCCACTTTTCTCACTAAGTGCATGATCTGTAGGTGGAGTAAAGTAGACCCCAGTTTGATTGACCTTTTGTTGACCTTAACAATTATTCATTAGTTAACTGGAAGGTTGGAAATTATCCACCTGCTCCTGTGTAACCTGAAAATCCCATTCATCACTTAATTACAGCTGGTAGCTGGCTTGGTATTATGGTACCACCGTGTGCAGCAGAGAGGTGTCCTGGAGGAACAGAGCTGTAGCTCTTTTCTCCTTTCCTCTGATTCCACTAATTTCACCTTAAAAAAAAAAAAATTTAAAAAGTTAAGTGACTTGAATACCTTTGCCTACCATACAGCACTGGTTGATGATGCTTCTCACATGTCAGAAATTGCAATTGACATTTCAATTTTGCTTTCTCTTTCCCTTTTCTTTGATAGTATGCTAGAGAACATCCTATTTGAATGAAAAGCAAATAACACATGTCAAAGTACGCATCAGGGAACGCCAAATTGTTTCTCTTCCAATTACAACTCCATTTCAAATAGGGTAATGCAATTAAAAGATGATTACTAGAAGTGCAAAGCCAAGGTTATGATCAGAAATGGTTACCCTTTCACTTCTAAGTCCTGTCGTACCAAATAAAACATTCCTGTGGGGCAAGTTACTCTGCATATCTGCAGGTGCCCAGAAGAAACCACATGTCCAGCACTACTTGTAGAGTGGCTCTTTTTGTATAAATGACCATATTATGAAAAGAGAGAAGCGTAGGTGGCTTTATCACTGATTGGTAACTGCATGTGTTCACTTCAGTAGAGAATTTGGACAATATATTGGTAGTGGTTTACAGGTAGCATTATAAAATGCTTTTAAATAGCAGTCATGATAAACTGTTACTGTTTTCTTAATACTGAGCCATAGCTTGAGTTCTCATTTCTTTCATAAGCTTTAGCCTCAAAAATATGGAAGAAAAAATAATTATGTGGTTCTTGACGCTTTATTAGGTGGTTAATAACCACATTTAGCCTAGCACTCCAGCCCAGCCACAAGGCAGACCAGGGGAGGTTTTCTCCTCAGCAGAAGGGATTTGGTGTGGCAAAGCCTTCAGGCCCTGAGTGGAAGTTCAGCCCACCAGTGAGGTGCAGCAATTTTCTGCTGTGAGAGATGGGTCCAGAGTGGAAGTTCAGCCCACCAGTGAGGTGCAGCAATCTTCTGCTGTGAGAGATGGGTCCAGAGTGGAAGTTCAGCCCACCAGTGAGGTGCAGCAATTTTCAGCTGTGAGAGATGGGCCCAGCTCTTCACTGAAGCCCTGCAGCAACCCAAACAAACTGACGCCTGTGGCATGGCTCCAGGTTGTCATTCCTGGGAGCTGAACCAAACCTCAGCTAACTGTTTGTACTGCATCCCAAGAGGGGGCCTTCAGCTGTCTGCAAGACTATGTTCAGTCCTTTCAGCAGCTTGAAGAACTGCCAGAGGGAACCTCCTATGTTCCTGCAGCCTCCTGTGCCCAAGCAGTGTAGATCTGAGGTTACCGGTCTAGCCCAGAGAGGGATTTTGGAGTATCATAGAACTATAAAATCATTTAAGTTGGAAAAGACCTTTAAGATCATTGAGTTCAACTGTTAACCCAGCACTGCTAAGACCACCACTAAACCATGTCTCTCAGCACCATGTCTACACATCTTCTAAGTACCTCCAGGGATGGTGACTTCACCACTTCCCTGGGCAGCCTCTTTCAGTGCTTGACAACCTTTCCTAAGAAGAAAGTTTTCTCAATAGTTAAACCAACCCCACCGTGGCCCAGCTTGGTTCTGTTTCCTCTTGCTCTGTCGCTAGTTACTTGGGAGAACTAATCAACCACCACCTCACTCCAAACATGTTTCAGAGAGTTGTAGAGAGTGAGATGGTCTCCCCTCAACCTCCTTTTCTCCAGACTGAGCAATCCCAGTATCCCCTCCCCAGCAGAGGGAGTTTCCCTCCATGCTTTGGCTCTGTCACACACAAGGAATATTAAGACCAGCCACGTTTCAAAAGCTGAGGATTTCTTTTTCAGAGCTGCTTTCACCTCTGTGGGGCAAAATATAGCATTGCTGTACCCCAACTCATCTTGGGGTTCATTCAGTGGAAGGCCAGAAATCAAGCTGGCTGAAGTACTGGGAGCTAAAAAGGACTTTCTCATGTCCCAAGCATACATCAGTAACTAGCATGAAGCAATTAGATTACCCTTTGCCAGCTCTCTGCCACTCCCTGTGGCCCAGGAGACAGGTTTTTAAGTTGGGCTCAGAGGAGGCTAAAGGGGGATCTCAAGACAGCCAATAACTATGGGAGGGGTAGCTCTAAAAGTGAGAGTGCTTCAGAATTTCTTCAGATAGAATCACTACTTCCACCCTTAAAAGTGTGAAACTGGTGGAAAACCCCTGTCTTTTTGCAGGAACATGCCTCCAGGAGCCTGCTGGCATAAGCCTGGGGTGTCACCAACCCTTAGTGTGGATTTGCCAATCTGTTTCATTTAAGTGCATGAAATAAAGCAGCAATTCTTGACTATTAGCTGCTTTGTTTCACTGGTAATAGTGCCTAAAAGGGGCTGAGACTTCAATTTGCTCCACTTGGAACTACTGTTCACTGTCAGAGTTCATAGACTCATTTTCAATGAGAACTGCAGTGGAACAGTGTCTGAGTTTTGATCCTGTGTTGTTTGTCCTGAACTTTTTTAAGGAGGTGGATTACAGACAATGAAAACTGAACACAAAAAAAGTTTGTTTAACTGCTCACTTGGGTGAAGAACGCAGTGTCTGCAACTGAGCACTCTACTTTCCTCTGCTGGACCCACTCCATCCCACCCCCCCACCCCCCCAGACTCAGGATACCTTCTCGGCAACCAGCTACAGAGCCCTGGGAGGACACACACTTGGGATAACCCTGAGGGGCTTTTAACAACTACCAACCTTTGAACGACCGAGAATTACTTTGGTGCCTACAAGTTGTCTGGACAAAAAGAGAAACCCAGCAAGACCACCAGGCAGAGATTGCTCCCGTGGAAGGCAGAGATTGCTCGTGGAAGCTGGAGCTTTTCAACTGAAAGAGTAGTTCAAGGGGAGGGGAAGAGCTGAGAAGGGACATAGCCACAGCCATTAATCCTATTGGGCTCATCTAATAAGAAACCAGAAAGCGAAGCTGAAAGTGTAGATAAGCTGTTTCATAACATTAACATTTAAAACAAGCCTATAATAATAATAAAAATAATTTCCCACTAAATATTTATAATATTTATTAAATAATAAATCAGTGTACTTCTAAGGTCAACTTTCCTTCAGGGACATTTATTGTGCCTGCATCCCGCTACACCTGAGGCAGACAGAACTGCTCTTCTGTGTACAAACTAGGCAAATGGGGCAGAAGACCAGGAAATAATGATTCCTGTGGAGCAAAGAAGAGGCTGAAGAGAAGCCAAGTTAAAGCATCTCTCTTGTTCCCTGGAGATATGTCCTTATCTTGATAATTGAAGAGACAATAAATAAATAAATAAAGTGTCTTATTTAGCCATGTTGTCATCGTTGGAGCTCTTTGTCTGTGGCATAGTCTGAAAAAAACTTCTGGATTGATCTGGAGTGCACAGGCCTATTTTCTATTAAAGTGTATTAATGCCAGATTCTGTGCAATTAGTGGAAAGTCAATTCCCATTACTGGTTAACGCTATTGAGTATCTGCTTTCTTTAATAAAAACCTATGTCCAGCATAAAGACTATAAATCAATAAGCAGCCACTTTCTGAATCTATTCTGTCTCCTCCAAAAATTCAGAGGAGTGCACTGCTGTTTAGCAGGCAGAGCAGGATTAAGAGATCCCTGCCCCGCAAGTGCTGACCTGCCCGCTGTGAGCCTTGCTTTGCAGTGCCCTGACCATGGCAGCTGGCTTTGTGTTTTGCTGGAGCCTTTGCTACTTTCAAAGAGCTGTACACATGCAACTGGGGTTCAAGTCTTCACACTCACTTAGCAGCATCAAAGGCTGAGTTGGCAGGAATCTCCATGGAATGAAGTCATCTCACATATTCAACTCACATATATGTGTTATTACCCAGCATCCACTGGCCAAATTTGGGACAGACCTTGGAGGTATCCAACAGCTCCTACCAGCAGTGGCCAGGGCAGACAGTATTTGCTGTGGACAAGCCGTATTGACAGGGCAGCTAAGTCAGGCTGCAGAATCCTGTCTCACGTCTGAGAAGTGTACAGCTCTGGAGCCCCCTACACAAGAAGGACATGGAACTGTTGGAGTGAGTTCAGAGGAGGCCGCAAAGGTGATCAGAGGGCTGGAGGAGCTCTGCTGTAAAGACAGGCTATGAGAGTTGGGGCTCTGCAGCCTGGAGAAGAGAAGGCTTCAAGGAGACCTTGGAGTAGCCTTCCAATATCTGAAGTGGGCTAGAGAAGGGCTGAGGAGGGACTATTTACAAGGCCTTGTAATGACAGGATGAGGACTGATGGGTTTAAACTGGCAGAGAAGAAATTTAAACTAGGTGTTAGGAAGAAGTTCTTTACAGTGAGGGTGGTGAAACACTGGTATGGGTTGCCCAGGGAGGTTGTGGCTGCTCCCTCCTTGGAGGTGTTCAAGGCCAGGTTGGACAAGGCCTTGAGTGACCTGTGCAAGGTGTCCCTGCCTATGTCAGGCGATTGGAACTGGATGGTCTTTGAGGTCCCTTCCAACCTAAACCCTTCTATGATGAAGACCAACCATTTCCACTTTAGCAGGGGGAGATTTGCAGTTCACAGCCTGGTGCTGCAAATTCACTGTGTCAATTCCACAGCAGCTTTTTGGTGGAAATCCATCTCTTGTTGTAGGACTCTCTGAGCTTGTGCTGGGACAGCTTCCTGTGTGGCATGCAGGTATAACCCACAGGGTATCTAACAGAGCAACCTGCAGGCTTCAGTCACAATCTGGTGGCATTCAGTGATTGCTGTGGCAGACAGCTCAATGTTATGCTACCAGTATAGGGGAGCAGCAAACAGAAACCTCCCCTAAATATGCTTTTGTAATGCTGTCTCCTAGGACAGAGCTTTTGGGTCTTTACATGTGAATTTCCATTCTCATGTGAAGGTGTGGCCAGTCAAGCCACTAATCATGGTTCACCTTGCAGGAGCCAGGCTGCCACAGGGCTTGAAATAATTTAGGGTGTTCACACAAGGGGATTATAGATTCTTCTTCTTGGATTTGTGGGAGATGGTAACTACTTAAGGCTGGTGGGATGCTGCCTTCCCAATGGTAATCAAAAGAAATGGCAGGGATTTCTGAAATCATCTCAATGGGTGAAATCATCTCAATGCTTAGCTGAAAATCATCTCAATGGGTGAAATCATCTCAATGCTTAGCTGAAAATCAGGTGGGGAGAAGTGGTAAAGGTCTTTTGAGCTTCAGTATACAGGTCTTCATGTCTTAACCCTTCACTCCAAATAAGGAATATGATTAGAAATTAACAATAAAAATAATTTTAAAAACAATGAAAAAAATCTTGTCCTGGGCAAGAACAAGGCAAACAAGTACTGGAGGAAGAGTGAAAGAAGATGGTATTGCTCTGCTTCTGATTTTTTTTGTCTTAGTCTTGGTTTTCACTTGTGGCTCATGGATCTGCAGAAATCCAAGGGCTGCTTCTAGGAAGTGAATAAAAGCTGAGAGCTTCTGTCAGTTGTCTTTGATTTGTTAATGGCACCTGCAGAACCAGGAGCAAAAGGAAGAACTGGGCAGCAGAAGTTAAAAACTGCTAAAGGAAAACAAAGATATTTTCTGCCTTTCCAGAGAAGCAAGGAAACAAAGCTGATTTTCTTGGGTTAGTGACCATTTGCTAAGCAGCTGAGTTGTTAGAATGAAGCTAGATGGCATTTAGACACAGACAAGACTGTTTGTAGAAATTTGCTTTTTATAGACACACAGTACTTTCCCCCAGAAGTATTATATTTTTATATAGCTAAGGAAAAGAAATTATACTGTGTGATTTAATTAAACAATTGTGATTAACACTTTGTTACAAACACCGAGCAGTGAAAAATAGAAGCAAACTGCAAGATGTCTGGTAGGTAAACATTTTCCTTTAAACTGTTGACTGAATTTGAATAATGAATAAATTGGAGGAAATTGCAATCTGCTTGTAGAAGTTCCAGAAAGAGAAAAAGGAGCCAAGCTCATAAGGTAAATTATTAACGATGGTATATTCGCTTTGCTCCAGTTATTTGTAACATAGGAAATGTGATTTGCCTGTGTATGTCATTTTAATATTAACTCAGTTGCCAGTTCAGATCCCAAATAATGAGACAGATCCAAGCCTTTCATTTCCAGGGAAGAATTTTTAATGCAAATGAAATTAATATCAATCAAACATGAGCCAGCAGTGTGCCCAGGTGGCCAAGAAGGCCAATGGCATCCTGGCCTGCATCAGGAGTAGTGTGGCCAGTAGGAGCAGGGAGCTCATTCTCCCCCTGTACTCTGCACTGGTTAGGCCACACCTTGAGTACTGTGTCCAGTTCTGGGCCCCTCAATTTAAGAAGCACATTGAGGTACTTGCATGTGTCCAGAGAAGGGCAACGAGGCTGGTGAGAGGCCTCCAGCACAAGCCCTATGAAGAGAGGCTGAGGGTGCTGGGATTGTTTAGCCTGGAGAAGAGGAGGCTCAGGAGAGACCTTCTTGCTGTCTACAACTACCTGAAGGGTGGTTGTAGCCAGGAGGAGGTTGCTTTCTTCTCTCAGGCAAGCACCACCAGAACAAGAGGACACAGTCTCAAGCTACGCCAGGGGAAGTTTAGGCTGGAGGTGAGGAGAAAGTTCTTGACTGAGAGAGTCATTGACTGCTGGAATGGGCTGCCCAGGGAGGTGGTGGAGTCACCGTCCCTGGAGGTGTTCAAGGTGGGTTTGGACATGGCACTTGGTGCCATGGTCTAGTCTTGAGGTCTGTGGTATCGGGTTGGACTTGATGATTTTTGAGGTCTCTTCCAACCTTGGTGATACTGTGATACTGTAATATGGCAAAACACTCTGCCCAAATACAGGCTAAAACTTGGGTTTAGCTTTAACACCTGAGGACCCTCTGTTTTCTTCACCTGTGGTGTGATAGAGATGCCTGCACTCAGAGGAGTTGCTCAGTCAGAGGATGAAGAGGCATGCTGCCTCACCTTGGAGATCACAAGCATGCTGTGATTTCATCTGCAGCAAGTTTGGGTAGGAGCAACTAACGACGATATAAACAAGAGTGCAAAAACCAACACATACTTAGACACAGCTGCATGCAGCTGGCAAAGCCCAAGCCAGGCAAGAGCTAGCGGGTAAGAGCTAACATCCGCCCTGGGACATTGCTGGGAAGCCTGCACTTCAGCAGGAATGTTGCACAACCTGCCTTCTTTCCATTTACAGTTCTTCCTTATTCTTCATAACTACACATCTCCAGCCCCTTTTTCTACACTCCTTATAATCACTCTTCAATCACACCAAGTGCAGGAATACATTCCTATCAAAGGGAATTGTAAATTACAGCTATATTTTTAGATTGGAGCTTTTTGTTCATTTGGTTTCAGTGTTTCCCAGAAACACTGTGATTTATTGTCTGCAGCTGGTAACTGTGGGACAACTTTGGGCCTTATATTTACACCCCAGCATGCACACAGACTCACTGCTGCTTTTCAGGCTTTGCTTTGCCAACGCATCTCAGCCTGAGGTGGACTCTTCCTTGGACTGAGAAGGTTGTCTGAAGCTTCACAGACCCATCCAAATCCAAGCAGAGACAAAGCTGCTTTGCATGTTGTTGAAGAATCACTGGCACTGCAAAAGGGACAATTTATCTCAGTTACCATCTGTGTTAATAGCAGTGTGTGAGCAGATGGACTAGCAATGCCCATGAAAGCAGCCATCAGGACAGAGCAGGTGACCTCCCCCCACAACTTTGCCTACTGATTTAAGGATGATTCTATGATTGCTTGGAGAAGAGAAGCCTGAGAGGTGACCTTATCAACGTTTATAAATACGTAAAGGTTGAGTGCCAGGAGGCTGGAGCCAGGCTCTGCTGGGTGATGCCTGATGACAGAACAAGGGGCAATGGGTGGAAGCTGAGGCATAAGAAGTTTCATTTAAACATGAGGAGGATTTTTTTTTTCCCTGTGAGGGTGACAGAACACTGGAACAGGCTGCCCAGGGGAGTTGTGGAGTCTCCCTTTCTGGAGATATTCAAAATTCACTTGCACACGTTCCTGTGTGGTCTGGTCTAGGTAATCCTGCTCTGGCACTGGGGTGAGCTTCTGAGGTCCCTTCCAGCCCCTGACATTCTGTGATTCTATGATTCTAAGTGCTCACAAGAAGGTTCTTCATCACGGCATCCACTGTGATCCTACTCATGATGTTAACTGCATCAGGGCTATGGTTGTAAGCCCTTGTGCTGACCCTGGGGAGGCCACTGAAACAGCATCCAAATATGCCACACCACTACTTGATGTACTGAGGCCTCAGTGGAACTCAGCACTGTCTCCACTGCACAACTCACATGAAACCCTCATGATCCTTGTGCCAGGGATCCTGGTGCCAACACGCTAGCCAAGGTAGATTTGGAGTTTCCTAATCCTGATGGTCTGAGAAGTCTTAAAAGGCACTGCAGCAGAGACAAGGAGAGGACCTACATTTTGTTTAGATAGGTAAAATGGGTCCTTCTGGTGTTCCATGTAAATTATTGACAGTGTCCTGAGAATCAAAGGGAAATGTCAGACTGGAGCTTAGCTTTGAAGCTGCTTAAAACAAGGAGAGAACCCTCTTATTTTAAAGGGAGGACAGAACTTCGAAGGGCATTCACTAGGAAGCTGGGGAGATTCCTTAAGAGAGCAGAGCTTCTCTGGGGCTCACCCTGTGTTCTGGTACTGCTACAACTCCCTCTACCTCATCTTCCCAAAGTTGTGCTTGGAGCACTCGTATCAGAAAGGGAGGACTGAACTGGTAAGCAGGCTCAACCCTGCTGGCTGAGCTCCTCATGCCCTTGTCACACAGCATCTGTGTGAATAGGAAGGGTTGTTGTTCTTTCAGCCCTTCTGTGTTCTGCCCATTGAAGGACGACTTGATCCTCAGTGAGGTCAAATTCACTTTTGGCCTTTTCAGAGACCTCTGCAGTGTGGCCTTGCTCTGGGTATGAATGAGCATAACGCACAAGGGAGGAAAATTTGGTTGCATTAAAAGTTTGGACCTAGTTCTATTCACTGCAGATAACAACCTATGGTGTTGGCTTTCGAGACATGGGCAGCACAAAGCATCAAGTGTAAGCATGGACCTTGCTGTACATTTCACAGGTCTGTTGGAAGAAGGAAGGCAGAAAACTTAAAGCTTACTGTATCAAGCATTTCCATCAGCTGCAAAGCCCCACACCCAGTGGCCACAATCTGCAGGGCTAGGTCACACCAGTACAGTCTCATGATGCTGACAGTGGCAAGAGAATTAAATGTTACTCATCTAGTCCTAAATCTGGTCCTTGTGAGCAGAAACAATAGTGAGAGTTGGGTTTGGGGTTTTTTGTTGGTTTTTTTTTGTTTGTTTGTTTTCTTTTCTTTTCTTTTTCTTTTTTTTTTTTTTGGCTTGATCAAAGCCTGTGCCAAATCCCCTGGAAGGATCATCTACAGGCTTCAGCATACAAAGACAATAACTTTGTCAGGCATAATTCAGGTCTGATTTTCATACTGCAGAAGGATAGCAGCTCTGGTGGGGTCATACCAAGACAAAAATGCCTCTATTTAATTCAAAAGGTGCTGGACCAGAGTTTAAATCACTGTGGAGTGTGGTCCAGTATCTTCCTCATTTATAGGCCTGGCAGGGATGTACAGCTCTTATTGTCTTGGGGTGGATCCAGCTTTCAAACTGAGCTTATGTTTCTGAGTTGCCCTGCACAGAGGCTAGGACTATGATGGTTTCTTAAAGGCTTAGAGGTTCCCCCTCTTCTTATTTTCCACTGACTGGTTCTGTATTCCCCAGAGGTTCCTTGTTAACAGCACAGACTATCACCAAAAATTAAAAACAGGAAAGGAGGAGGGGGAGGAGAGGAGGGATGAGAATAACAAGACATACTTGGAGCAGTCCTCACTGTATATTCTCTCTGTGTCCCACTGACGGTGTCATGCAGCAGGGAAATTGTTCTATCAGTGACTATGTTAGATTCATGACCCCACCACAACCTTGAATTGGCCTTTAGTTGTCGCTGATGGGAACTGAAGAACAGCTCCTGTCGACATGATTGCTGCTCTCCAATGAATCAGAACACGCAGGGCACAGAGCAGCACATTAAACTAGCAACAGAAATATATCACTGTACTTTTATATAGATGTATTGCTTTTGCCCAGGCATATAAATGATTGGGCTATCCACTTATTTTTTTTCCAAGGACTATAAATTAAAAATAAGCTAAGGGTTTTGAAATTATGTTCTCTCTCTCTCCCTTCCCCCCTCCANCTTCCTATGCCTACCTGACTACCTTTTATCTAAAAGAAATTTCTACTTCTGGATCAGGTAATTTAACATTTCAGGGTGATCACACTGTATGCATCCCTGTGCTTCTCCTGCAACTAATGAGCACTTGTAGGGCTGTAATTTTTAATTTAGTAAGACAAATATCTGAAATGGAAAAATCTTTGTAGGTCATGTGTTTGGGGAGTAGGGGTGTGTTCCCACCCTAAAAAATATTTCATAAAATAGGATTATTTCAATATACCCTAACTAAAGGTCTTGAAAGTTAGTTTGATGTACAGCTGCATAATTTATTGTGCTGCCTCAAAAAGAGAAATCTTTCATCACTGAACCTAATTTAATTTTTGCAACTTTCTCTGCTTGCTGATTGAGTCAATTTTTTTAATCAACAAACTTGCAGAGACTGGGATATGTTTTGGCCATTGCACATTTCCAGCTCTTTGCAAAGAATTTATTGCTTGCTTACCAGCTTTGGAGCCAGATGTAGAAATTATAAGCAAGCTGCTTCCCTTGTATTCTTCCCCTATCCTTTATCTCTTTCTGGGGTGAAATGCAGAACAAGAAACCATGCAGGAGCGCTTTCTTTATGGTGTGAGCTGAAGGCCGGCAGGTATTGCAGCGTTTGCTCCAGTGGCAAGCAGGCAGCCCTGCAGCTGAGCCCTGGAAGCCCTTGCACAGGCAAGCAGCCCTTGGTCAGACAAGTGGAACAACTGAGTTCTGTGAGACAGATATTTCCTACCAGAATCTGTGGGACTGGGCCTGCCAGACTGCCTTCTGCTAGTGCTTTTTAAAATGTGTTATAACAAAACACTCAACTTTTTTAACTTGACTTTTCCTGGATGAGTTGCTAAAGAGGGTTGGTGTTAACCATGTGCCTGTGTGCCAGATAAAATGAATTTGCTGTCCACCAACATGTGACCTAGTCAAAGAAAATAAATGAGCTGGTTACAGCTATGTCCCCTCTCCAGAGTCATAAACACTGTAACAGCAATCCCCATGTACCATTTAACCAACCTTTGCACAATTGAGTCTTTACTGCATACCACTTACAGGCAAAATTAGTAAGGTATAAAATAAAACCCTCTAGCTGCATTGTTATCTTTTTAAAAGACCAGAAGTTACCAGATCTAGTGATGAAATGGTCATTCAACATCCTGAAGGTTCAGCCAAACCCTATCCAGGAGATCAGTGTTCCACTATGCCATGGTCATGACAATATTTAACAACTAAAGCTTTTTTGGTCTTCTGAGCAGCAAGTGTAATACCAAAAAAAAAACAAAAAACCAAACAACCAAACCCAAAAACATAAATGCAGATTTAAAGATCTGGAGAGGGTGGAAAAGTCCAAAAACCTCCTAAGCATTTAACTACCTAGGATACATCACACAGTCACAGAATGGTGTTAGAAGGGAACTCTGAAGATCCAACCCTCTGGCAGACCACGAAACTATTGACACCTCCACCACCCTTCTCTGTTGCCACCTAGCCACTGTGCTTTAGTTCCTTAGTTGCTCAAGTGCCTCCCAGTAAACCTTTCTAAATGCTCTTGGTGTAGCCAGAGCTTGCTGAAATCTTCACTATGCTGTGCACTTCAGAACCAAGCATATGCTGAAAGCCTACCAAGGCTCACAACTATCCCAGGTGGCTAAAGGGTGGAGAGGAGCAGCTCCTCTTCATCCTGTTTTTGCAAGGAAGGGAATCACAGCTGAAGGAGAAAGGATTTATAGTGCTCTTCTGTGTGGAGACAAACACTTTGCTTGCCTTGAAGGCTGAGATAAGGACTCAACCACCCTGTGTTGGCTAGTTGAGGCAGCTCTAGGCAGCTCTCCATTGAGCCTGCCGTCTTCCAAAGCATGTGCCCAGTGAAGCCTGGAGCACTGCCCAGAGAGGCCAGCTGGCAGGCTTGAAGTCTTCCCTCACGATGCCGCCATCTAGACAGACAACTCTCCCTGGGGATTCAGTCTCTTCCAGAGCCCAGCTGAAAGTCTATATTCTTACTGTTAGGGATGCTGATAGCTTCTTCTCTAGATTATATATACATAAAAAAGTAAAATCATTCTATTTCAAGAAAAAATTATATTTGGCTTGGTGGCTGAAAGACTTCCCCAAAGCATCTGGTTCTCTGCTTGGTACACATGCCATTCGCCACGTGGCCTTGGGAAGGCCAAGCAGCCAGCAGTTGTTTGCTGAGCTGGGGAATCAGGAAGTTTTGGGCTCCTTTTTCTTCCTTTTTCCAGAGCCGCTCTAAGTATTGCCTTTCTAATTGCTCTAACATATGCACATTATTTACAAATTGACTTCTGAGCATGACTGGTGCTAAATTCTAGGCCTAAAGAAGTTTCATGTCTGAGGGTTTGCTCCTGAGTTGCTTTAGGCTGTGAGAACAAGTCTACTTTCCTTACTCTCCTGTCGGACTTGAAGAGCAACTGCTGACTGCAAAGGTATTTCTTCCTGTGCCCATAGCTGGCTCTTGCTCTTCACTCAGAAAGTGACGATCTCTTGCTGAGCTGGGGACCAGCTGAGGCATTTCCCTCTAGAAGAGGGAGCACCAAGACTGTGAGTCCAGCAAGTCTCTGCAGCTCCAGGGAGAAGCACACCCACACGTTGGAATTTTTTTTGTTAAAATACTAATTCTCTTCAAAGGCAAGGCAAGAGCTCTCATGAGCAGCCATGGAAAAGAAAGAAAATGAGAAATTGCCAGAAACTGTCTCAAAGTGGGGCGGCAGTAGCCAACAGGCAGTACGGCTCTCCAGCAAGGTGCTTTGGGTCCAGAGCTACTCACCTGCCCCTGATCTTAAGCAAGGTGAAGTTTAAGTTCTCAGCTGTCTTGTAACCACCACTCAGACAAACATGAAATACTTCCACCCAGTAGGTATAACAGGCACTTGAAGGACACACAGAAAGTCATTACTGAAAGGTGCTAACTTTTCTGATAATAAATTACTTTTCTGACTCCTCGAATGCTTTGTCAGCCCAGACAGGAGATTGTTTTATAGCACAGATCTGGCATCCTGTTTGCTTATTGATGCTATGAATGTCCATGATTTTATTTAGGGTTTAGGTTATCACCAGCTGTTGAGATGATTATACAGAGGGGAGGGGAAAAAAAAAATCTTGCAATGTCCTCGCCTGATCTATTCAACTGTTCCCCCAGCAGCTCACGTGAAGGGGAAGGTTGACAAATTTCTGATATCAAGCCCAGCTGTCAGAACAACACGGGGTAATAGCTGTCCTTGTCAAACACACCAATTAATTCACCAGCATGTCAATGGAGGTATAATTGATAGACTCCACAATCTGGCTGAGTAATGAAAGTCAAAAGCATTACTAAGACCATTTCACCTCCTAGGAGATCCCTGAGCTGTGAGCATCGTGCTGAGGGGCAGTTAAACACACCCAAATCCACTGCTTTCTGCAACAGTTGGCGAAGGTTTCGCACCAGTCTTCATTTTAAGGGTATGAAAGGGATGTGAAAAGAAGACTATGGAGCAATGGCATAACGTGGTGAACTGACAGTTTATCCAAATACTCCTTAAAGCAGAGTAGAAGATACAATT
Source organism: Eubucco bourcierii (assembly GCA_013396675.1). NCBI lineage: Eukaryota > Metazoa > Chordata > Aves > Piciformes > Ramphastidae > Eubucco > Eubucco bourcierii. Next base: position 228,063 of record VWZE01018591.1, read on the forward strand.
AGAGGACTTGTTTCTGCGGGAGAAGCGGTGTGTTCCGGAGAGCTTTCCTTTAATGAGGGAGTTGTTTGCATTGTTTTCAGAGGAAAACGTGGCCATTGTCTTAGAAGCTGCGGCTGTGGGAAGGCAGTGTCAACTCAGCAGGCTCATTAGCATAATCCTTTGTCTGGCTCAGAAATATTTGTTAAAGAACTTCTAAAACGGCAACAAAAAAAAATTTAAAAATAAATACATTGCTATTACAGTCCCCTGGCTGCTGTGCTAACTCCACTTCCAACGCAGACTGTGTTTTTAATACATGGGTTGAGGTTTTCTGGCTTCAGAAGCTGGGGTTTATATCACTCACTTGTTTTACTAGAAACAAAATGAAACAACACCAAAAAAACCCCAAAAAACCCTTAACACCAAGCAAACAAAACAAAAGAACCCCCAAACCAAAACCAAACCCCCAAAACCCAACCAAATGAAAACCCTCAAACAACAAATCCTCCTTCTGAGGGGCAATGGGTGGAAGCTGAGGCATAGGAAGTTTCATGTAAACATGAGGAGGGATTTTTTTCACTGTGAGGGTGACACAGCACTGGAACAGGCTGCCCAGGGGGATTGTGGAGTTTCCTTCTCTGGAGATATTCACCCACCTGGACATGTTCCTGTGTGACCTAGTCTAGGTGATCCTGCTCTGGTAGGGGATTGGACTGGGTGAGCTTTCGAGGTCCCTTCCAGCCTCTGACGTTCTATGATTCTGTGGTGGAATGTGCCAGCTAAAGCAGCTCTGTCCAGTCAGCCCTGCCAGCAGCCTGGTACTCATAGCTGCGTGCTCAACACGGGAATAAAATACAGAATAAACTCTTCAGGTATAAATCAAAAACCCCCACAGGATAGCAAGACAGCATGAAAAAGAACTGATGTTGGCCAAAACCTGAGCAGAGTAGGTGCTGCCCTGTTGTGTGTTTGAACCAGGTCTCTCCTCCTGCTCTTGCAGACAGTGAATCACAGAACCTTAGAGGTTGGAAGGGACCTCCAGAGATCATCAAGTCCAACCTCCCTGCCAAGGCAGGAGCACCCTGGAAGGTTAGCAGTGCTCTTCCTTATACACAGCTAGCTGTTCATGCAGGAATGTGTAACATACCTGAATTCCCCGGGAGCATGAAGAGGTACATTCCTATATTGACCCACGAAATTTGTCTCACCACCTTTCAGCTCAGCTGGGCTGCAACCACTGGGAGTGCTGTGGGAAGGCATTTAGACTCATCAGTAACGTTTACATTTGCTCGCTAGAAAGAGCAGGCGACAAAGTCAAGCCTGCTTTCCTGTGCTCAGAGCTGGCACAGAGCATGCCTGAGAGCCCTGGGGAGGGAACTGAGCCTCCCGGAATTTTACTCCATCTTCTGAGAGACTGAAATAAGAAAACGGGGCTTCTAAGAGAATTTTGGACAGCATTTGGTGGGGAGGGACTGCAGGAATGGTTCTTCAGGTAGTTCAGCAGCTAACTGAAAGACTTTACAACCACAGGCAGTGAGGAGAACAGCAAGTGAAAAAGGATTGGCGATGCTGGGTGGCTCTGCTTTCCTGCTTCCTAGGATTTATGTGCTTATGGATGAATTTAATACTTGGTGATCAAAAGAGTTCAAATAGTGGTTTTATTAATGATTTCAGCATAACCCCTAAATCCCAGGATGGCAGTAGAAATCTTCAGCTTGGTCTTAATCTTCTGACACTTTTTATTAAGAGCTAAATTAAGTGCTGTTGCCTTATGATAAAGCAGCTTACAGGAATGTGAACTGCAGCGCTGTCACACTCTCACACACTCTCACACTCACACAGAGATTGTGTACACTCTCTGCTCTGATCTCAGGTTCTAGTCAGAACAGCTAGGTCTTTCCCCAGAAAGTACTCACTGAACGGAAATATCTCCTTTTTGGCTTTTTCTGTTGATATTTTAGTAATTCTCAGTTTGTCTTTTTGACTGTGGCTCTGAGTTTGCAGAGTGATGCACAGTACCATCTGCATTTCTCAGGTTCTATCACTGCTGCAGATATCCCCAAACAGAAGAGCCCAAGTCCATATAGATTGTTTTGGCCCACAGCTGCACTCTTCCTGTTTTCCCAACACATGTTCAGGACCTGTTAAAGATCTCTTCAGGGCTCTCAGCATGTACAACTATAATGCACTTTGCAGCAAAGACTTACCTTATTCTGCCATCTGTGCCATCTGTGCTATGTGGATAAGGAAATATTAATACGCCTCAAAGAAATATGAGAATCATCTCATCATTCCTCTTTTTCTCTTCCTCCCACCTGCTCCCCAAAGTATATTGATCTTTGGTGGGCTTGTTTTCTTGAGTCAATATGAGATGGAAATAAGTGATATTTGAAGCTGTTCTCAAACCTCGAGATGGTTTATTCTGGGCTTTGTTTCCTCAGTCCCAAAGATGACTCACTTTCTAAGGTAGGCATAGTCTTATTTGCTAATTAAGGGTAATTCCATCCCCAAAGACCACAACTGCCAGCCCTAGTCTTCATTTTGGAGCTATGAGATATCGTAAGATCTGATTCTGAGTGCCTCAAATGAAGGACAGGGACTTTGGGGTTGACATGCTATTGAACTCCCACTGCTCTCTCAGGAGGGCTGGCAAGGACCCTGCTGTTGCAGAACCAGGTGGTAATACTGAAGCTGGTAAAAACATTTCTGTAGTTTCTTCATCTTTCTTATACCGGGGGCCCCAGAACTGGATGCAGTACTACAGATGTGGTCTAGCACGTGGCAAGAACAGAGGTCAAATCACTTCATCTACTGGCTTTGTTCTTTCTGACACAGTCCTGATACCGCTGAGGTCCTTAGCTGCCTTGGCACACTGCTGGCTCCTGTCCAGCTCACTGCCACCATGTTTCAGCATGGCTGCCCCCTGGTACTATATCACAGGGTTAGTCCCTCCAAAGTGCAAGAGTTTGTGTGTGTCCTTGCTCAGTTTTGTAGGTTTCTTGTTGGCACACTCTCCAGTTTGATTCCATCCCTCCAAGCCCTCCAAGGTCTCTGGATCAAAGGTGAAATGCTAATGCTGTCTTAACGTTCCCACATACGCTGTGAGGAGGGCAGGATGTTATACTGGCAGAACCTATTTCTTAAAATGCATCTAGGATACATCTAGAGAAGAAAAAAGAGGAAGCAATGGGGTCCATGGACACAGAGCATCTCCCCATGCCCCGACACTCCCCCAGCCTCAGGTTAGTTGAATCCCTGTTTAGTATAAGATATGTGGCAATATCTCAATGTTGTGGCCTTCAGTGAACACAAGGTTTAAGACTTGAGGGAAAGACATCCATAAATTCTCTGAGTGATGAATGGTTGGCAGTTTCATTTCAGTACTTTCTGCTACAGATGTTTAACATTTTTTTCTTCCAAGGGCATATGCCAGAGAACAGAACAAGGAGAGGTTTTCATCTGAGTAGTTACATGTCTGGTACAAAGCAGGCATGGTCTCAGAGGGCCAGCAGAGCCAGAGCAGTTACATATGGAGCATCCAAGTCAGGAAGAAGAAGAATGGAAACACAAGTGGGTTATGGTCTTGACAGAAGCCTGACAATAAGGTGACGTGCTTAGCCGGACAAGGTGGAAGATGTGATGTGCCCAGCTGGCAACTGCTGGTGACTTAATACTCCCAGACCGAGGCTGGGGGCGAGATGATATCCCCAGCTGGTTGCCAAGGCTTGCCTCAGTGCGTTCCCATTTGTACATGTGGCTTCTCTACACAATGAGAAGGGTGGGCGAAGTGTAATAAAGCAGCTGGTCTATTAGAAGCTAAGCTTCGTGGAGAACAGCACAAACATGCAGAATCCCCTTAATCTTAAACTTTATTACCCTAGATAATAGGCTTTGGTAGTGACAACAATCAGCTGAAATGCAGAATTGTCTTGGCTCCTGCAGCACCTGCCATGTCAGTCAGTCAAAAGCCATCTCCTGCTGCACAACAAAGTGGCTGCTTGGTACAAGCAAGCTGCAAGTTTTGTTTGTTTTCCTTCAAAAGGCTGGGGAAAGCTGGGCATCCTGCCTCTGCAGATTTCAGTCTGCACTCTGAACCTGCTGCAGGGAAAAGGCTAAAGCCATGTGAAAGCCTGCTTGCTTGCTTTACCTCTGAGGAGCTGGAGAAAGGCATCTTTTGTCCACTGAAGCCCACTCGAAAGAGCATGGTTTGTTATTCCTGCTCTGAATTAGGTCAAGCTTCCCAATACTGACCCAGCAATGAGAAAGGGAAGTACCAGGAAACCTGCTCATAAAGCCTTTATCTGTGTCATCTGTCTCTGGTATGGAATTAATTTAATTATGAGAGGCACAGTTCAGATGAAGCATCTCTCATTCTCCTTTTGGTGGAAAACCTGGACCCTGAACCAGCACACACATGAGATATCCATGCTTCTAAGTGGGCGCATAAAGATAGCTTTTGAATAAAAGACTTTACAAATTGTCTTGGTTTTATTAATTTTTTCTATGGTTTGGTTTTTTTTCTATGTTAAGTTCTTTTCCCACAGTTCTACAATTGAAAGATGAGGTAAAAAATATCTGCTCACCATAAACTGTTCTTTTAGTTAGAAATATTTCAATATGAACTTTGGTTAAGAGAATACTTTAAAAGTGACAGATGATTAATTTTTAAATCATGAGAAAGAGAATTCTAACAAAAACTTGTGCCCATTATTTCAATTTCTCCATGCCCTCTAACAACAGCTGCTACAGGCAGTGCAACAGCAGCTCACAGTGCAGGAAAATGAGCTCATTTAGGGAGGTCCAGGCAGGAGAGTTAGTAAGTCTAAATGTCATAAATAATCTTATAAACATTAAAGTTCAGCCTAGTGAGTTAATTTTGATTCTGTTTTATTCACAGAATCACAGAATTAACCAGGTTGGAAAAGACCTCTAGGATCATTGAGACCAATCCTTTCACCTAACCCTTCTACTTACCTAAACCATGGCACTAAGTGCCTCATTCAGCCTCCTCTTAAACACCTCCAGGGATGGTGACTCCACCACCTCCCCAGGCAGCCCATTCTAATGCCAATTACTCTTTTAGTGTTGAACTTCTTCCTAACTTCCACCCTGAACCCGTCCTGGCGCAGCTTGAGGCTGTGTCCTCTTCTTCTGTCCCTGCGTGCTTGGGAGAAGAGACCAACTCCTGCCTGACCACAGCCTCCTTTCAGGTAGTTGTAGAGAGCAATGAGGTCTGCCTTGAGCCTTCTCTTCTCCAGGCTGCACACCCCCAGCTCCCTCAGCCACTCCTCACAGGGCTGTGCTCCAGGCCCCTCACCAGCCTTGGTGCCTTTCTCTGGACATGTTCCAGCACCTCAACATCTTTCTTAAATTAAGGGGCCCAGAACTGGACACAGCACTCAAGATGTGGCCTAACTAGTGCTGAGTACAGAGGCAGAAGGACTTGCCTGGTCCTGCTGGCCACACAATTCCTGATACAGACCAGGATGCCATTTGCCTTCTTGGCCACCTGGGCACACTGCTGGCTCATGTTCAGTCACCTATCGATCAGTATCCCCAGGTCCCTCTCTGCCTGGCTGCTCTCCAGCCACTCTGTCCCCAGCCTGTAGCTCTGCATGGCGTTGTTGTGGCCAAAGTGTAGAACCTGGCACTTGGGCTTGTTAAATCTCGTGGTGTTGGACTGTGCCCATCTGTCCAGCCTGTCCAGGTCCCTCTGCAGAGCCCTCCTGCCCTCTAACAGATCAAGGCATGCTCCCAGCTTGGTGTCATCTGCAAGCTTATTGATGGAGGACTCAATCCCCTCATCCAGATCATCAATGAAGATATTAAACAGGACTGGGCCCAGCACTCACCCCTGGGACACACCACTAGTGAGTGGCTGCCAACTGGCTGTGGCACCATTCACCACCACTCTTTGGGCCAGGCCCTCCAGCCAGTTCTTAACCCAGCATCAGAGTCTTTCTCTTTTAATGTTTAGTATTTCACTGCCTCCTCTGAAGAAAGGAATGGTTGGAGAATAAAAAGAAATAAATGGAACCCATCAGTGTATTTTGACTTGCAGAACTACAGAAAGACAATAGAATGTGCATTGAAACTTGCCTCTACCTGAAGGTAGAGGCAGTTAAGCCTGAAATATGGCAGCAGTGACCTTTCAGCTGCACACAATGAGTGGTGGGAAAGCATTGTCACAGCAGAGCAGAAGCCATCAAGTAAACTGGCAGGCAAGAAATGGGTAACAAGGAAGCCTGAAAGAGGATGCTGGTACCATCTCAGCAGAGCTTTAGAAGAAACACTGCTTCAAGTCTGACTTACCTCACAGAGTCACAGAATTATTCAGGTTGGAATAAACCTCATCTGAGTTGCTTTGAAACTCTTCTTCTTGTCCAAGCACTTGGAGAGCTCCCACCAGTTCACAAGTTTTATCCTGTCTCAGTAGGACCAAACTCCCCTCCTTCAGTTGGTTCCGCTTCCCCTGGCAGACACAACCGAGACACCACAGCTTCCTCTGTGATGCTGTATTGATTTCTGGCAGTCTCTCTTTCCCTAAGGAATTGATTGCACTAGATCAAATTAAGAACAATCTGAGCATTTAATGGGGCTCCTTCAATACGATGAAGTTTGATTGCCTGAAGTTGAAGTTCATGATAATTATTTATGCTGACGGCAGCCTCACAGCCAATAAAGACTGACCTGTGCCTGAAGGCTTCAGTCTCTCCATTAGAGAATTATTTTTGTCCTGCTGTGCTTACCCAATACACATACTTCTTCTTGTTAAACATGGGAATGATGACCAGAGAACAAAATGCGTTCTATTTCCACCAAAGCTGCTGTCAGAATTCTAGCTTTGCTTCTGTTCTGTTACCAGATTAAACTCTTGTGTCTGACTAGCAGCAGTACCCAGTCAGCTTCATAAAATCATAGTACCACATGGTTGGAAGGGACCTCCAAAGGTCATCTAGTCAAACCTCCCTGCTAGTAAGCACAGACAAGTAGATCAGTTTGCTCAGAACCCCGTCAAGCCTGACCCTGAATATCCCCAGGGATGGGGTCTGTACCTTCCCTTTGGGCAACCTGTTCCAGTGTGCCACCACCCTCACAGTAAAAAACTTCTCCCTACTGTCCAATCTAAATCTCCCCCTCTCGAGTTTAAAATCATTGCCCTTTGTTGTAGGGCTATATGCCTTTGCTATATGCCTCTTTCTCTTGAGCAGCCAGCCCTGATCCCTGCTCCTTCAGTCATGCTTTTCTCCCTGGTGCAGATGTCTTCCTCTGTGCAAGTTGTTGGTATTAGAACTTTCACCTGCAGGAAGAGCTGCCCTGACTTACACAACAATTCACCATCCAAGGATCTGAGCAGAAAACTTACTCTCCTAGCTTGTCTAAATGTAAAAACGATGTTATAAGGGAGAGTTTGTGTAACAGTCAGAAAATGCGACAGTGAAAGTGAAGCTGCGTGGAGGCAGCAGTGTCCCTGGGCCAAGACTGACTCTGGCAGAGCAGCACTGCTCCAAACACACTGCTTTGGCCAGGCAGAAAAGCTGCACTCCTAAGCTGGCAGCTGATCAAAGGGGGAAAAGCACATTTGAGAGTTTCCCTCGGATGGTTCTGTTTGTTTCCTGTTTTGGCTTTCAGTTGCTGGAACTTTGTATATGTTTTGGTTAAGCTTTTTTAAACCCTGTAAAGGAAACCTTGTCTCAGCAGGTTGCTCTGAAATCTAACAAAACCTTCGAGGGGCCAGGCAAAAGGAGGGTGGAGCTGCCCCCCAGTACTGGTCAGGCTTTGCATTTGGGGAGGGAAGTTGGACACTTGGAGCAAGAAGGGGATTTTTGGCAGTAAGGCTCGATCCAATCCAAAAGGTTCAAACCTGTTTCTCATTTAAAACTAAATAAAATATAGAAGGAAGAAGTCAGGGAGGCAACAGGAAGCTGCTCTGTTCTGCTGAGCTGTTTGGGCCAGTCACAGCCCTGCTGTAAGCTCTTCAGCAACACTGAACTGAACTTGGGGTGACCCTCACAGGCAAGAGTTGCTTTACCATTAGTTTGAAGACAGCAGCAAGAAACTCTCTAAAAATAACCACAAGCTTAAAATAAATTTCAGCAGAGGAGACCTACCTGCTCATGTGAAGGATCCAGTGCATCTCCCATGTTTCCCATCATTAGCATCACAGCTCTTGGCAGTTTGAAAAATGACACTTTTCAAGGGATTTCCAATGCTTTCTGCTCCAGTGTCTAACCTGGCAGGAAGCCAGCCAGGACAGACAAGAGGTGGCCTTTAAAGGAACCTCATGGGGCAGCTCTGGGCCACCATCTCTGCTCATTCACCCCAATACCTAGCTTACTCAAAAGCAGGACATGAAACCAAATTTAATTGCAGTGCCTGCAATAAGCATCTTTCCTTGCCTTGTAGCTGTATACGGTTCATTTAAAATAGCCACAGCATACCTTGCAATGTTCAGTACCCAAAAGCCCACCAAAACCTTACTTCATTAACTTTGTGAGAGGAGAATGAGGCAACTTTCTGCCCACCAGCAGGAAAAGAGGAAATTTCAGCTGCAACTGCTGGAAGAATTACTTGTTCTTGAAGAGGGGCCCACGGAACACATGCAGAGCAGGAGGCACAGTTCACAATTCTAGAGCACTTTTAGTGCTTTTATAATTCCCCATTATAATTAACCCCCTGGAAATTAACCCTTACCCTGGTGCCAAGGCAGGGCACACACCCACACACCTCTTGCTGCTGCACTGAATCTGAGATCCAGAAATCCCCAACATTCACTCAGTTTGATGGGAAGTAGTTCTTCTTCCAGTAGGGAAGAAGACAGCCTTTTATTTAAGCAGGATGAAGTTTGCTTTTGCTAGCCCATTCTGTGCTGGCACACAAGGGAGTCCTCTCAAAGGCTGAAGACCAGGAGCTGGTGAGGGTGAAAGCTGTCAGCCATGCTGTGTGGGCCACAGGATGACCTTTGATTTGGTGGGTGATGGAGAAGAGAGACAAATTGCTGTTCTCTGGCTAGGTTGGGGACTGACCTGTTGAAAGGATGTGGGGGTCCTAGTTGATGGGAGGTTGACCCTGAGGCAGCAACGTGATCTGGTGGCCAGGATGGCCAATGCCATTCTGGGACGTATTAGAAAGGCTGTGGTTAGTAGGTCAAGCAAGGTTCTCCTGCCCCTCTCCTGCTCTGGTGAGGTCACATCTGGAGTACTGTGTCCAGTTCTGAGCCCCTCAGTTCAAGAGGGACATAGAACTGCTTGAGACAGTCCAGTGCAGAGCCACAAAGGTGTTGAAGGGAATAGAACACCTCTCTTATGAGGAGAGCCTAAGGAAGCTGGGGCTGTGCTGCTTGGAGGAGCCTGAGAGATGACCTCAGCAATTCTTATAAATACATGCAGGGTGAGTGCCAGGAGGCTGGAGCCAGGCTCTGCTGGGTGATGCCCAATGACAGGACAAGGGGCAATGGGTGGAAGCTGAGGTATAGGAAGTTTCATATAAACATGAGGAGCAATTTCTTCTGTGAGGGTGACAGAACACTGGAACGGGCTGCCCAGCGGGGTTGTGGAGTCTCCCTCTCTGGAGATATTCAAAACCCACCTGGATGTGTTCCTGTGTGATCTGGTCTAGGTGATCCTGCTCTGGTAGGGGGTTGGACTGGATGAGCTTTTGAGGTCCCTTCCAGCCCCTGACGTTCTGTGATCTCTCTCAGCTGAATTCTTGCAGGCAGCTGCATCACAATACAAACTACCCAGAGAATGTACCTGTCCACCTTGCATACCTCCTCTTATTAATGTTTCAGAGAATGGTATGTTTAAAACAGGCTGTTTGGGCCATTGGGGAGCAACAATAAACACATACATGGAATTGCACACGGCAGTCAGTGAACAATCCAGGCTCCTGTGTTCCATCCTCAGAGGAAGATTTCAAGTATTTAAGGAATTTGTATCAAGTTCCATAACAAGCCTATAACAAATATATAGAAAATAAAATGTTTTGAACTTTAAATACCAGCAAGCTCCAGAGAGATCAGACCTGCTTTCTCTGCACTGTCATCCATAAATGGGGCCCTTTTTCTTTTCCCTCCCTCCCTCAGACCCCAGCTGTAAACTGAAATACTCACCTGAGAGCAGATATTCAAACCCAGGTAACCCTAACACAGTACTTTGACAAACCAGAGAACTGACTTCTGAGAAACAAAATGAAGTAGTCTACATCCTTCACTTGTTTTCTGATTAAATGCACTTCTGCTCTGTCATCACTGATGGGGTCAGTTTGGTCCAGCAACTTTTGATGAGGCAAAGTGGTGGACTTGCTGTTGGCTTTTTTTAAGTGCCTACATCTTAGGAAAAAAATTGGCTATATCAGCTCACTAAATAACAAAACTCATGAAATTGCTTATTTTAGTCATCCTTTGAACAAGCAGCAATTATGCCTGTAATAGGAAAATGAGGTTTTAATGCTGATTAATGAAACTGCTAAACTGTCAAGATTGCTATGGGTCCCTGGAGACTGTCCCCTAAAATAGTTGCCATCGTATGTGTAATATGGTTTTTTTTGTAGGACCAGATGTGAAGCATATGGTGACCTATTGCAGCAGGGATGAGCCATAAGTCCTGGTTGAATTATACTGGGCAAACTACCTAAAGGGAAAGATAACATCCAGTGATTATGATAGGATCATGGCAGCTTTCTAGGGTGGAAGGGACAATGATGGACTTGGGAAGTTGCCTGGTTCTGTTAATTGGTCGTGCTTGATAAGAGTAACACTTATTCTGCTATGCTTATCCATATCCTAGAGGAATACCATGCTGATGGCTGTGCAAACATACTGTAAAACAGTCCTGTCACTGCCTACCACTTGTTCTCTCTCCTGCCCCTTTCAGGTACCCAATATTCCCATTGTTGAAGGGAAGTCCTGTGAGGAGGTAAGTGCTGCTGAGGGAAACCTGTGCCGCTCCCCAGTTCTTGGCCTGAAGGCTGGCAGGAGCAAACCTTGAGGTATTGATGCAGGGGAGGAAATGTGCTGGTTGACTAAAAGGATACTCTACTGTCCAGACCACAAAGTAAGACAAGCTCCTGCACCTAGGTCGGTGCAATCCCAAGCACACCTTCAGGCTCAGTGGCAAATGGCTGAGAGTAGCCTTGAGGAAAAGGCCCTGGGGGTCTGGGATGATGAAAAGTTCAACAAGAGCCTGCAGTGTGAGTGCAGCCCAGACAGCAACTGTGTGCTGGGCTACAGCAAGAGCAGTGTGGGCAGCAGGGCAAGGGAAGGGATTTTGCTCTGCTCTCCTGAGACCCCACCTGGAGTCCTGTGTGCAGTTCTGGAGCCCCCAACATGAGAAGGACATGGAACTGTTTGAGCCAGTCCAGAGGAGGCTACAAAAATGGTGAGAGGGTTGCATCAGCTCTGCTATGAGGACAGGCTGAGAGAGTTGGGGCTCTTCAGCCTGGAGAAGAGAAGGCTTCCAGGAGACCTTAGAGTAGCCTTCCAGTATCTGAAGGGGGGGGTACAGGAGGGCTGGGGAGGGACTATTGACAAGGTCTGGTAATGACAGGATGAGGAGTAAAGGATTTAAACTGGTAGAAGGAAGATTTAAACTGGATGTTAGAAAGAAGTTCTTTCCAGTGAGGGTGGTGAAACACTGGCACAGGTTGCCCAGGGAGGCTGTGGCTGCTCCCTCCCTGGAGGTGTTCAAGACCAGGCTGGATGAGGCCTTGAGCAACCTGTTCTAGTGGGAGGTGTCCCTGCCTATGGCAGGGGGTTGGAACTGGATGATCTTTGAGGTCCTTTCCAACCTAAACCATTCTATGATTCCATGATTCTAAGTAGACAGGGATGAAAGAACTATGTGATGATGCTCACTGTTCTTCTAGGCAAAGAGATAATCACAGTAAAACTAGGCACATTTTACTTCTTTCTGGCTGTTTAATCACTGGGACAGGGTCCTTGCCCACAGTAACCTGGCAAATAGCTGCACACAGCTCTGGAGGGCTGTCACAAGAGTGCTGGTGTGCCCTGGCAGGAGGAAGGAGGGCAAGACTCTTCTGACCAACCATATTTCCCCATACCCATTACCTTGATAGTTATCCAATACTGTACTCGCTCTTCAGTACATTGGCAGGTAGTAGCCACAGCAGAATATAATGGACTCCTTTTCAGTTTTGCTGCTGTCATGTTGTATTACTCCTTGGCATGATTCTGTCAATTTATGAACAGTTTAACCTATTTACTCATGTGTAAATGGACAATGATTGAAGATTAGAGAGGCTTCATTTGCTATGAAGAGCTATTTTCCTGTCTCAAAGGAGAAAGAAGCAGCTGAGCTAGATGGCAGGTCACCTACTTCTTACCATGGATGGAGCAAATTACCATCACAGTCAGCCTACACTGTGAGAAACAAACACACAACAGCAGGGCTACACACCAAGTTTGAGAGGCCAGAACTCTACAGAGAGCTATTTCAGTAACTGAGCACGTGAATAAACATGCAGGATGCTTCAGATCCACACACACTTGCACTGTGTTTCATCTTCATTTCTGCAATCAGTGCTGTCTGGCCAAGATTGTTTCTAGCTGAATGTATGTTTGCAGTAGGGAGGGAATTTTGTGTTATTTCCTCCTAAACACATTTCCAGTATTTCTTCCATTGCCATATTCTTGGCCTTTAAGATTGTTCTATCAGATTAAAGCCCTCTTCTTTGAACCTGTAAAGTTCTGCTGTTTCACAGCACCCGGTCTTGCATCTCTAACCCATATGAGTTCACAAACTTCATAAAATCAGAGCCACAGAAATGCAATTCTGTAACCACACAAGGCTGATCTATTGCAGTAAAAGCCCACTTCACACTGTCTGGCAAGAGAAACTGAGGTATTTTCTTCACATGGCCAAGCTTTCTGTGACAAATAATGCTACCACAGTTTAACTGGCATTTGTACAGATATTCAGGCCTGCAAATGATACCAGTGAAAGCCACAGTTACAGCTGGAGTTGTCTGCATATGGTTACTACACTCCAGACAGATAATTCCTTCCTTGGAAAAGTCTGTTTTCATAGTAACGTAGCTACAAAGCAGCCTCTCAAGTGCCACTGTGTGGGTAAAGCACATCACAGACAGAAGGTAATGACTGCTGACACCAGACCAGCTTACCTCTTGTTCCATATAAAAGCCAGCAAACTCTAAATCATCAGTGCAACCATGCTGCTTACCTGCCCCCATTGTCTGAGTGTGTCTTTGCAGCAGGGAGCTAAATCTATCAGAACACAGTTTAAGAAAAAAAATTTACTGCATGGCATACAGAAGCCTCACTGGCTGGGCTGGGAAAAAAAAAAACAAACAAAAAAAACCAAGCCAGTGATTAAGATCTCAACAAAGAGCACTTCCTACCCAAGGATTAGCAAACTACTTCACACAACCCCCCTGCCCCAAACCAATCAACAGAACAACACTCCCTAGCCCAAACAACAAAACCCGAGGTGGGATGCTCTTAAAATTGTTCCTGTCCTGGGCACTTTGGCACACACCTTTGTAAACTTTGCCAGAAGGGAGAGGTCAGTAAGCAAGTCATGTAATGGTTTGGGAGCTCCCCACCCCCCACACTTTGTAGAATGACCCAGACTAGACTCGGCCGGCTGGAAGTTAAGGACTGAAGCTCTATTTACAGCTCAGCACAATGTACAAGCAGAGATATACACTATAGACAGGAATAGTTACAGAAATAGACAAGGTAAAGGTACTACAGCAACACAACTCCCCTCCCAGAAATCAGAGACCCCAGGAGGGGCTCCCAGCCACCCTTCCACCTTCTCCCCACCCCTGTACCTTACCCCAAGGTTTGCCTTACGCGCAAGGTGAGCTTGGAGGATCGGCCAGGGGGGTTAGAAGAAAAGTAGTTAATGAGGTTACTCAGCAGAGAGGAGAAAAAAGCCAGGAGCTGCTAGACCAAGACACTGTGCCCCAGAGACTGACTTATCTATGTTTTGGGTACTTAAACACCTCAGCAAGCCTATGAGTGAAGTAGACATCACCATTGCTTCCTTTTCCCAGCCTATAATTTCCTCTATTAAAATATTCCAATTAGCCTCAAACCAGCACAAAGTCACCAAATTCTCCTTGTCTAACACTTGCCTACATGTTTAGGTCCAGAAACCTCAGGGTGTCTATAGAATGCTCTTTCTGGTACCTATTTGTTAGCACTGGTTCCATCTCACAGCTTGAATGTGAATGTTTTGTGGGTTTCTACTTTGTTCCTCCTAGTTAGGAAGCTGGCTCATTCTCCTTGTATGAGCTTTCCAAATCAAAAGGTGTGGGGAACCAAAGAGCAATGAGATGTCAGAGTAGGAAATAAGGGTTCAGTCCTTTGACTGGCCACAGGTCAGAGGAATGACTGTATCTGATGATCTTGATTTTTGTCTCATGGCTGTTCCAACTAAAATATACCAGTTACTGGCCATGTGCTTTCTCCAGTTACTTGACTTGAGCCACACAGCAAAAGGTCTCCCTTACCATGTTGGACAGTGTGCTGGTTTGAGGCTAATTGGAATATTTTAATGAGAAAAATGAGATTATAGGCTGTGAAAAGAAAACAATGATGATAACAACTTCACTGATAGGCTTGCTGAGACATAAAAAAGCAAGGACACAAACATAGTTAAGACAGTCTGTCTGTCAGTCAGTTTTTGTGTTTTCTGGTGTTCTGCTTGGATCTGTGTAACCCAACTAAGCATTCTGCTTCTAACTCCCCTTGCTGATCCTCCCAATTCACCTTGCATGTAAGGCAGATTCTGGGATAAGAGAGGGGGGTGGATAGAAGCTGGAAGGGTGGTTGGGAGCCCCTCCTGGAGTCTCTGATTTCTGGGAGGGGTATTGTGTTTCTGTATTACCTTTAACTTGTATATAACTGTAAATATTTGTAATATATTGTAAATATCTGCTTGTATGTTGTGCTAAGCTGTGAATTTAAAGTTTCATTCCTTAATTTCCAGCCAGCTGAGTCTAGTCTGGGTGATTTCATTGTGTGTGAGGGCAGGTAATTGCCAAACCATCACAGACAGCTGACATCAAGTCCAGGAGGGCTCAGCCTTGCCTGGAGTGCCACTCTCATGCAAATGAGAGCAGCAGCTTTTCCAAGCAGGTATTTGTATAGCCAGTTGTTTGCTTTAGGGCATTATACTTATAACAGTGAATTTTAACTGCAACTATCCACTGTGCTTGAGTCTAGCTACTAACTAGTAGCTCCAAAGAAATTTTGGAACAAGAGACAAGACATTTATCACAGGACAATGTCACAAAACTGGAATTTTCCTTTTTTTTAAATGTACTTCTAGACACCAGAAGGACATTAAAGCATTGGGGTATCCAACAGGAAACATGTAAAGATACATGAAAATCTGGCTTCAGTTTGATAACAGAAACCCAAATAAAAAATTAAAATAAACCACTTGAATTTCATTTTAAGCTGATAATTAACAGGTATTGAATGCCAAAGTTCTATAGCAGGTGTAATTCATTATGAACGATGAGCCTATGTATTGTGTAGTTCTAAGTCAGTAAACTCAACAGCACTTTGTATGAGGAGTTGTTCTGTTGATTACGAGACCTTAATCAATACACTCTTACTCCTCTTAGGAACCACCACTCTCCCAGCCTGAGCTGGGCCTCAGCCAGGTGCCTTGTAGTGTCAATACAATGCTCAAATATGCTATCTCCAAAACTCTCTGGATACCTCATAGCACAGAGCCAATAACAAGGTGGTGCTGCTGACAGAGCTGTAGTCTGTGTCTTGCAGTAAACATTTTGTGTCTTCTTCAAACCTTTTAAACAATCTATGACAGTGATCATCTTCAGAGTCTGGACTAAGCTAATTCATCACTTATTTGCCTGCTGAAGGAAAGAAAAAAAAAACAAACCAAAAAACCACCACACCAAGATGCACTTTAACAGTTTTAAAATGACTGAAAAAAGTTTTTTGCTCTGTGTCCAACAGAGATTGCTTGTCTGTAACCCAGAGGTTGATTTTACCTGTTTATCCTATTCTAGCTTAACTAAACATGCAGGAATTAGCTTTGATTTTTGTTTCCTGTCTATCTGCAAGTATTCTCTGTCAGAAGCCAGCCTGAGTTCCAGGATCCTGGGATGATTTTCTTGGGGTAACAAAGAAATTTTCTCCATCTATTTGCAAAGGAAAATGTACAAAAAAGGAAAACTGTAATTATCTAGATCTAGAACATTGCTCAGGACACACAGATTCAGTTCCTAGGATCGTGAGATCTCCTGTGTGATCAGTCAGTTACCTTTCAGCCTGTTCACTCCAGAGGCTCCCTTTCTCCTATCTGTTCAGTTTCCTGTTCCTTTGGACTGAGCTTCACGCAGGAGATCCCTTGTTATGTGCACTAGGAGCTCCAGAACCAACCAGACCCACAATGACTTTGTGCAGCATTATCTATATTGACAATTAACCACTAAAAAGTTACACTCTTCCTCCAAGGGCAGCTGGAAATACATGTCAGGGATGTTGAAAATGCTTGTACAGTATGCAAAAAACTTCAGTTTGTCCTGCTGTTCCTTCTGACCCTCCATCACTGAAAGCCCTTGCAGACTGACGTGTGTGAGACACATTAGTAGTAAGAGCAGTGCAGAGCTACTTTTTTTGTAATTGGATTTGAGGAAAACTCAATCTTTATTTTATACTTTCAAGTCTAGTTTTGACTATTTTGCAGTTTATCTGAACTGCTAGGATTTTCACAGTCCTAGCTCCTCGGATCACAAAGCTGACAAGTCCTATTGTACCCTTGAGCCATCGACCCAGGAAGAGATGAATGTAGGCCATTCATTCAGTTACCCTAAACTGAGACACAGGGTTTTGTTAGCCACTCTCTCATGAGTGTAAACCTTAGGTACAGCATAAGTTACTATAAGCTGGGTAATAAGAATTGCAGGGAAGTGCTACCTTGAAAAAATGAAGGCCTCCTATTTCTGTTCTATCACCAACAAATCCCAAATTGAGCCTGAGGAAACCTCCCTCAGAAAATCCTAGAGGTAAAGCAGAAGATGCATCCTTATCACCACATCCTAACTGAATCACCACCAAACTGCCTGGCGCAGGCTGGAGATGGAGGTATGGGAAGCCATAGCCAGATGGGGAAAAAGAAATCAATATGGATGACTGAAAACTGATTTAGTGTATTGAACTCACTCAGACTTCTCCTACATTTCCTCTTGATTAAGCTGACAGGAACTGAAGGTGAAAATGTTAAAACCTGACTTTAGTCTTGCACGCAGCACTCAGGCTGCACTCATTCATTAGAGTCCCTTTCTTTGCGCTTCTCTAGGTTGGGAGTGCTCTGATGGCAGAGACTTCCTGCAGAAGTACATAGGGTATCCCACAAGGGCTGAGAGCTTGGTTACTGCCCAAGCCTTTCCATAACATGATTTGATCTGAGTAGCATGTCAATATAAAGTAGCAAGAGGAATCTGCAAGGAAGTTAGGATCTGCAACTCAAAACAGATAAAAACAAAATGCATAGCTTTGTGTTGCAGGCTTTGCTCCCTGTAGCTTTTACAATGCATTCCTCTTTCCAATAAGAAGTTACCATGTGGGGCAGGGGAATTCAGGATCCCTGCCTGCCTGTAACTGCTAAACAATTATTTACTTATTTAAAATTAAAAAANGGGAAAAGTAAGGGTGAAACATAATTCAGTAAGGTGTGGTCAAATGTAAGGTCTCCAACAAAGCCCTTGGGTCAACTTAACACAGAATGGAAGGACTACAGGGTTTGGAAGTCTCCCTGACTTAAATTACAGATAGTTTCCACGAGTTTCCTTAATAAAATTTGTCTAGGGAGAAAATATTGGTGTCAATGAGGGGAAAATTGTCAGATTCACAGAAAATGGAAAAGAGAAAGGCAGCTTCAACCAGGAGTTAGTCATCGATCTATTTCTTAGACAGAGTCTTGGCACAACCCATTCTCCTGGTAGAACTTGCCTGGAGTAGACCAGATTGATTTGACAGTCTCTTAGCCTAATAAATGCTTGACCTCAAGGTCTGCTGAATTCACTAAATTCACTATGCAGAGAGAATCGGGAACCAATCACCTCTGGGGAACATCCTGTTGTGCAACCCTCCCCTGATAAAGGCCTTGACTGCTTTCAGCCTTATCGAGATGACTAGATGAAAGCTGCTCTCGGAAGAGGAAAGGTTAATCGACTACGCTGCTGTTAATCAATCACTTGGAAAGATTCAGCACTTACAATAGGTAGGGCCCTCTTCCTGCCAAGAGGTTCTTGCATGTTAACCAGGGGCCATCTCCTCCAGTCTGAAGGATGAGCAATAGACAGAAACACAATCCAAATAGATGCCAGGTGTCTGATCCAAAGCCAGCTGAAGTCAATAGAAAGACTCTCAGTGAGTTCGATGGGCTTGGATCAGACACCGGAGAAAGACTTATTACCCAAGGTTTATTCTGCATACAGACATTGAGCTACACTCAGTAGTGAAGGATCCTTGAAAAGAAGCAGATTCATCACACTCCTGCCTCCTTGTGAAATCAAACTTCTTCAAACCATACTGTGTCCCATTTACCCTGATTGCCAGATATGGCTGACATCCAACAAAGGAAAATTACCTGCCTGTGACAGCAAAGACAGACACGTGCACACTGCACAATCTCTACAGAGGAAAGAAAGAAAACATACCAAGCTGCTTAATGTTTTCCTGGCCTTTTTGTAATTGCCTCTAGCCAAAACGATAGCTTTCCCAGAAGAGGAAAAGCTAGATCAGTTTCTGAAAGGACAAAGGAAAATGGAGGGAATCAAATTAAAAAGATCTTGCCATGGAGAAGAACAAGCTCAGTGTTGAACAGCAGGTGGTATGCAAGGCAATGTTGAGAAAAGAAATACAGCAGAAAACACTCACTTAGAAAGCGCCTCTGAAGAGCAGGTATTTCTCTAAATTAACAGCTGTGTTCAGCACCATCAGCTGATCACAAAGTGCTGACTACCCTTGATGCCTGTCCAGTAGAGATGCTCAGGCTGTTCTCACAAAACGAAGCACTCGCATCCCTTTTGAGCACCACTGGATAACACACCTGGTTTCACCACACAGCCCAGAAGCCACATGGCAGACAGTTGAAACCAAATGATACGCACCTTTAGGACAGCTACAGGTACCAGTTTACACTTTACTGCAGGCTGGTCCAGACTTCTGCTTCTTCAAGGCATTGTTTCTGGTGTTTTCCCACCACCAGTCTCACCCAAGGCTGAACTTACGCCAGCCTTTACTGACTCCATCTGCTGCCAAAATGTTTCAGGCTCCTCAAATCCTGGAACAAAGCTGCTGGTTTGAGATTTGACTTCAGGAACAACCCAGTTTTCCCCAGAGGCAAATACCTAAGAATGACAGAGTGGTGCCACGGACTGTACCTGAGAAGAGGCTAGTGAAGAGGCGCCAGGTCCTTGAGAAGGCTAGAAAGCAATCCAGATGCAGTGGCTATTGTCTGCTCGCATGGAAGGTCACAGCACTACAAAGCATTCCAGGCTGCTTCCTCCTTATGCAGTGGTAACAAGCAAGAGATCAGTGAAAGAGAATGCTCTAAGGTGCACTGTGTCTACAATTTCTATATGCTCCAAGAAAATGTTCTGAGGAAGGACAGATCTTAAATGTAGCTGTGTTCTTCACCACTGAACAGCTGTGGCTGCCAAACCCAATTCCTTAGTCTTCCCATTGCTGGCTGAAAAAAAACAACTCTAGCATACACTGCAGCAACTACACCCAGAAGGGAGAACTGATACTTGGTGACAGCTTTCCCTTTGCCTCAGTTGATAAAATAACCATCAGTGCAAGAACAGCAGGGCAGGTATCATTAGAGTGAAGGTGCCTGTCTGCTATGTAAGCAAACCTGACAAGAAATCCCACATACAAAACAAGAACTTGATTTAAGAGGTTCAGCAGCTTCCTTCCCAACAAAGGCTTTGGTATAGCAGCCTTGTAAATGTGAAAATCCCAGCCAAGCTCCATGACTGTGTGTAACATGCATTGCATGAAATTCACAAGCAGAAGTCCTCTAAGTAGCACTCTACCAGCCCAGAATTTGCTGTCAACAACCTTTCTAGCAAAATGTCAAAAGTTAACAACCTGCTACAATAAATGGGGCTACTCTGTGGCTTTCCAGGTCTTGTTTCCACAGCGTCTTACCTCTTCATGTCTGAAACTGGATTTCCCCAGTTGTAACTCATATTTTTGAGCAAGACTCTGTTATTATGCACTCAACTGCACTGCAGTGATACCAGCAAGTCCTGCTGTGTTTGCCATTCCACTGGCATACTCTGACCCCACACTCCCCTACAATTCTCTTGCCAGTGGCCACCAAACTGTGAAGACATCTAGATAAAAAGTGATATATTTCATCTATGACTATTCATTTCTTAACCCATAGTGGATGAGCACGAGACACCTGCAGCTCGATACTAATGACCAAGTGAGGAAGTAAAAAGGTTACTGCCTAATCAATTTTCCTCGTGTCACTTGGAATAGTATCCTACAAGGCTTAACTGCACAAACTTGGTTGCACTGAATTTTAAGACCTGAAGACAGAATCTCTTCTGTCTAAAAGGAATGGAAAGATGGATGGCAGGGAAACGGAAGGAAAAGTCCTCTGAGTGCTTTATCGACCCGAATCACATCTTATGAATGGTAAAGCAATAAAAATTTATTGAGAAATAGAAAAGTTCTTACTTACCCTTATCATTGCCCCACCCCTCCCAACCTGTTAATGCCACAGAAAAATGCAAAATTCCCTTCAACCACATATTTAAAAATCTTGCAATTTTATTTGCATATAAAGGCCGCTAGATATAATATCACAATAAATTTAAAGAAAACAACTGCTTTTCTAAATTCCATTAACAAGGTAACATAAACCAGAACAAAGCTTCATAGCATTTACAGTGGTAGAACAGAAATAGCTATCTGCAACAATATTTTGTGCTAGCGAGATTGCATTTACACACAGTGCAAAATAAGAAAAAGGAAATTAAAAATAAAAAAAAAAAAAACAACAAACAAAAACCAAAAAAGACAAGAAGAATATTTAAATATAAAGGACAACTAAGCCTTATTTTAGTTAGGCTTGATTGTATCCATTTGACTCTATACATGCCTGGACTACGACAAAAGGTTTAACTCAGGCTCTTGAAGGCCTTGAGCACTTGGAAAATGTGTCACATCCTTCATAATTTAGATGTGTTGTACAGCATAATTTTGCAGATGCTATACTGGCAATATTAAATCCTAGCTTAATTATAATGCACAAAAAATACATATATATATAAATTCATATTTAAAAGGAGTCCACATTTACATTTTTCTTTTTTTTTTCTTTTTTTTTCCTTTTTTTTTTTTTTTTTAACTGCATGAAATAACCTCCTCTTTGCAGCTTTCACCCCCAGACTTTTAAAGCTAAAATAATTTAAAAACAAACAATAACAGGTAGAGATCACATACAAGCTGTGGCTACTCTACATCAGTCTTTAACATAGGAAGCAGGGAGAGACAAACAAGTCAGAGATCTGTTCTCCCCTTGATGCGTTCTGCTGTTAAGAGAAAGAAGTTCCAGCACACTCACACCTATCAAGAGGTAAAGGGACCCCAACATATTGTTTGTGCTATTAAAAAAAATTAAAAAAAAAAAATTGATATAAATGGAGATGAGAAACTAACATCTAGACCTAGGGAAAAAAGTAGACACTTAAAACAATCCCGACAATAACGTAAGTTGTGCAAATTTGGGTGTTTTTAAATGCTGCCTATTTTTATTTTTTTATTTATTTTTTTTTTAGCTTATAATATAATATTAAAATAAGGTCTCTCACTTCTTAAAAGAAAGCTTGGCTGTCCTTTTGAGAACACTATAACAATTTACAATGGCAAATTTACTGAGAACAAAGCAAAACAAAAACAATAAAAATTCATTTTACAAATTCACAATGCTTGATCAGTTTCAAATGAATGCTGCATTTCCAAAAAGCACAACCTCTAACTTTTCCTCTTTTTT
>VWZE01018591.1:250093-292628 GCA_013396675.1 Eubucco bourcierii
GACCTTCCCCAGTTCCAAATGTGCAGTAGTGCTTCATGATCCTTGAGGGGTTGGAAGGTCAAATATAATTGGAGGGTTGGTTGGCTGGAAGCTGACTGTACACGTTGAAGCATTGATGTAGGTTGTGTAACCGTCTGTCATTATGCCATAACCTGTAGGGAGAATGTGTCACACTTACTGGAATACAAACAAACGACACCGCCCGCAGGCAGCTGCACTGAGAGCTCCTTCTGGGATCAATGCTTCGGAGTCAAATTAAACTAATCCCCTCAAAATGATACAAGTTCTTGAAAAGGCTTGACTGGGAAAAAAAAAAGAAAAGAAAAGAAAAGAAAAAAAAAAAGTACCATGTCCTGTGTTTGAAATAAGAACTGATGCTTTGGGTTTGTGTACAAACTTTTTCCCCTCCCATGGGAAATCCTCTGATGCAATTGGATACAGCGGAAACAGAGACAAAACCGCTTCCAATTCCTGACTTTGTGAGCTGTGGTTCGCATGCCTGTAATGTCTGTCATAAGAAACAGGTCAAGCAGGAGAAAAGCCTTAGAAGTGACTTTGGTTTTGCCTACAAAATCCCCTCTCTGGGCAATAAACCAAACCTGGGGAGAGCTCCCTATGCTAACCCAAATCATGGAATGGTAAGGGTTGGAAGAGACCTCTGGAGATCACAGAACTGCGGATTGTACCAGGGTGGAAGGGACCTTCAAAGGTCATCTTGTCCAACCCCCTGCAGTCAGCAGGGAGATCATAGAGTCATAGAATGGTTCAGGTTGGAAGAGACCTCAAAGATCATCTAGTTCCAACCCCCCACCATAGGCAAGGACACCTCCCACTAGAACAAGTTGAGATCACCAAGTCCAAGCCCCCCGCCAAAGCAGGATCACCTGGGCCAGGTCACACAGGACCATTTCTCATCATAGGACTGCCAGGTTGGTGTTCACCTTGGTCAGTAAACCTCACAAATGCATCAGCAGGTTAAAAATATGCACACATATGTATTTACTTTATCTATATTATGTGTGCTATCTACCTGTGAAAATCATGACTCAGGGGAAGAATCTCCTGCTATGAAGACAACAGGGCACTGGTAGTCACTGGAGGGGGCTATGAAGATGATTAGGGACTGGAGCATCTCTCTTATGAGGAGGGGAGACTGAAAGACTTAGGGCTCTTAAGCCTGGAAAAGAGGAAACTGAGAGGGGATCTTATCAATGCATACAAATATGTAAAAGGTGGAGCTCATGAGGATTAGGTTGGGCTCTGTCCAGGGTGCCCAGTCATAGGGCAAGGGCCAATGCATACAAACTAGAACACAGGAGGTCTCTCTTGAACTTAAGGGAAAGCTTCTTTACTTTGAGGGTGATGGAGCACTAAAACAGGCTGCCCAGAGAGGTCGTGGAGTCTCCATCTTTGGAGACTTTCAGATCCTGCCTGGACAGGTTCCTGTACAACCTGATCTAGGTGTACCTGCGTGAGTGGGGGGGGTTTGGACTAGATGATCTCTAGAGGTCTCTTCCAGACCCTACCATTCCATGACCCCTGGCTTAAGCAGGAAATCAAGGTGAAGTTAATCTAAGTGACTGCTTTTCATTATGAAGCAATCTTGATAACTGACTCCTGAACAAAAATGAAAGAGGAGGCAAATTAATAATCACAGCTTTTTCAAACCAAACAGTAACACCATGGCCCCAGCTTCAGGGTGGCATAAGACTGTCCTCTGTCTCTTAAACAGGTGGTCAGCAATGTTCAGAGTGCACCCGAGGAACCAGCAGCAAGGCACTTTTCTCTGCTGGTCTCTATCTTCTCTCCCACTTGCCACACAGGAGTAACACATAACAGAGTGTTGTGCACTCCAGTAATTTTGGGCAAGTTGAGAAAGCTACAGGAACCCATGGACTGAGCCACACCTGAGACTTCATTCAACAAATGTGATGTGACAAAGTGACTGCTAACAGAAGTACTTTTCAGCTGACAGCCACGAAAAGCTAACAAAGAAGCTAAAAAAAAAAAAAATCAAGGAAAAAAAATTTGGCATCAAATACATTAAAAAAAAAAGATAAGCAGTTTCTTGGAGCAAGAGAACTTCCCATCTTAAACCCAGAGGGAAAAAATGTTTCTTTCAAACCATTATGATACAGTACAGATCACTGCTGTCTGAAAGCTATGATAAACACAGCTACCCACAGTGTCTATCAGAAAGAATAATCACTTCAGAATTGCTGCACTGTCCACCTCTATTACTTTATTTATTCAGACTGGCAATTTCCCACTCATGGTGGGAAAACTCTTGTTAGGAGTTGTTCTTGCTTATCAACCAGGAAAAAAAGCCTGGATCACCAAAATGTGTGTATTGCCTCTGTTGATTCAATGGGATGTGGTACATGCTCATCTCACAGCATCACAGTATCACCAAGGTTGGAAGAGACCTCAAAGATCATCAAGTCCAACCTGTTACACAGCCCTCAAGACTAGACCATGGCACCAAGTGCCACGTCCAAATGCACCTTGAACACCTCCAGGGACAGTGACTCCACCACCTCCCTGGGCAGCCCATTCCAGCAGTCAGTGACTCTCTCAGTCAAGAACTTTCTCCTCACCTCAAGCCTAAACTTCCCCTGGTGCAGCTCGAGACTGTGTCCTCTCGTTCTGGTGCTGGTTGCCTGAGAGAAGAAAGCAACCTCCTCCTGGCTACAACCACCCTTCAGGTAGTTGTAGACAGCAAGAAGGTCTCCCCTGAGCCTCCTCTTCTCCAGGCTAAACAATCCCAGCTCCCTCAGCCTCTCTTCATAGCACTTGTGCTGGAGGCCTCTCACCAGCCTTGTTGCCCTTCTCTGGACACGCTCAAGCACCTCAATGTCCTTCTTAAATTGAGGGGCCCAGAACTGGAGCTGGATGAGAATTAATTGTACTGTAAGGCAATGATCTTAACACTGGGCTATTTCCTTCTGTACTGAAACAAGCTGCTCTTAGGTCTTCTGCAGAAGAGCTACACAGCATTTCAACTTTTTTTAGTCTTCTTGTAAGAATTTATTTGAACAGTCACTTAATACATGCTGCCACCTTCCTCTGAGATTTAGATCTAAGGGGCTCTGCACGGCTCCCTGGTGCTTTCCCATAATAATGATCTTGTAGATTAAAATACTTTCCTCTCCCATTACTTAACACTGCTACAACTAGGACTTTCCTCACCCAATATGCCTACAAAGGCTGTAGAAAATATACATGTTTTAGCTGGAAGTTTTGCTGTATTCACTTGCTCTTAATAGGTGAGGACTGGTATTTATACAAAACATCCAATCTTTTCCTGGGTGCATTACAGGACTGCTATTGATGCCACCATAACTAAGGTCATGTCAGTATTTCAGACTCTATTTACAGAGAGCAGGCATGAAACTCATCATATGAAGTCACAAGGGCTTCCAAAAAACCAACAGAACCGAGAAAGTTCTCTCTTTTTTTCACTTTTTCTTTAAAGAGTCCTCCAAATCTTGAAGGCTGTGGAGAACTTAGTCAGAATTAATGAAGAAACCTCCAGGGGGGGACAATATAAAGCATTTAATGTGTAATTTTGAGTTCTAAGGTCACAGAGTCTTACATTCTGTCTCAGGCAGAACTCCTGGTGTTTGTCTCTCAGCCACATGAAAGCCACAAAACTGTATTAAATATTTAAGTCACTCCAAAATGTATTTAATATCTCAGTCCTTTCCACTGCCACAAACTGAGCTTATTGTTTCTGAAGGCTCACACTCTGCCTGACCTGGTACTGACATTGGGGAAATCTAAACTATGAGACTGCTGGAAGGTAACACATACAGAACAAACTGTGTAACAGAATGTTTTTAGAAATGCATGCAAAGCGAGTTCTGGCAATCTCTCCTCCTGATGTCTGACTCAAGATGCCCTCCTTTCCTTACAGACAGAGGGAGATGGGTTGAGACAGTAAGTTGCCCTCCATTTTCTCTTTTTTTCCTAGCACCTTTCTTGGCTCCTATGCTTGAAATAATGTGGATAATTTTCATTTTGGCTTGCAAGTGTGGAAAAATCTCATCTGTTTCTCTAAGTTTGTCAAAATTTGAACTGCTTTGAAATAACCTGCGGAGAAGAACCTTTGCACAGTGAAGGATGTAGGTGGCTAAATGCAGCACACGTTTCTGAAACAGACTGTGTTAATTCTGACAGAAATGGTGTGTGCAGTCACTTCCCTCAATTCCCTCCCTGCTTCAGACCAATATGCCACTATCCATACTTTGCAACGCATCCCCAGAATGTGCTGCTGTGAAATCAGCCCGAGATCAAAGACGGGGAGTAGTGCTGCTCCTTACCTTCATGAATCCCACCAAAGACATGGAGTTTGGGCCTTACTCGCCTCTGCACTGTGTTCAACAGCTCCACACAACCCACTCTCTGCAGCTCCTTTGGAACCCAGTCTCGAAAACCTGAAGGCAAAATGCAATCAATACAATTAATTTTCTCTGTTCAGGCGAGGTTTCACGTAGTCTTTCAGGAAGCCGTAATTCACAGAAAGTTTATTACATTATCTGTAGTCATAACCTCTCCATTAAAGCACACAATGGCTTTTAAGAAATGTTTCACTGTCACTTAGTCTTCCTAAAGATTTCCTCCCTCCATCTGCATTAATGTTTTTCTGGATGTGATTTGTTTTGTTGAACTATGAGTTTAAACTCATCTTCCACCTGGAAACCCTAGGACGTTTATTCCCGGCACTACGGCAGATTTTTCTTCCAGCAGTCAGCTTCCCGAGCCTGGTAACTCCAGAAATTAAACACCTCAGGAGGACCAGTTGGCTACCTCTGCCACCCCAAAGATTTAAAATAGTCTCTCACAGCTTCCAGAGGACCACGGTCTGCAAGTGTCAGGTTAATTCTGAGCTCTTGGTCACCACCACCAAGCAATACAGCAAAACAGCTTCCACCAAGCCAGTGCTAAGTGACTAAGCTGCCACTCGATCTTAGGGATAATATGGCAAAATGCACACAATTTGATATCACTTATTACAGCACTGCTGCCAGGACTAGTGCTGATATGGACCAGCAGGTCAAGATGAATGAGGAGGAGCAAAAGGGAAATCAGGAGCCACATCCCACTGTAGCACTCACTTAGAATAAGAACAGCCAAGTTTACCTCAAGTACTAAAAACATGTTGTGACATGAACAGGACTGAATTTTGGAAGAAGCAGAGTCCAGTTACAGCTCTACCTCCCTGAATATTTATAGTTGAAAAAGTAGCATTTTAACAATATTCTCATGCAGTCTGATACTAGATCTCCTCCTCTTGAGTACATTGCTAACACCTAATCTGTGTCTGTAGTTAAAACACAAAGCCAGCCTTTTGAAATTCAACTTCATTATCTCAATCAAATGAAAACTGAAGTGTGGTCAGTCCATTAAGGCACTCATTGGCGCCTATCTGCAGCATCACAGCATTTCTGTAGGAACCCAACTCAGAGCAGATGGATTAGCAACCCATTGAAAATAGCACCTATGAAACATCCTACATGTGCTTGTGGGGAGTTTTGGTTCTTTGGGAAAATAAACAGATTAAAAGGAGTGCTATTCAAAGCCTTGGTTTTCAATACCTAGCGCACTCCACTGCCAGTGGATGGGGCATGGCTGCTTTATCAAAGCAGCAGGCTGGTAGCTCTAGTAAGATTAAAGAGAATTTGCAGATCATCTTACAACAGTCTCTAAGCAGCATTAAAAGGGTAACCAGGGTATAAAAGGAGCACTAAATGCATTACTAGTCTACAACATTCTAGACTTTATTTTCTTTAGCTTTGCTTAGATTGCTGACTCCCAACTTTACTGTGATAGAAAATGGAAGCACACTGACAAGCTCCGAGAGCGCTAAGCCAGCCTGGTAGCACTCACGTTTTATAATGGCACCCTGTAATTGTGAGAAGTACTTCTTGTACTTACTACCATCTGAAAAGACAGTGACTTCATGTGATGATCTGACTCCTTGGATTGTAAGAGCTTACTAAAACATCAACACAATCACAATCTACTAACAATAATGAAGACTCTTCTTATCTTGACTAGCCATATTTATAAAAGGCAGATGATCACTGTTGTAGAACCAACTGAAATAATTAAAATGTAGTCCTGGACTGCTTGCCATAGGTGTCAAAGAAAAGCAGCAAGTAACATGTGAGCCATTAGCATCTTGTGGGCTGTAAGACAGGAAAGTGACAATGGGAATTTTCATACAGTTTTAACGTGGACTTTAATGACTTCAGATATATCCAAACTGGTTACTCCTACCTCTGCTGAATGACCATCCTAGTGCCTTCTGGAGACTATCAGAACTTAGCTTAGAATTGTTCACATTTACAAGGTAAACAAAATTCAATTGAACAAAGAACTTTCAACTACTTAATGAAAAAGCAAATTGTGCATTCATAGACCTGTGCTCACCTGTCATTAGTTTGAGTGAGGAACAATTATCTGAGAACATAATATAATCCCTTCACAAATTTGCTATGAGCCAATTAGTAGCTTTAAAATCACTGTTACATATTCTAAGTTTACAAGGACATTATCAAGGAGAATGTGTGACTGCTTATTCCTGAACTCTCAACTATGCATTCTAAAACCTTAAGGTAACAACATGTCACTGCAGGAGAGAAAGCTTTTAAAAAGTTTTAGTCAGTCTCTGAAAAATAAAACAGAACTAGAAAGTGCTTGTCAGAGGAATCATAGAAAACTGTTCTTACACAAAATGTTAGCCTACAAAGGCTGTGGAGTCAGGCATTTGATCTTCCCTGGTTTGCATTTAACAAGAAATGTAGTTTTTATTAAGAAAACACCTGGAAAACCACCAGATCTGCTAAGCCTCATCAGCATTTTACACTTCTCCCAAAAAGGTATTTTTTAATTACAGTTCTGAGCCAGGATATGGTTACAGTATAGAATACTACAGAACTATTAATTTTGCTTGCTTTGAAAGTAAAATTCTCATGCAAAATATCACTCACAGCTTTTGTTGCACTTACCAAGGGGAGGCCCATGTGTCATCAGTATATCAATTCCCTCAGGAATAAGGTTCCACTTGTCTAGCAAAGACTGACCTCTAGGTAGGTTAAAGCCCCATCCATTAAACCACGGTGTCCTGTGGGGAAAAATAAGAACAACTGCATCAGTGTAAAATAAAAATCTCTCCTCCAATTCTTCTGAATTTAAACAACTTCTCTGCTTCACAGCTGACTTGCAAACAGGCTTTTTGAAGAGGATGCCTCCAAAACCAACTGGATCAAATATATATACACTAATCTAAATGTCTGGATTTAGATTGGTATCACTTGCTCTTTTTGTACTTCAAGACTATTACTCTTCAGCCCCAGGGGTGTTTACTCACTAGGAAAAAAAGGAAAAATAAAGGTTAAAACAACACAGTCTAAATTTAAAGCTCTTCTTTCTTCCTGTTTTTCCCTTTACAAATTGGGGCTGTTCAAGCATAAGAACTCCTCCCTTATACCACCTACCAAAACAAGCTAAAAAAATCCCAAGTTTTTTTTGGAGGCAGGAGCACAGGATGTCCATCCAGTGGGTAACAGCTCAGCAGGAAGGCTGGATGATGCAGTGCTTGTAAGCACCACCTGCACTACAGCACTTCAACAAACTCCAACTTGCTACATTCAGCACCTTCAGTACTGTCACATCATTTGACTTTGACCTTTTGAGCCTCCTCGAGGTCCTGCTCACAGGGCTATTTCCCTTCACAGTGACTTTTTAGAGAGGTGTCATCATTTAAAAATCATTTAGCATTTCTTAAGGAAAACCCAGAGCCTCAGCCTCCTCTGTCACAGCATGGTGCTGCTCTGAGACACTGCTTTATCCATCAACTCAAGCATGGAATGATGAAATTCCAGAAGTACTTTTTCCACGTGCAACAAGCAAATTGAACAGTTTTGATGCAGGTATGTGATAATAAAGCCTTTCCTTATCAGGTAGGTGCACAGAGCAATTGTTCTGCAGAGATACTACAGGATTTACACCCCTTACTAACAGCTTCTTATATAGCTGTTAGTATAGTACTCAAGAGTTTTCATCTGTGTGTTCTCCAAAGCCCAGGCAACAGATTTAGACTTCATTTTCTGGCAAGGACATTCCTGTCCTAGCTCTAATCATCTGGGGGCATCTTTCTGAGAGTTCAAGCTAGTCCTGTAGCCTTCTGTACACTGCAGTTCTGTAAAGAAAATATTAAAGCTGGGGGGAAAACCAACCACAAACCTATCCTAAAGTAAAGCACACCCATTAAAAAGAGAAGAGACCATTAACAGTTGCACATCATTTCATGATATAAATCTACCTCCACTACCCTCTAAATTATGCATTTCTTCATATGCATTTCTTTCCACTTAAGTGGAAATTTCCTGCTGAAATTGCACCTGTATTTTTTTGTTTGGTTGGGGTTTTTTTGTTTATTTTTTTGAGGAGGAGTTGTTTGGTTTTTTTCCCAATTATTTTGTTTTTCAGAAACAGGAAGACCAATGAAGATTACATCCAGTTATACATATAGTCTGAATTCCTGACAATTGGCAGTATGGGGAAACAGCAAGTACTGCCAGTACTGGAGCAGCAAGGTCACCGGTGCCCGAGTAACACATAACAGAGATAGCCCATGTAATCCTACTGAACTAATACTTAAGGGCACACACACACACAGAGGAACTTGTTCAGGCTAGCAGACATCCTGGTTGCTGGATGAATACTAATAAAAGAAAATGAGACATTAGTTAAAACATTTAATGTGAGCTATGAATTCCTCACGTGCAGAGCAATGAAACCACCTCTCACTGCTGGCTTTCTCTACACCTACCGAAACACCTAACAGAGCTTCCCTGTTGTAAAGTAAGGTCAGTGTGCCTCACTCACAAGAGGTCTGTATGCAAACTGAAGCATGTGTCTCAGCTGTAACTAAATCTCGAGTTTCTGCTTTTCTGCAACTGACCTTTCTGAAATATGTATCTAAATTTCCTTTCTCATCATGTTCTTGGGCTTTAACACATCGAGATTCTTGCAACCTTCAGGGCTGCAGTGAAAAGGTGAAATATGGTTTGGCTAAACATTCAGCTGCTTAAAAAACCAAATGCACAGCACAGAGGTTGAACTTTCCACTGTCAATTAATGATTCTTTCCCCGCCTGCATTTCTCCTGCAGATAATACTGTAGTTACTATACCATAGTTAAACCTGAAATGTGAAACCACATCTGTGATTTCTCTGGAGCTCTTTAGAGACTGCAACCACAGAAAAAAACCTGGATTTGTCTGCAGGTTTTTTATTTTATTTTCTTCTGAAGCACTAGGGGAGGAGGAGGGGAACCCAAGCTCCTACATATTCTTCATTCAGCAGCCCCTGTAATTAGCTGTGACTAACAGGCACCACATGGGACTCCACTTGTATGAAAAGTTGTGAGAAACCTTCTCCACTGTGTAGCATGTGCAAACACACACACACACAAAAAGAAAAATAAGATGGTCAACTACTCAACTACTTCTTTAATATACTAAGTAGTTTCACACAAAATTAATATACTGAAAATAACAGGCATGACTGGAAGAACACTGGGATTAGAGACTCAGGTTTCAGGATTTTAGAACACAAACTTGTATTGTGCATTCAGCACAAGCACTGCACTCTGACTAGGTAAAGCAAGAGCCCCTGGGCTTCTGAGGGGCTTCAGTCTCACCAGCAAGCCAAGGAGACATGTTCAGAAGCCCCACTAAGAAGAAAACCAGCTTTCTGGTACAGATTCAGGTTTAGATGAGATCACAAGGAAGGTCACCCTATGTTTGCACTACGCTCTGTTACAGTGCAGACAACATGGAGTTGATGTAGTGTGAATCCCATGAGGTGACAGATGAAGCAAACTTTAAACGTCTGCAGAACAAAGCCTGCACCATAGGTAGGCAGCATTCCATCCAGGGCTATTGGATTTGGATATTTTACTCCTTCTAGTGCCATTTTATGCATATCTAAGAGTTAAATAGAGAGTTGCTCTCAACTTCTAAATAATGCAGAGGGAAAAAAACTTGTGCATATAGCTGCGTGCCTTTTGCAACATCTCCCGAGCTGACTTCTTACTGTGAGAAAACCACCTCGTATCTAGGAAGAAATATCTATCTTGAAGTTTGGCTGCACCCACCTGTGGTAAGTTGCAATGAGGTACAAATAATTTGTAAAGGCTACTTATCCTTAGTAACCATATTTAAAATCTGACCTATTTTTCTTCCCTGTGAAGCTCCAAATAAAGTATTTCAGTTAACTCCTAAAACCATTAGTAGTATAACTCATTTTTAAGTAGCTGTCGAGAGAAGAATGCTATCAGCTGCCACAGAGGAGGTGCAGATGGAAAACCACCAGGGTCAGTAGTGAGAGATTTCAAAAGATTTTATCCTTTCATGTTTGGCAGACCAAAACACTTCTTCATACCCAATGCCCGGCCTAGTGTGGTTCCCGCTTTCTTGGTGAGTCAGCCCATGTCCTGGAGAGCTTAACTGAGCCTCCCCTCGACAGAATCATGCCACACCTCACAGCATCCTTCACATGCCATCAAGTTCTCACAGTAGTTCTTGATCCCCAGCTCACCTGACAGCTCAGCCCTCCCCTGAAGGAAATCCTTCCTCACCGTTTAGGGCCAGCAGTTATGCTGGCACCAGATGTGACAGAGGGAATACTCTGTTGGAAGGTAGACACCTGGCCCATCACTACTCTCTTCAGGTCTTCATTTTTACACAGGAATCCCCACGGATCCCCCTCCACCTGGCATTTTGGATGTTACACTTTCTGCAATTAAAAGAATGCTTATGCAGTAGGCTGTGTATCATCTTCACACCCTGTGTTGCAGGAGACACAGATACCACTTGACAGGACACCAGGAAGGAGGAGATCTGAAACTTCACAACAAGAGTCAACCTCCTCTTGCAGGTGCGTTGGAAAAACCCCCTGACAAGACAGACAAACCCATCTGTTTTTAATGGCAGAGAGTTGCTGCTTCAGCAGGTCACCAGATCTGCTTTCCCCCAAGTAACTTTGTGTTGCTCTACTATTAAGTGGCAGAGTGACAGAACATTATTTTATGACACAAAAATCAAAGCTGTCCCTTGGTGTGTACACCTCAGAAGCAACCTTGGCCATGGCCAAGCTCATCCAGGCAATACAGGAATTTCAATCTCCCACTACCTACTTTCATCTCTTCTTGGGCTCATGAATTTAATTACTTGATCCTCAGAGTTCAACAACTCCAAAAGTAAATGTACAATGAGACCTTTTAGTGACAGATTTCCCTTTTACCTCCACCAGGAAATCCATTTATTTCAATAGTTACTTCTAAACAGGATTAGGGGGGGGGCGGGGGGGGAAATTACCTCACCCGTTTTTAATTCTGTGTATTCTTTGTTTTTTAAGGCTTCCCAGTCTTTTAGGAAAGCCTTAATTTTATCCTTAATCCAATGAGTAAAGTGCACAGGAGGCAAGAATCCGTTTCCATCCACAGGATAACAGCTGGGGGGCGGGGGGTGGTGGTGTCATAAAAGGCATGGCAGCAGGAAGCGCTTTTACACAGCTATTAACAACAATGAAATGCTCTTTCCTTGTGCCAGCATTTGAACAGAGCACGCAGACCTGGCTCAGGAGGGAGCAAGACACTTCCATTAACAGAACGAAACTTGTGCGACGGGACACTGATAGGCACTCCGGCACTCGCTCCGTTCCAGGACTAGCCAAACAAACACCTCCCCGAAGTATCTCTTACGGTCCCAGATGAAAGCTGCAGTAGCGCAGGAGGCTAGCTGAGAACAAAGTGCGGAGGGGGAAAACCAGTGACCTTCGTGCGGAGCGAAGAAAAGCCTTTCAATGCCTCCTGCCTCCGCCCCGCCGCCGCGCACCGGCGTTCGGCAGGGCAGAGCGGCGCACACGTGCCCCTCTCATTCAGTCAACGGCCAGAGCCTGCCTACTGGGAATATACAAACGGCGACTGGAGCACCCGGAGAGGGAGCAGAGTGTGGGTAATCGTGCAAACAAAAGGCTGAGTTGGGCGAGTGCACAGCGGATTAAGGAAGCACATCTTACAAAGCGGGAGCTTCGCTGAAGGCTCCGAAATTTGCCCTCGCTGCTACAGAAGCGTTTCTTTCAGTTAAGGTCTTTCTTACAGTGAATATCCAAATGCTTTTCCATAATGTAACAACCAGCAGGAAATCTTAAAGGCTAAATGATGTCCTAAATGTGCTCGTTATATGTAATGTTGTGATACCAGTAAAAGGCAGAGTCTGGTGGCTCGAGCTGTATTTCATTCCCACTAGCATTTTACCTACTGTGCCTCAGTGTCCCATTTCGAAAGCAGAGAGCAAGGACACAAAACTGAAACTACGGTTCTATGAAACGAGTGTCACGGGGTCTGGTTTCTTGGGATTTTGCTTATCCTGCATCTCTAAAGAGCCGAAGTTCTTGCAAAAGCAGGTTACCAGCACTGTGCTTGTGCTAACCATGTTACTGTATCTATCTGCTTACTACTGACTGATCTGCGCAGAAGTCAGGAAGTCTCAATCTTAAAAGCATAGTTCTGCTGGGTTTGCAATGTTACAGAACTCCAAAGCCTCAACAACTGCTGTTAATTTTTTAATCACCTCCACCAAGTTTTTTCTCTGTCTTTCAACTTACTTAAGTATACTTATACTACACATACTACAACCTCTAAACACTTGGTGGTTGTCTGAATCACAGAACATTTGGGAAGCACAGGTCCCACTCATCCACCATGTTTGGAGGGAAAGGATCCAGTCCTCACTGTCTGCCTTTCTCTCAGCAGCAGTCTTCCACTATGAAAAGTTGCAACAACCACCTCACCACCACAAGCCAGCGTGAAGTGGTTACACCAGAGCATACCTGGTGCAAGGTACACTCCTCGCACCAAGCTCTTGTCAATTTCTGCCTCAGATCGTACAAACTGACCAATGGATGGTGTAGCTCGGGTTCCTCTCAGGTAACAGCTTGCATCTGTGATGATGAGAAAGGACCTTGACTGCTGCCATTCAGCATGTTTCATGGATGTGCTGACAGAGACCAGATTACTGTCTAGAACAGGGACAAATGCAGAATTAAGTCCACCTTTAGCCATGCACATAGATGGAAAACAGTAGGTGAAAACAATTCCCTCCAGCATCTTGTCTCTCTCAGTCTCTGTGCGTCTCTGCCTATGCTGTCTCCAGGCTGCCCCAGCTAAGCTCTGGTACCCAAATCTAAAGTCTACCTCTGAGGAGATCTTTGGTTTCTCTGATGGCCCACATCAACTACTGACTTCTATCCTGTGTCTTGAATGGTTAGTGATGCATTTAGGCAGAGGAATGACCTTTCAGTTCACATGTTTTGTGTTAATACCAGAGCACCACACACAGAATTTAAGACCAAAAGTCATCTTCTGGGGGAGGGGGAGATGCATTTTCTAAAAAGCAAAAGGACACTGAGTAAAGAAACATGAAAAATACACCAGGATTTAGGAAACATGAAAAGAATGGAGCAGAGAGGCAGGAGGTTAAGTTGGTACTGTCACAGGGGATCACAAGATACAGAGGACAGCACTATGAAGGGCACAGGGCTCCTGAGGACAGGGGTAAAGAACACACAACACAGGAGAAGAGAAGACTACACTAGCATGCTAGTGGATACTAGAAAGAAGAGAAAGGGAGCAGATGAATTTCTGAAGTTTAGGACTCAGACAACTTCTGCTTAACTATCTGAACTGCTCATCAAACAGGAAATTTCCTCCAAACCTTCTGAGGTTTTCCAATCCCTAACTGTATTGCAATTATTTTATTTAGGGCTTTACTTAATGAGATCTGGGAGATATTTTAATATCCCCCAAATATGAAAATAATTCAAACTTGACTCAAGGGCTTATTTCATTCTACTTTTTAAAAGAGTAGCATTACAAAGGCCTAGTAATAGAAGCAAGTATTAGATCTTGCCTATTTCTGTTCAGGATGTGCTTGAGGATGGCTTGAAGGATAGACCTTGTCTAAGCTAGCATCAGCCTTGGCTGGGTCTGCATGTTACATACACTACTTTTTCCTGCATGGTGATGTGAGCACTGTGGTAGCAGCTCAAAAACGCCATGCTGGACTGACATGCAGTTCCACATCTCACTCCAAGGTGGGTGCATTCCTCCATTTCCAAACTGCATCCCTGTGCAGGATATATGCACCCCTGAAGCGTCCAAGGATGCCCTAGCCTTTAAAGCAGTTTGAATGCCTCAAACTGTTGAAAGTAGAATTTTGTGGTCTTTGTAGAAAAGACACGTTACGATAGACACAGAATGGCTGTTTAGATGAAGGAGTTCTCTGGTCCTGAAGCTGATCACAATACAAAATCAAATATTCATGCTGATGAACAGCCCAGGGAGAAAACAGGAAACAAAAGAAAAAAAGAATCAGCTGGCTGAAAATTTGATTTGGGTTTAGCTCAACAACTGTGCATGTTATAGAATGATGACTGCATGCTTGGCTTCTTCCAGCAAACGTGATCATAGTACATTAGGTGTATTACATCTTAATTTTCTACGTGCCTTTATTATCCATGCAGGATATGTAAACTGACAATGCTTCCACCACAGGTATATCTGGAAGAGGATTTCACTAGGAGCCTTATTTCTGCAATGACAACCTCTATTAAAGTTGAACAAAAGCCAAAGAGAAGAGCTGTCCCCAACACACCCTTACTTGTGCATATTTTTGATCCACCAGGATCCTATATGTTTGACATATAAAAAAACCAAAGCTTGGACAGGTGTAATTACATCCAGAAGCATGTGTTGAATGTTTTCTATACCAAAAAAATCCACTATGCAAAAATCTACATCACAATCACAGGAAGTTGAAGGCTTTCCAAAACACTTTTTGAGTACTTCACAGGTAGTAATTAATTTAACCCTAAAACAGTCTAGACAGAGCACTGCTTACAGAGGCACTGTGTAGAACTAGGTACTAGACCACAATTATGATGTACATATATCTAAATATATATAGATATGCATATGAATACATATGTATATGAATATATAGAGTCATATACCCATAACTAGGTTGCCTACATCATGAATAAATTTACCAAACTATATGCCCAAGTAACCTGCTTAGAGTGAATCAGAAGGCAGACACAGAACATCTCCCTCCAGGATTTTCACTATTAATCTTTAACAATAAACCAATTAATTCTCATCTACTCCAGTGATTTAAAATCAGACACTGAGTTTGTTCATTGCCAGATGGTGCTGTTTATCTATAAATACCATCACTATTTTTATTTATGTTTTGCTCAAAATGTTGCCTAGCATTTTTCAAGAAGAAATGGAAACTTTCCAGAATGCCGAATGGGAAAACCAAACAAGGTTCACATTTATTGGTCTTCCGTGCCCACACTGCACACTGTAGGAATTCATAACATAATCTTCTGAAACTTTACAGAAGCAAAGAATGGAAATAGTCAGTTCTAATAAGGCCACAGGATACTCCCAGCATGTCTTGTTTAAGTCGGTGCTGCCTTCTGTTTCAGTTTATTTTTGAAGCTGGATGCAAAGTCACCCTTGCTAACCAGATGAAAACAGCCAAAAAACCCCAAAAGGGTACAGTCTCACAACAGATACTTACCTGGCATAAAATATCACGGTCGGACTTAAATAGCAAACCAGTATTATTGCTTCAAGTTTTACGACACATCATGGAACAGGTTGGCCAGGGAGGTTGTGGCTGCTCCCTGCCTGGAGGTGTTCAAGGCCAGATTGGACAAGGTCTTGAGTAACCTGTACTAGTGGGAGATGTCCCTGCCTGTGGCAGGGGGTTGGAACTAGATGATCCTTGAGGTCTCTTCCAACCTTACCATTCCATGATTCTATGATTCTATCATTTATTTAAAAGATAAGCAGCTTTAGCTTCATTGTCTTTATTTACGACAACTTCTGCTTTGTGCAGAAATTTAACATCTGGCCCACTCAAAGTTTCACCTTTGCTGAAAACTGTGATCCTACTTTGGAGTCTGCAGGAAGTGAAAAGTTAGCAACTCCTGTCCAATCTTCATCAAAAAAACACTGTTACTTTACTTGTCAAATTCTGTCAACTAAAAAAGAAGTACAAAAGTTATCTGGGGAAGGGGGTGATTATGGATCTTTAAATGCATATCACACCTCCTTCTCAGCTCAGGAGACCTCAGGAGACTTGTATGCAAACAAAGTTCACACATACAGAAATCCTGTGCCCTATATTACACACATACACCATGTGTGAATATATATATATATTTATATATGTATAAAAATACATTTATCTCCTGTTGCTCTGCATGTGACAATGAGTCCAACAAAAAAAAAAAAACTTGGAAGAACTGGTTGGATGCAACTCTCAAACCAACAAAAACTGCAACCGCTGTGGCACTCAAGCATGATCCCAGGAACGTAAGCCAATATTTTCAGGTTATTACCTGGAGGAGCTGTCCTTATGTATAAGCAAATTTAGCAAATCAATTAAAGTAATGCAGTTAACTTGACCAACAGCTGAACAGAAAGAAAAAAGAATAGCAGAAGAGACTAAAGGGAAAAAAATGCAAGGCTCATAAAGGAAGCAGAAGCTGCTGAAAGACTGCAGAGCGCTCTTGGCTTCACAGAGGTAAAAGGAGCATTATTTTAATTGAAAAGAATCTATTTAAGCATGGGTCACTCGCTTTTGTGGCTTCAAGATCATTAAACAAGGAGCTCAGATTACATGTGGGTCGATTTACACAACACTTCATTTTAGGCTCACCCACCTTCATATCCCTTCAAAGAGGTTTGTGGGAGACACAGATTACCACAGATTGAGTGAGAGTTAATTTGCCTCTTCTAGTGAAAAAAATCCTAACACAAAAACTTCATCTAGAAACTAACATAATTTTTACCTCAGTATCAGTGACTCCACCTGATGAAAAGTGCTCCTCATCCTCTTTCCAGTTCTCCTTGGTGGAGAGCAAGGATTTTGACCTCCGTATCTCCCCAAGGCCATGTGCAACACCTACTTCCCCTCAAAAGAGTGGTAATGGAACACAATTAAGTACAAGCAAGTAGCAGGTAGAGAAGATGTTTTTTCTCATTGACCACCAGTTTTATAGAAAGCTTGAGTTGCCTTCTAGTTGGATTGCAACCAAGTTCAAAGCCCTCCACTCAGCTAGCTGACCAAACTGTTCCTCCTGGAACTGCAAAGCACCTGCTCCAGTCAGAGGCACTGTCTGGTGGTCTGCATCCTGCCATGCTCTGATGCTTCTGGTGCTGCAAATGCTGTGCTATAGCTTCACAGCTGCATATTTAGCTCCTGAGATCACATACACTTGTAGTTTTTTAAAAACACACTTCCAAAGCAAAAGTCGTGAGCTCATATTACAAGTTCTCACCTGAAGTAAATTGTTAACTGATAGTTACAAGCTTATGAACTGGTGGTTTATAATAGGAAGGCAGACTGACATTTAAATAGAGTGGTACTAGAATAATGGTTTTACATTAGTATTTTATGGGAGGCTGAATAACCACAGAGTTAACACACTATATTTTCTGGTAATAAAAAAGAAAAAAGAAATCTGTGGAAAACAAAAGGTCATTTTATTTGATGACGTAAATGAATTAGATTTGTATTGTATGGTCAAGAGAGTACAGGAAAGATTAATCCTTAGAGAAGAAGTCAATACATCAGGGTGGCTGGGACTGGCTTGGGTTTAATTCTTTAACCATGCTGTAAAGCCTGTGGTTCACAGCCCACAGCTGTATATTGCTATACCCTGTAGGTTTTAATACAGGTCCTGGACTTCAGTCTCATCTGGTAAAAACCTGAAACTTGCAGTAGGCCATTATGTGGGCAAACTATTCATTTTATATTCACCTCCTTGTCGTGTCAGTGCAGAGGTCATCTAAAGAGGAGGCCTAATTAATCAAACTGTCAGAGCCAATGAGGAGGAGCATGTTAATAGGACTTTTATTTCACCCAGGAAAGCAGTGGTCTGACAGGAACCAGAAAATATGGCCTTGATGTTGCTGTTTATTAGCAATGCTGAGATCAGTGGTAATAGGTGCCAAGCAGCCTGTGTTTGATAAAGGACTGAATGTCAAGAGCTTGCACCAACTAGAAATTAGACTGACAAGATGCAAGAATCTCAGCATATTGATAGGTGCTGGAAAGCAGGTACAGTTTGGATGTGTTAACAAAACCAGAACCTGCACAGGACACATTCTTCTTTCTTCAAAGTAAAATAAAAAAAGGAAAAAACCCACAAAAACCTCAAAACACATCATGCACCAACACCAAAATCTACCAGCTGTTTGCTGGCACTTAAGGGCAGGGCTTTGTAGTAATTAACTCTGATTTGGCATATACAGGCAACTAGCACGGAAAAGCCCTAAACTGAGTACAATAGAGCTGAACATCAAGGATTGCCTTGATGGGATCCCATGGTGGTGCAAAGCCAGCACATCGGTGTGGCCCCACATCTCCATTATCCTCTGAGAGAACTGGCAGGACTGTAAAGTGTCTCACACTACTTTAACAGCAGGCACACTGACCTACAATCAATGCAGAAGCTGCCCCAGATGAAGGAAGCACGGCACAGGTAGCAGTTCCATCTGTGTACCACTTGCCTTACACTGAGCACTCAATGAATTAAACCCTGGGCCCGCAAATAAAATGTTAATGCTAAAGTAAATACAGTGAAGATTTCATTTCCTGTTCAAAGCCTTTCCACAAAACTGATGTTCTTAACACAAAGTGCATGCCCATAGTAAAGAAGAATACAAGCGTATCTAAAAGGGAGTGAGCGAGTGGGAGACAGAAGAGATGCTCACAGTTTCTGAAGGGCACTGGACTCATTTTAGCAGCAGCCATGGCATTTGCTGTGTGGGTGATATATGTAAAATTTTAAATTAATTATTTTAGTAATGCACCCCCTACGTGATTTCTCAGTCTGCAATGTATTTTATACTTCAGGCCATGGTAGGCTTTATAATTAACTACTTTCTGAAGCCACTTTAATTAATTTCCCCCCCCCAACACCATTATTTCGAAATGAATAGAGAGTTAACACTAAATAGCCTTCTAAATAGAGAGCTGCAGGAATCTAGTCTAGTAGGATAAAGCACTCAGAATCACGCTCCTAGCAATGCCCCCAGAAAGGTTTAAGCAAAGAATGAGGTGGCTGAAAGGAAACGTGTTGCCAAAGGGGAACCTGGGACACTGGCAGGGCATGCAAGTCCCTGGCCAAGTCAAATTTTTCCCTTGTTGGAAGTGGAGAGCTGTTATGTTTATGGCTGTTGCCACAGATCCAAATATCCTCATCCGGAATGATTTTTTTTTTCTGCCCTGCGACTGCTCTATTGTCTGGATCTTCCTCTGAAAGGCAGCAATACCGAAACTGGAATCTAAAGTTGCAAGGCTGAGTTCTGTGCCCCTCACTTGGGTGAGTCAGCCTCCTAGGCAGTCATGCTCCACCCTGGAGCCGCTGGGAGCCTGTTGGAATGGCAGGAGCCCAGGGTAGCCCTGCCCTCTGCACTGCGCAGACAAGCTGTCAGCGGTCCCTTGCAAGTGGACTAGCACAGCTTGATCTACAAAGACCAGAGAGAGGTGCTTGAAGCGAAGACATTTTTTTTTGGCAGCAAAAGCACTTGGAAAGCTTTCTGTGGCTCTCCTGAGCCTTCTCTGCTCTTTTATGCCACAGGCACTGCTCCCTTCTGGTGATACTGATGAGACCAAGATGGGGAAACTGATGTCACCAGGGTTTAAAAAAAAACCCAACCAAACCAACAGAAGTCCTTCTTAGTTATTTAGTCTTACAGGATTCAAATCTTCAACACCACAAACATGGGACTGGACAACAGTAGCACGGGGCTCAGGGTTGGTTATTCTAGGCAGGAACTACTTCAGTGGTGGCAAAATTCACTTAAAGCTTTACCATCAAACTACAGCTACAGATAACAATGAACCTCTGCTGTAAGAAACATGTGAAGAATAATTTAAGAGCACTCTTCCCTTCCCAGTCTTCTGCTGTTGATGATGGTCTTTCAAATGGTCAAAATTCTATTTGCCCTTGCAGTCTCTCCTACTTCCCAATATAAACAAAAGGCACGCCCCTACACTTCACAGAGAGGATGTCAGATTGAAAGTAAATGCAAAAAGCTAAAGCATGCTCCAAACGACTACCTTTTGGAGCTTCAGATGACTGTTTTCACAGCTACAAGAAAAAGAAATGTTCGTGGGTAAAATCTTAAAGGTTACGAGCCTCATTTTTACATTTCTCAGTAGCAGCAGTATTAAAATCACTTATTAAAAGTCAGTTCACCATTATTAGCATGTGAAGCAGCACCAAAGTTGGGAACTATATTATCTTTTTCAAAAGTACTGCAGAGGGTATCTCTGCCATAGATAATGTATTGCTTAACCATTAAGACAGTATGTTATTAGTGTTAGCCTTTTATTATCTTGATTGTACTGTTAGTTTATCAGAGGGGATGGAGGTGTTTGCATTATTCATCATTACACCTTCATTTACTGGCATTGTGTAGTATGACCAAGCAACTATTTCTTCAAAGACTTTGCAGAAGTGTATGAAAAATTGCTTGCCTAATTCCAAGGAGATACTGCTTTTCTTTTGGAACAAAAGCAAATCTGCATTTTAATCCCAATGACATCCCTAAAGGAACCCTATTTACAGTATGATTTCTTAAAAAAGTCCTTTCTTACAACCTCATTAAATCTAAGCCTCGTTTAACTACTAGGACATTTTTACAATGGCTTTACTGACATACTATGATAAATGTCTGTATAACATCCTTCAACAATAGTCCCAACTATAGCTGTAACCACAATGTGTATAAACACTGCCTCAGTTTTAACAATGTCCTGAATAGTAGGAAGTGAGGTAACACTAAACACATTTTTACTGCCCCTCCCCATCTCCAAACCTTGTTTTGCTTTAAGTTTCTTTCACCAGTTTCTGTTTTGTTTTGGGGAGGTGCTTAGTTTGGTCTTCTCGGTGGGAAATGAAACATTCCCCTTAAAATTATAAGAATTAAGATGCTCAGCTTTTAAAACATTACAGGAGCCCTTTGAAATTTTGACCTGGGCAGAAAGGTTTCCTGAAATTTGATTCTTTTGAGATAAAAGGGTTGGCAGCAGGATGAAAGCAGCCCTACCCTTTTTTTCCATGTCAGAGAAATGAATGGAATGGCTTATGAATACATGTAATTCACCCATTCAGGAGCCACGCTGCTGCCTATTTGTCCTGAAGTACCAGTGCAAAGCAAAGTAACTGTTAGGCAGCATGATCTCAACCCACAAGAACAAGGAGGGCCAGAACAGGTCTTCAGAGACCTAAACTTCTCAAACTTTGAGGTAATGCAAGGAATTAGAAGATGTTTCTGTGAGAATCATGCCTTCAAAACACCTTTATAAACAGTCGGTCATTGTAACTTGCTCTTGCAAGGAACAGGGATCAGCAGCACCAGAATTGTACAACTAACTGAAAAACTGAGCAGGCTTGACTGCTCTCCTGTTCATGGCTGGCCTCTGATTTAATTTCACATCAAATGATATTGCAAAGCTGGACATGGTAAACCTACAGTATTTTCACTGGAGACTAGGGTCTGACATTCTGTCTAAATGAAATTTCCCAGTTGTCCCAAACACTTTTTATCTTGTTTCCATGCTAGCAGTTTGAAATGTCACTATGTATTGCCACAATGACAGGTGAGCAAAGGCACAAGAAAGCAACAGAGCTAGTTTCTCCAGTGAACCATGCCTGGCCAAAGTGAAAATCCATTTTTGTCCCTGTCT
Source organism: Eubucco bourcierii (assembly GCA_013396675.1). Classification (NCBI taxonomy): domain Eukaryota; kingdom Metazoa; phylum Chordata; class Aves; order Piciformes; family Ramphastidae; genus Eubucco; species Eubucco bourcierii. The sequence continues at coordinate 271,944 of VWZE01018591.1, forward strand.
CCTGGTCCACTCCCAGGTAGTAACAGTGACAGGAGTAAGCTCTGCGACACAACTTCACACAGGCTGAAATATAGAGCACGGGTTAAGAAACCTTTGTGTGCATCTCTTATGTATGTATGTATATACACACATACATTACTAGAACACATCACTTCACACCATCTTGCAAACACTTTTTACTTTACTACCACAAGTTATCTCACTGAGGTTAGTGAGAGACTGACAGCTACAAACCTCCTGCTACACAGAAGATTAAGTTGTGTGGCCATAATACATATTTTACATGGATTGGAAGATTTGGGTTTGGACACTATTACTGAAAAAAATAAAGAAAATATCCTTCAGAAAACTTTTGCTTAAGACCTAATGACTCTTTCTGATTTCAGAATCTGCAAAGAGTTCCTCTCAGTGAGAGTAAGGAGAAGACCATGGCAACATTTATCATTACCCTAATGCAGGTGGATATTTCTATTAACTACAATGAATTGTTCTAAGGACAGCCTAAAGATCAAAGTCTTAACTTGGGTTTCCGTTTTCCAAATCTTTTTCTGGCTGTAATGAGTCTTCTGCCTTTCAAAGGCCATGTCTTTGTATAGGCTTGCTCATGTCATGGAGCTGGCAACCACTACAAGAGAAACAGATGGGTTTATATTACCAATTAACACAGAGACACTGCTTACTCACTCTGCCATTTACAGAATCACAGAATGGTTTAGGTTGGAAGGGACCTCAAAGATCATCCAGTTCCAAACCCCCACCATAGGCAGGTACAGGTCACTCAAGGTCTCCTCCAACCTGGCCTTGAACACCTCCAGGGAGGGAGCATCCACAGCCTCCCTGGGCAACCTGTGCCAGTGTCTCACCACCCTCACTGGAAAGAACTTCTTTCTAACATCCAGTTCAAATCTCCCATCTGCCAGTTTAAACCTACTACCTCTCATCCTGCCATTACAAGACCTTGTCAATAGTCCCTTCCCAGCCCTCCTGTAGCCCCCTTCAGATACTGGAAGGTCATTCCAATGTCTCCATGAAGCCTTCTCTTCTACAGGCTGGAGAGCCCCAACTCTCGTAGCCTGTCCTCGTTCTCCAGCCCTCTGATAATTTCTGGACTAGCTCCAACAGTTCTGTGTGCTTCTTGTACTGGGGGCTCCAGAACTCCACACAGCACTCCAGGTGAGGTCTCCAGAGAGCAAAGTAAAGGGGCAGAATCCCCTTTCTTACCCTGATGGCAACACTTCTCTTGCTGCAGCCCAACACAGAGTTGCTGTCTGGGATGCACTCACACTGCAGGCTCATGATGAGCTCTTCATCAACCCAGACCCCCAGGTCTCTTTCCTCAGGGCTGCTCTTAGCCATTCCCCACCCAGCCTGGAGTTGTGCTTGGGATTGCACCGACCCAGGTGCAGGACCTTACACTTGGCCTTGCTGAATTTCATGAGGTTGGCCTGAGCACACCTCTCCAGCCTGTCCAGGTCCTTCTGCCCTCTGTGGATAACCCTCTGGTTTCCCTTACCTCAATCAATGAGATAGCAGACTTGCCACTTACTGCAACAACTCCATCTGAGCAATGCCGAAAATGGAGCAGTGAGCATTTGTATGCAGCAACTTCTCTCTAGAAACCCAGCACCCATATCAACATGTGTGAAATGCTGGTCTCATAGAACTCAATGCTCAAAATTTCACCCATGATTTACTTTCCAGTAAGTCATCTCCCACTGTTCTGCTCTTTGATAATGCTTTCCTTCTGAGAGCGCAGAAGATATGAAAAGGTGCATTTCTATTAGCAACATCCACTTTAAAATTCCACACTCTACTCTCTTTATAAGGCTCTGCATTCTCTGATGCTGTCCTTCAGCCTTCACCTACCTTTATCCTCAGCAGAAATAATTTTGACTATGACAGTATCTTATATGTAAAAAGTCAGACATCATCAGGGTCTGTCTTACAAGCAAAAGGAAACAGACTTTTGAGCACAGCGTTCTGCATCACATTTTGACTAGTTTCACCTGAAGATGGAAATCCATTTTTTTTTTTTTGCTTTAACAGTACACAACTGAGGCCACAAGCAATCAAACTCTTCCATGTCTGAGATGTTATGAGTGAAACACACCATATTTTACAGATATATTTTTTCAGAGCTCAGCAGAGGGATGTATCTGAAAGCTACCTCTTCCAGGGATGCAGGAGATTACCTGCCCTCAAGAGACCTATAGCCAGAGACAATTTCCTTAGTTTACCATTCCTTTGCTACAGCTGGAAGCATGGAGCAGGGAGGGAAGCAGAAAGCTGTGGAGTCTTCAGTTTATTTATTATTCTAGTGGTTAAAACACTTCCTCACAGTCCTCATTATTCAGGAGACATTAATTACTCTTTAAAAAACAATCAAAAAATAAACAGCCTCTGCATCCCAGCTGAGAATAACAGTAACCCTATGCATGTGCACATACATACACACAGAATACATTCCAGACATAAGAGATTTCATGTATTTTTCATGCATGATCAAGATCTGCAATACTGCATGCTATGCAGTTACAATCAAGTTTAAGAAGTACATAGAATATGAGCAGGAATTATTGTGTTAGTTTGACATACTTGCACATGAAAACACAGAAGTCCTTATCAGGCTTTGTTCACCAAATGTCAGAGGAGATGTCAAAATGTTAAGAGGGAGAGCAGAAGTTGACTTTGTGTTTCATTGTCCTTAACTGCAACTTGTATTCACATCAATGAATTAGCAGTGTTTCAAATCCAAGTTATTGCTGGCTGTCACCAGGAACGAGTTTTCCGGAGCGTGCTTAACTTTTCCATGCTTCTATCCCTGTCACAATATCCTTACTGAGATGAGTTTATTTCAGCTGTAGTTTTATTTCTTAAAGTGCATCAAGAATGAATGTGGCCTTTTATAATTAGGTATGGTGAATACAAATTTATTAATACTAGTCCTTGTCGACTAAATTTAACCATTCAAAAGCCAAATGTTTGCTACGAGATAGTTTGCTGAGCTGCTTTGCAGACAAGGGAGAGAGACAATCCCTTGCCAGTCATACAACCTGGCCACAGACTGCTGTTTAAAGTAGCTGGGATGGATAGCAGGGGTTATTTTTCATCCCCTTTAAAAAGGAAGTTGAGGAATTCATGCTTAGTTTCAATTCTCTGATTAAATAAGGGGAAAAACAAACAAACACACACCACCACCAAAAAGCATCAAACCTCCAAGCCTGAGAAACAACAACAAAAAAATTTCAATACCTTAAGGACCATTATGCATCATATAAAATAAAGCTTCTGCAAAAATGTAGTGAGAAAGGTGTTTGTTCACATGAGCATGCATGTATATATAGAGCACATAAAATGTGACACCTAAAAACATATATATACCAACTTCTGGCAATATCGAAAACCCTTCAGCATGTTTCTTCTCTGAAAGTGTGCAATGCTTATAAGAAGGCAACTGTGATACTGCTTTTAAGCTATTTTAGTAAGGGCCCTTGACAAGCTTCACATAAAATATTCAGCATTGATGCATTCAAGTCCACACAATTCAACTCGAAAAGCTTTCCGTCTTCAGCCCACATTATAAATAGGGTTATTATAAAGGTGGTGTGTGGATTAGATGCTTTCCCTTATCCTTCCCATCTGCCTTTCTAAAGTGTGATAGCATTGGACTACATCACAAGCAAACCCAATGTATTTTTGGAATTAAAAGTACCTAGTTTTAATAGTTCTAAAGAAGTTCACATACTTTTCTAAACAGTTATTGTTACATCTTCAATGAGTTAATAGTAAAGCTGAGAAGCAGTTGAAGTTCTAAGGGTCCTCTATTCCTTTAGTCCTCTAGTATGGCCATGCCTTTAATTGGGAAGTCTTTTGTCTTCTGAATCAACTTCTGAAACAAAGTCCTGGTTTTACAGAACCCAGGAGCCACTGCTACTGATTTCAGAGAGAGTTGGTTTTCATCTCTAATCTTTTGTTTTTGTCTGCATAATGAAGTGATACCTGCTCAATGTAAAAAAGGTCTTAGAGCACTACACCGAAATGCTGGCAAAGGTCTACACTGGAAAGCACAGCATCCACCTAACTTTTCAGACTACAGCTGCAATGAAGGACTCTGTCAGTATAAAGGAAAAGCCATCTTCAGATTCTTTTAGATCTGGATTCTTCTGCTTTTCTAAGCTATTTAGATGCCAAAGCTGGCATCAAGATGGAGATATGGTTAAGCCTGTACACTGAATTTCATAATGGAAAGCTGCAGTGTTCAATCAGGCAGAATTCCAAGTACAGTACTTAAATTTTTCTCATCTGTTGGCTAAGAACTCCAGGATCAAGCAGATCATTTAAAGCCTACTGAGATCAGTGGCAAAAATCTTACTGGCTTCAGTAAGCTTTGGATCAGACCCAGAGGACCAGAGTCAGAAAGCTGCATTTGTGAGTGGCAGCCAGTGAGGTTTCCAAAGAACCAATGCAGTCTTTCTGCAAGTGCCTAAGCCACTTTTATGACTGAGGGTTTTCCTCATGGATTTTGAAAACAAACAGGTTCTCACTTGAACTATGCTTACTTTTGCTAGCTCAGCATGCAAACTTTTAGTTATCCTGGTTTTCCTCTCATCTTCTCTACATTCCTATCACAAGCTATACAAACCAGGCCTTCTCTTAGTCCTTTGTTTCTTTGGAAATATGGTGCTTCTTTTTCACTCTCCTTCTCCCCCTTTTTCCTTCCTCTCTGAGAATTTTACCTGTGAAAATAGAACTTCACGATAGAACAGAGACTAATAACACTTTTAACTTCTACTCACGTTATGCAAAGGTATTTTAACTTCTGCTGAACTCGGGCTATAGGTGATGGTAATTTCAAAGTGGACTTGATACATTATATAGACATTGAGATATTTCCTATAAATATTTTAGCTAGTAATTCTATTCTTCCCAAAAAAGAGAATGACTTAATTATCAGGGCCTTTTGCTCACACTATTCATGGAAACAGATATACTTTTTTTAGCATACTTAAAGATATTAAATTATGAACAACAGTTCACAGAGGGTAACTATCAGAGATATTTAATAGTTCATTATGATGACCACAGCAGATTTATTTATAATAAGCTCCACCTTTTATACCACGCTACTAAAAATCACATATTACTTCAGAACCCAGAAAAGGTTTCTTTGGCAGCAAACTGAAAATCACTTCAACCTTCTAGTCCTGTCCTGTTAAAATCCAGACACATTTCTCTTGGTAACACCAATATTGCATGGTCATTGCGACCGAATTCCTTGTCCAAAGCACCCAGGTCAGTCTGCTGCCTCACAAGAGCTACCTATGCACATAAGTAATTATGATTTGCCATTTTTGTGGTTTATAATCTACTGTTTAACATTTTAAACATGTATTTACCACAGCCTCTACAAGCAAAATGTCTTATTTTAACTGGATCCTATCAGGCATACAATGCCAGGTTTATACAGCAACCTCTGTCTGACTGCAAATTACATCAAAACAGAATGAGTCCCTGTCTGTCTGGGAGGGAACAACAGTCCTCTCTGTCTTCTCATCCCAGATGTGATAATCACAGCAACTGCAACTTGTCTCCCACTGCAGAAGTAGTTTGCCCACTGATTTAAACTGTCTCAAGATTTAATTCCAGCTGACTATTGGCAAGACATTTTATAGTAGAGTTACTGCAAAGTGTACTTCATTAATGGTAATGATACTGAACCATTAGAAATTCAATGGAATGAGAAGGACCAGACCAAATGACCACTGCAGTCATAGAGAAGATGAAGTGATCCCTGGGTCATACCTTGCTTACAAAGCACTGCCTGTAGAGTTAGCAAAAATTTACACAAGGGCTAGAGGCACGTTACTGATTACCTACATAAAATCCCCATAGAATAAAATGGAAAATAGTAGATATGGATGGTAAAAACACAATGAAGGAGTGAGAAGAGAAGCAAGATCTTGTTTCCACAAACATCCTTACCTACATGCACTTATTTCAATTTTAATTAAATTTTAATTCTGAGCAGTTAAGTGTGCTGCATGTCTGATCAGAAGCCACAGAGCAGCAGCATGAGATGGATCTTCCATTCAGAGCCTGGGGAGCTCCCTGTGCTGCTTGCCTGCCTTGAGAGTGGATGTTTCTAAGAATCACCCCAGGAATGGAAAAATCTAGTTGCTGGAACAGATTATCCAGAAGGAGTGTATTCTGCACCTTTCCAAGTTTGCCCTTTCTTGTCAGCTTTTTCTGGAGTTAAACGAATTTACCTGAAATACAACCCTCAAGAGTGGGGTGAGAAGGAAGTGCAATAAAATTAGAAATATCGCACAAAAGCTGTGGTATGAAAGTCACAACCCCCTCCACCCCCATTATGCATTCCACCTAGAATAACATCTTATGCTCACACCAATATTTACCTCCTTGTCATCTAAGGACAAGAAAAAAAAGTCAAATCAACTTTTAAATTAACTTACATATCATGCCTCCAGACATGATTAATACATCTAAAAGGGCAGTTAAGAAGAGCAATAAAAGCAAAACCTGGAATCTTGCAAACATGCCGAATTTATCCTCAAGCTAAAGCTTATTCCTGAAACACTAAGATTTGATTGCTCATGCTGTAAGGGTATCTAAGATTTTTAATGCCCAATCCAGCAAGACACTGTTGTATGAAAGACCAGTGCTTTCAACAAGCAGGCTGAAGAACACAAGGAACATTCATTACAGAAACAAAAAATAGAAAGAAGAACATCTAGGAGAGTTCCCTGCAGAAGACTTACCTGCAATGCTTGCTTGTTATCAGCCCCAATAGATTGAATCCATCAGCACAGCTCCACACATTCCCCATGAGCTTCTCCAGACTCTGAAGAGCACTACAACTCTCCAGAAGCTGAGGTTGTTCACAAGCTTATCAAGCTCATCTCAGTTTGTGTTAGGTGTGCTTCAGAAAGCACCACACAACAACTCCAGAAGGAAAGAATTAGTGAAGCTCAGTTTCCTGTGCCTGTAGTTTTAGACTCCTATGACTAGGAGGTCTGTTTGCTATTTTCTGCTAGTTTTCACTATTCATGATGGAAGAGTGCTGATGCCTTCACCCCTTCACTGCTTGCAGAAGGCATTCACCCTCCAAAAAAATATTTTTGGCTTTACTGATTGGTTTCTTTCTTTCACAATTTAAATAAGTTTCCATGGGAAAGGATATTTTGGAATAGATAGTTTGAATGATTAACAACTAAAATTAAACTGAAGCCATAGTGGAACACCATTCAGTCTTGGGCATATTGTTAGCATAACCTTTTTCTATTGTGCAACTGAAAGTAAAACCAAGTGTCAGAAGCAGCTGCAAGGTCTAGCACAATGGTGGGGGGAGAAAGACTAAGTAGAAAGCTCCTTTGACATCAGCCTTCTCTGCTCTCTTCAGCAGGTTATCACAGACTTGCAGCAAAAATGACTGATTCAAACAACAAATGGTGGTAGGGAGACAAGTTTACATCTCTGATTTCATTAACATGGATTTTTATTTGGAGTTTTTTCACACAATGAATTCTAGTTTTACATAAGTACTTTGTTACTTTTTTTGGACGGTTCATTATTTTTAACGTTTGCCTTCAATCTGGAACTACTCACACAAAGTCTTCACTTCAAATCATATAGTAAAAGCATCAATATTAAAAAAAACAAACAAACAAACAAAAAAAAGCAGCAATGTTTAATTGCTCCTACAGTTAAAAGTCAATCCACCGAATTGGCATAAGTCTCCAAATAAGATCTTACAATTACAGCTTGCTGAAAAAGATTTTCACTGGATTGGTTTCTGCTTTTGGAGAAGATAATGTGTTGTTTCTTTTAGCCCATACAAGTACTTCATATAAATGTTTGCTTTAAATGAAAAAGAAATCAACAGGGAATCAGCAAAGCTAAAGGAACCACCCAGAATTTACAAATAAAAACCAAGTATGTAAGTCTAGGTCTACAATCTCTGCAATCTTGAAAGACTACCTTGACCAGGAATAAGCCATCAGGTCAGAAACTGTGACAAAGGTAATACTTCGTCTTACAAGATAAAATCTGCTGCCATTAACTTAGTTTTTTTCTTTATGGATTTAGAAGTTCTAAGGCAGTTTTATTGTGGTCAAAGAATTTTATTTTTTTTTTAACTGTTCCCCATATTCACACAAATTAATTCTAATAATTTGCATTCAAAGGTAGCTTGAATTAAAGGGGAAAAAAAAAAGTTAAAAAAGCAGAATTCATCACTTTACAAACAGAAAAAAATAAATATATACAGAAAGTATAAAGTGTAAAAAAGTAAAATGTAGTGACTGTAATGTGTAATAAGCCACTTGGTGATTTAAATGAATCAGCAGCAGACTGTCCAAAGCTAACAAGAATGAAATGTTGCCAATCAGCAACAATCGATTTTCTTCAAATAAATAAGTAATCACTCTTGCATTTTTAAGGAGCACAACAGCAAAGCCAAGAGTAAAAATATTTATAAAAATCACTGAAACCAGCACCCTGAAGAAACTGAAAACATCATTTTATGAATGGGTAACTTGGCAAACAGTATCACTTATTTTCCATCTGACTTTCCGTATAAGTAACACCATCTACCTAATCTTTCTGCAGCCCCTTCACAGTGCCACCCAATGCTAGACTTCCCCCAGCATGCCCTCGCTCTGCACCTTGGCCCTGTTTATCCTCCTTATCAGCACAGGAAGAAATTTTGGCAAAACTCTTCCTCTGGTCACCGATATCTCTGGGAACCAAACCCATTAAGATATTTCTGCCCCCTACTCATGCTGTTTTAACTGTCTGTTGTACAGGAAGGAACTGATAAAAATAGGATTACAATGCCCTCACAGATGAACTAGCAGGAGGTTTGATTGTGATTGATGCCTGAATAAATATACAATAACAGGCCCTACATTTCAACACTGCTTTTGATAGAGGGTAAGGAGAAGTCTCAGTTTTCACTGCCTGGACTGCAGGACTCTTTCTCAAATACCTGGGAAGTGCCTCTGATTGAAGATTGAATCTTCTACTTTTAGTCTGATTTTAACTAAAGAGCAGGAGGTGGTTATTAGTAGGAATGAATATGTCTTATTTTGTGAGGTACAAAGGTTCACTTCTTCCCACAGGTTCTTATGTGTGGCCCACCCCCAAGTTCAAATTAACGTCTAAATTCCTTTGAAGTCTAAATATCTTCCCTACAGATACTCGGTGCCAGTGTGGGTCTCTTGGAAAAATAAGCAACATCCTAACAGCTCCGTGGAAATCTAACAGGCTGCAGTTTTGGGTGGGGAGAGGAGGGTTGGGATTGCCCAGTTTAACAGCTCATCGTTTGCTTGGGAGAAGTTTTCAACAGGCACTGGGGTACAGACTTAGCCTGGGGAAGGGTTTCTATAGGAAAGGCTGGCTTCAATAGCCACAAGAGAGCACAGGATTTCCAGCAATCAATTGCAGATGGTTTTCCCTGACTCCATTGTGCTGCAGGACAGACTGAAGCCTGTCTGCATTCTTTTAATCCTTCCTATTAAAGTAATTATTAATGAGTAAAGAATTTATCATCCCAAACAAATTTCAGGAAGTAAACTCAGCACACAGTTTTCATTAACCTTCCTCATTTTTGGAGAAGAGGGCTTCAAGTGTCCTGAAATCACACGTCATCAGCTCCCACTTCAAGTAACACAGCTATCTATTCCACTTCAGCAGGATCTCAAATACACCCCTTCTTATCCTGCAAAAAACAGACACCTGCTTAGCTTTCCAGTGCAATGATCCAGTCAAGTATTTAGGCAAGTACAGAAATTCTGGGTAGGCAAACAGTCCCACTGGCTTTTTTGAAGTAATTTATGAAAGCAAATCTGCATCTGCTCAGTACCTGGCTGGATCACCTTGCTAAAAAGAGCTTAAAAGTAATACTCGGCACTTTCACAGTCCTTCATGTGCCAAAATTACTGTCCAAATGGCAAACAGCGAGGAAAGCATGGAAGTATTATGAGCCTCATTTTGTAGATGAGGAAATCAAAGAAACCAGCTACTTCCTGCTCCTTCTATGGTAAGACAATGTTGTCAAAGCAGAGACTCCCCTTCCCTGTTTCCTCATCCATATTCTCCATTCTTCTGGCTCTCTAACTGCAACTGCACATGCAGAAGCTGCCTAGCAATCTGCAGACAAACTTTAGAAATCCAGTTCCACCTCTTACCACAGTCTGCAGCAATTACTATAGATCAAATACAATAATTAAAAATAGCCAGATCATTAAACTGTGATAGGTACCAGCACAGTATCACTCAAACAGCAGACAGACCAGATCTCCTTGAAGATACATGTCTACTGGTGCAGTAGCTGTGCCAGCTATTCATTCTGAAGGCGTTTCTGACCAGCTCTCACCAACTACAGACACCTTTCTAGAGTATGCTTTCTCCTCTACACCAAGAACTCACGACCCAAGTTTGCCACCTGTAGAAACCAGTGTCTTTGTTTTACCTCCCTCTTAGCCACTTATGTTGCTGAAATGTGTCTGAATTTAAATTATTTCTCACTGGTCACCTATATGGAATTGCCTTTCACATACAGGCACAAGGGCAAATCACACAACTTTCTGAAGGGCGGGTAGAGTAACTTCCTAATGGATTTCTCCTTAAGGGTTGAACACACTGAGAACATACACCAGCTAAGTAGCACTGTGGAAAATGTGCTGTGGCCACTGTCCGTGATCTGCTTTATACTGAAAGCACTTTAATTCAAATGGGACACCCTTACATTTACAGAAATACAAAGATGCATACCAAGCCTCCTATGGCATCCCTCACTATTCAGTATCAGCAGATCCTACTGAAGTACTAAAGGTGTTCTGAAGTCATCACTCAACAAGAGAGTAAGTACCATTCTAGGGTACACAATGTACCCCAACCCAAAGCACCGCAGCAACACTTGGCAAAGCATTTAGCCAGAATAAACTTGGCCAGTTCAAGATTTGGAGAGTAACTGTGTCACTCCTGCAGCCAGCACTCACTTCACTTTCTGCTCTGAGGAATGAATCAGAAATCCAGCTGCCTTGGAGGCAGCCTGTATTAACAGAGGTCAGACTCAGTGTTACTGATTGTGGAACTGAACTTAAGCTGCCTCTCAGCCTCCCTTCTCTTCCCCAATTTCAGTGGGATTTAAATGCTTGTAGAGTGACATCAAAATTACTGTGTTTAAAATAATTTAGTACAGCATCCCACTACTTAGTGTCACTGGAGAAGTTGCCCTCTTCAGCAGGGAAAAGCAAGAAATCCCAGCTCAGAGCAGTCAGCGATGCATGAGCTCTCTGCTCACCACAAGTGATTTCCTTTGCAGTATTCCCCAGTCCTAACCGACTAAACGTAGTATCAAGTGCTCTAGTTTTATCTTACTATAGCTTGGGGTTAGGATAGTCATAAATAAGTGTTGTTACCCACATTTTAATGCCTTTTCTTCTCCCTGTTCTGATGATTCAGTTGTGATGTGAACAGTGTGCCCTTCCAACCAAGCTGTGACAAATAAACTCTTCACACTACACTTTAGAACCTAAAAACGGAGTCTGCACAGAGCCTGGTAAAAACAAGCCAAACATTTAAAAAGAACCTGCCATTTCCCAAGATTGTTTTCAGTCAGTTGCTGATGACACAAATTGTTGTTTGAGTTCATATGGATGCACAGAATGTAAACGGAAGAGGTCAGGAAGCAAAAAAAAATCTTTCCTGTTGCAATTTAAAGTATCTCTGGACTGGATGAAGTATAAATGCAGCAGTCTACTAACAAAAGGATACATACCCCCAAGTTGCACAGCAAGAAAGCACTTAAACCCAGGGTGAACTTAAGCAAACACATATCTGTTGGCAATTTCACAAGGATGAACGAGTGCACTTATTAAAGTGAGAATTTACTGTTGCATTTGCAAACAGGTGAATCAAATTTCAAATCTATACTACATAAATACTCACTGCAGATATATGTAAGATGAAAAAAAATAAGGCACTGACTGCTAACAAACATGAAACAGACAATTCAGGCTTGAAATGGTAACACAAAAATTCTATCTGGAGTACTTTTCCTTTTAAAAATCATATCCTGAAGAAGCAGTGAGAAATGTAGTGCTGATCACTATGAATTAAGGAGTGATACTGAGAATTATCTCCTAGTAGGTCTAAATTCAGCACAGAATAAAATTACATGTAATTGGGGTGGGGGTGGGTGGGGGTGGAGGAGGTGTAATTGCTGTAAGAAAGAATTACAGCTACTCAGCTATGAAGATTTTCAAGTGCTCCAAAAGCACAGAGCTATTTCATCACATTTGATTTTTATAAATATATGAAATTCAGTCGCATCAGTAGATAAAAATTATAGAGTAGATTGTATCATCCCAGGCTTAGGCAAAATGTAATACAATCCCTTTTGCAAAAAACCTAGAACTGGCTTGTCTGTGAAGACTACCATACAAGTGAAGAGTGGCTAAAGGGCTGTAAACAACTTGACAGCAGCATCACAAGGGAGGTGCTAGTGAACTGCCACAGGGATTGGTATTAGGATCAGTTTTATTTAACATCTTTATTAATGATCTGGAAGAACGGGTAAACAGCACATTAATTAAATTCACAGATTTCAGTGTAGTGAGAGGTGTTATAAACATGACAGTAGGGAAAGAAATTATGCAAAAAGGAGGTTGCAAACACTGAGAGAAATAAGAAATTGAGATTCTTTAAAAAATAATTTTAAAAAAATTGCAAGCTAAAACATCTGAGAAGAATTAAAAACCATAAATAATCAGTGAGAGGAAGAAACCCGAAAGAGGCTAAGCTGAAACAAAAGACCTGGGGGCAGCAGCTGACAGCAAATTATGTATGAGTTTGCAACATGAATGGGAAAAAGAATACAATGATCTAGGCTAAAGACATGAATGTAGCATAAGACATCAAAAAAGACAGCTTGACCCAAGCCTGGACATTCTGCAGAAGCAGGGAAACATAGGCTCGCTACACTACATCATTACTGCAACTAGCCAGGCATCACCACTTGCCACACAGAGCTCATCAGTAACATCCAGGCAGAATACCAGGGTTTGGGGCTGTTTTTTTTAATTATTTTTTTTTAAAATAAAAATTCCCATCCATCCATCCATCCAACCAAAACCCAATATGCAGAAATAATATATATAAAACAAACAAACAAACAAAAAAAACCCCCACAACAAAAAAACCACACCAAACCAAACAAACATCATCAGCCATAAGAAAGTAGGGGAAAAAAAGACAAACTGGAAAGGATTGCACACTGATTCTGTAATGTAATTGGCACTGGGCCTGAAAACTACAAGGATATAAACATCTTGAAAGGTGTAAGAAAACCTTCAGGCTCATCTCATCAAACATGGTACAATTTGGATTACTTTCAAAATGAAGGGAACGTAAGAAGAAAATAAGCAGAATATTAATTACCATTAGTAACACCTACTACACTAAGGAACAATCTTACAAGGAATTAACTAAAGTTCCCTTTTTTTATTCATTCATTAAATCCAGGCAAAACATTAAAAAATACAGAGTAGGAGACAATCCTGCCCTTGCAGAATGACTTAATAGGTCTTTTCCACCTCCATCTTCAACGATTCCATAAGAGACACTAAGTAGAGAGACAACCCTCTGCAAAATTAAATCACTGGGAATCAACCAGAGAATGGAAATTAAATCAGAGTAAAGTATTTTCTTCTTTGTGAGCATTAACATTAATCACATGCAAAAGTAAAATATTAGTTAATTTGATTCTCTGTGCCTTCCAGACTCTGGTCGAAATGAATCAATGCAGGAAGAGTGATTTCTCTGATAATTGGGCAAATGATAAGGAGGGAGGAAAAACGAAGAAAGAAGGAAAAAAACCCAGTAGAAATGGTTGGTGAAAATGGAATTAGCAGAGGGAGAATAGGAAAAAATATGTTGGGGGGGGAGGGGGGCTGGTTTTTTTGGAAATCATAATAAGGATGATAGATTTAAAATCTGACTGTAGCAGCTTTGAAAGAGCATTACCCAAAGACAGCTAGAAATGGAAACAAAAGTATCTCGCACAGTACAAACTAGTAGCAATTTAAGCGACTGTGCTTAACCAGCATGAAAAATCTCTGAAAAATGGCTTTACTACAGGGCACTTTCAGATGGTCTGCTCTCTGTAACACCTCCAATGCGAAGGTGGTGGTAACCCAGTCTCAGCTGCTCCTCAACCAACACAATAATGAATTTTCAAGGCACAATGCATTTGAGAAGCTGTTCTCCTCAAGTGCTGTGAAACAGGTGAGGTGGGTGTGTGTGAGCCGCTCGCTCGGCTACCGGTGTCAGCGACACGGCACAACCGAAGGCGACACATCGTCTGGCACTTAACTCTGCTCCTTAGGCCATGATAGGTCAAACTGGACAAACCACAGCCTAATGAAGTGGCACAAAGCCTTTCAATTAGTGGGTAAATGACAGCAGGAAGAGGTAAGGGACCACGCTCTCTGTTCTCTGTCTAGGTAACATGAATTCAGGTGTGGGCTTCACTGGAGCACCAGACAGGGCCGGTCTGGCAAAGGCTGGAAATGTCAGCTTGTGCACTGGAGAAACTGAGGCATGTACCATGGGAATATTGGAAAAACAGGTATGAACACAGTGAGAGGCAAGAACAACAGCTGAGAGAAACCCTGCTGCCCCGGGGCCAGGGCTTTTTCCAAACTGCAGCCCAAGTTCTTTAGTTCAGTGTCAGATTTTATTCAGCTGGCAATGAAACAAGTAATCAACATAACAAAAACTTTTTAGACCAATAAACCCAAAAGAACAGCGTAGAAAAAGTAAACTGGGGGTCTGGTTTGTTCCTTCTGATACATTTTAAAAACAGATACTTTCCTCCTATGGTGAGGAAATACTGTATTTAATTAGATGCATAAATCATTACACTTTTATAGTTAGCAATATCTTCCATAATGAAACTAGATTAGTTTCTCACTACAAATGCTGTTCACTGTTGAAATTTTATGATGAGGCCTGATAATGGAGGTGACACAAACCAGTTCACATTGAGGGGTTTTATTGATATTCCAACCAAGTCTTACACTATTTTTGTGTTGTATACATCAGAGGAATTCTGCCTGGCTTTCTACCTACTGCAGAAAAATACAGGCTGCTGTCTTACAGTAATGCCACTGAGTGTTATGGGGATGGACTTATCTTTAAAATTGGTTTATAGAGTTTATAAATTAGCCTTCTATCTGTGATCAAAGCTCCAATTTTAATCCTCGCATTTAAAGATGATGCAGATTCTTCTCATCCAAAATGCACCTAACAAGCAGGTCTGCTGTGACAGGATCCACCCTGTGGCTCTCTATTACTGTGTAGCCACCAATGTCACTAACTTAAGCAGTTTTCATCTACAAGACTGCAGTTATTTTCCTCTTTTTTATTTTCCCCATCCTACAGCAACACAATCAAGACAGACGTAAACACAAAGAAAGTGTAGCAGACACATCACTGATTCTGCTGCTGTTTAAGACAACCCGAGCAGCTCTGTGCCATGGACTGATGAGGAAAGCACATGAAGCACTTGCAACAGAACATCCAAGTGGACCTGTTTTGCAGCCTGATTAATAGAAACAACCTCTAAGGACTAATCACAAGTCGAGCCCTGTTTTGTAGATTAATAGAACAAAGACGCAAGAGAATAGGGAAGGTTACAGGACTGGAATATAAATAAGACAAGGTGCACACTCTAGGTAGCTTGACTGTTAGTAATTATCAGCTAAAGGCACATCCTTACAGCAAGGTCTCGCTGTTCTGTGCTAAAGCAGCTCACTTCCAGATGGACAATCAGTTTCTGCATCTCTAAGTATTTTATGTGGATTTTAATGCCAAAATTTATGAAACAAACTCCTTCTCTGAAACCAAGTGTACTTCACCTTACACTTGGGAGTACCACTTAAAATTTCTGTTGCTATCAGACCACTATAAACTTTGCAGGAACTATAGTTTCCACTTACCCATATATGGATCAGCAAACACAATATTGGTATATGAATGAATATTACTTGGAAGTCTGCTGCTACTGCTATACAGCAGCAGATGCTAAGACCCAGCAGAAATCTCCTATATCCCATCTGATGCTGACAAGTGCTGCTTGTGCTATGCTGTCCTAGGCAGTGAATTTTGCTGGCCCTGAGCAGGATTCCACAACATGAGGAAAAAGTAATCAGTCAGAAAGTCCTACAAATAAACCCCTTTGGCATTAAATGCAAGCTAACATACAATTTGTCATTACCTGAGTTTTGCTAACGTTCAACGACTAGAACTATGAACTATGTGCAGAGTCTACACAAGTATCACAGAATTATAGAATGGTAAGGTTGGAAGAGACCTCAAGGATCATCTAGTTCCAACCCCCTGCCATAGGCAGGGACACCTCCCACTAATACAGTTCACTCAAGGCCTCATCCAACCTGGCCTTGAAGAGGGAGCAGCCACAATCTCCCTGAGCAACCCGTTCCAGTGTCTCACCACCCTCACCGTAAAAAACTTCCTCCTAAGTATCATATAGGAAATGACAGAACTTTTTCATGCCTCTGAAAAAAATACTTCACTGCTTTTCAAAGTATTCAAGGTGATTTGCTATAATAACATGCAGTGAACATAACAGCAACACAAAAAGCTGCACCTGTGCTTGCTTCAAGAGTTCAAGAACAGGCACAATTTATAGTCAGTTATCAAACATTTGCAATCTGCTGTCCAAAATCCTAAATGAAGAAATCCTTCTATAACTTCAGGAAGGAAGGATTTCATCCTGTATGTGACAGGGTACCTCTTTAGAGATTAAATAGATTAAATAATATTTTCAGAGAGATTTATGATGTCCAACGATAGGACAAGGAACAATGGGAGCAAACTGGAGCATAGGAGGTTCCATAGGAGGTTCCTTTTTCACTCTGAAGGTGACAGAACACTGGAACAAGCTGCCCAGAGAGGTTCTGGAGTTTCTTTGAAGACATCCAAAACTTAACTGGATGTGTTCCTATGTGACCTATTCTAGGTGATTCTGCTCTGGCAGGGGGGTTGGACTGGATGATCTTTTGAGGTCAATTCCAACCCTTAACATTCTGTGATTTCCCAAGTTTTCCCAAAAGCCATTGCTATACACACAGAAACAAAAGCAATGACATTCTTCAACCTTACAAACCTAGGATTTTACAAAAAAGGATCGAGCTGGGCAATGGAAGACATTCTTACTTCAAATGATAATGTCCAGGTTTCCCAGCAAATAATAAGTATGTAATATTCACAAACCGAAGAGGAAGACAAACCTCCTAATAATTGAACCCTGGAATCACAGTGTACTGGGCTATCCCATATTACAAATGGGCCTACAGCCTTCAGACCAACATTTAGTTTCTTTTCCATGGAAGTTTCCCGAGGAGCCAGATGGAACAACAGGAGAGGTGTTAAAGAGAACACCTTTCTAGCAATTCCTTTTTATTACATTCCCAGTTCTGGAAGCAAAATGCATTACAATGTGTGCCAGCAAAAGGAGATGGAAAGATCCACCCTTCCTTCTTACATAAAGATTTCATACAGAGTTTGAGGCAATGCAGAGTCTCCAAGTATATTTCCAGGGTGGAAACACATAAACCTTAGGGGAATAACACAGTTAAGCAGCTGCAAATACCAGCTTTCTTTTGAGTAGGATACACTGATTCATATTTGTACAGAAATAAACTGCCTTTTTCAAGAACTAAACCACACAACCTTCTTGTTGCTACTACTCATCCAGTAAATGCTGCTGAAGGACCGAAACAGAGGGTGAGAGCTCTCCAGAAGCAGAGGACAGACAGGTGGCTGATCTGCAGCTACCACTCAAGTATTCACAACATTACTTACAAAATAAATACAACTGAGATGGTTGTCAGGTGATTTCAAACCATCATGAGCTCATTTTCTAGGAAGCTTTATTTCCTTTATCAGAGCATCCATAGGCAGCATGACATGCACATCAGTATGTAAGACAAACAGCCCATGGAGTAAAGGATGCTGCGTTCAGTGTTCATCTAAAACACTGAGAAGAAAAACAGAGAATAGTTACTTAGTGGTAAGTCTGACAAGTTTCTCCCAGGTATGCTGTGCTTGCAGGATGTAAAATAATGCCTCTGCCTGTGCAAAATTAATGGAGGAACTGGGCAGGCATCACAGTTTGTGGGGGTCTTCTGTACTTAGTCAAGGGTGCATGCAGCACAACCACATCTATGAAGGCACAACCATAAGCTGCTGGCATCCTCCTGTTTGTAAATCACTGCTTAACCCTCCTCTGAGTGTGCACATAGCCCTCAGCCATGTTAAGATTTTGATACTTAACTAGTAGAGTCAGAAATGTCAGCAACTCTCTTACTTCAGATGCACATAAACCATAATACAGACTAGCATCTAAATACTGCAGAGGTGGCTACAAATACCCAGCAGTCTCATTGATTTCCAGTTAACTCCATGAATGTTGACCACGTCTGCATTAAGGTGCCAGATCTAGTCTACTGAACAGATCCTCACAAAAATGTGATGAATGTAGCTGTCACTCTTGACCTTTATGTCTATGCTCAGATGCAGGATTAGTGTTCTCTTATTTGAAGTGCTTGTGTAATTTTTGCTTTATTTCATAGGCTCTGTGAATTACTTTAAGCATTTATACACGTTAGGGTAAAAGTTAGCATTCTGATCAATAAGTATTAGATAAATATGACACAAATCATCTTGAACAGTCATGATAAATCTTATCCTTCAATGGAAACTTGTTACTTGGTTTAATTTTTGTACTACAGCCAAACCCAGCTTTTTCAGACATAATTTGTCCTCCAGTTCTATTGCATTTTATCACCATAACATCATGTGAGCTTCATCATCAGCTGACATATTTGAAGCAATATAAAGTTGTCCCTCTATTTTTTTAAATTTTTTTTTTTTTTTAGCATTGTCCTGAACAGATGAACCACAGAGCAAAACACTTGTAGACTACATCTGTCTGACACAACTACCAGTACCCAGGACAAGCCCTAACTTCTCCCTGGGCACCCCTCCACCCCAATCTCATTTACTGTACCACATCTTGCAAAGACACTTGAAAGCATCCCTGTTTTCCCAGTTATAACGTACCTCAGCAAAGCTGTTAAAATGTCTATCTCCAGGTAACTGATAATTATAAATTTAATTAAGTTCATTATGAATCTCATTGAGCCAGTGAAACTACCCCAGCCCAAACTTGGCACATGTAAAGTGCCTTTTTGAAGTGGGAGTTTTTCCTACACTTCTCTGGTGTGGTTTGACATCACACTGTGAAGGTATCAGCCCACGCAGTCTCCTCTCTCAATCATATCTCCCAACTCAGAAGTTACTTGTGACCCAGAGCTCCTAAAGCAGCAGCATAGTTGGTAATGTCTTCACCAAATGCACTGATGTGTTGTTTGGACCTAAATGTCCAGCTAGAAACACAGAGACATTCATGTGCATTGGGCTGAATAGGTCTTGCCCTTCCAGTGATATAGCCCATCATGTAGCCCACCCATCTCCACAGCAAAGTCTTGGTCTTCCACTTAGTTCCTCACTGAAATCCTAGTTTCTCTGCCTAACCAGCTCCTTGAAAGGGCCTGAACCTCCTCTTGCTCTGTGCTCCAGCAGCCAGGCCCTAGTTTGCACTTGTCCACACATCTTCCAACTGCCTCTTTGCCCATCACTCAAAGCATCCAACTGCTCCCTAATTCTCCTTGCCTTGTATCTTAATACAAGGCAACGAGAAAAGAAACTGGAGGTGGAAGAGCACCATCCAATCCAGAATATGTCCTTATGTCAGCTCATCAAAGTTCTAACCCCTCTCTCACTTCTCTACCCTCCTGTGAAGGTGTTTGTCCTCAAGCCATTTTTCAGCTACCCTTCACAGCATGGTCTTTTAGCTCTGTCTGTCTTCCCCTTCTGCACTCGACCCCCACAGAGAGGTATGGCACACATACAGATAGGAGGAAATGCAAAGTAGGAATCCTGAAGTGCAGAAGATGTGTGGAAGAATTTCTTCAAGCAAGCATCAACACAAAACTGAGTGCAATCCTGTAGGGAACAGCCTAACTTCATTCACATTTTGTTTAACTCTCGTCTTCCCTGCTCTTTTCCCAGCTCCTATTCTTTAATGGGCTTCAGACCTCCTCTCAAGATGAGGTCCATTGGCAGACAAGTTGAAAGAGTTAAGTAGCATTCCAGTTAATCCCTTCTCTTCCTAACTCCTCACTTCGTGCAAATGCCTTCAGCATTGTGTGCAGTGCACACAAATGCCACAGTGACCGCTGCTGTCAACTCCAGTGTTCAGCAACAGGAAAGCAAACTTCTTGCTGGCAGGTGAAAAACATGAAACCAAAGCAGAACCACAAACAGAAGCACAACTTGTGGATTTTGTATGCACAACTTATAGATCATAATGATGTTGTTCTTGAGCAAAACACACTTCAACCTATGAACGGGAAACCAGCATAAATAATTAGCCACTCAACAGCACAGCTCATTATCATTGTAGCTTCTCTGCTTTTTCATGCAGCATCTACTGAACTCTGGGAAAATGAAGCAGGAATTAAGAGAGATTCCCACAATGATCCAGAGATGAGAGGGGAGAGAGGGGAGAGA
>VWZE01018591.1:293216-308970 GCA_013396675.1 Eubucco bourcierii
AGAGGGGAGAGAGGGGAGAGAGGGGAGAGAGGGGAGAGAGGGCATTTAAAAGTAAACAGGATAATATTTTTTTGCTTCTAAGTGAATCTGCTAGCAAGGAGACTGAAGAAAAATCAGTGACATTCCCAATAAGGCAAAAATTGTAAATAAAGCACAAGGGGAATGCATTCCTCGATCCTACAATGAGAGACCCGAAGGACAAATGCCAAGAAAAACGAAACAGAAGCCTGCACCTTTAACCACAACCAGGCTACAGTAGTGGTGTGTTTAACACAGGGACAAGAGACTTTAGTCTTTGCCAGTATTTTCCTCAGTTACTGACTTCTACTGCATAAATGCCAGAATTCCTGCAAACCTGCTGCAACACCAACAGTTTTGTCCAGATTCCTCCAGGTTTCCTTACTACTAAATAACAATGAAGAACTTTAATGCTGAGTAGTCCAATTTCTAGTCCTCCCTTTTTTCTTTTCTTAAGGCACAAGCTAATTGCCAACCAGGACTATGAAAATAAAAGAAATGAGGTCCATTCCAACCCATCAGTAGAGTTGAATCCCATCATGTGAGTTGCCAATTGGTTTTCCAGTCCTCACGCTCAATATCTGCTGTTAATTTGCCTGCTATTTCAAGAACTTGAAGATTGTCAGCAAAATCCATGATGCATCACAAAACTTATAATGGAAAAGAAAAAACCACAACATCTGATTCTTTTCTGACACGATAAACACAACGTCTGAAAACCCTGATGAGAACACTGGAGAGGTATTAACTTAGAGCTACTTGTCTTAAAACATGATTGCAAATGAAGCAGGGAAAGAAACAGAGCTACACAAATAATTTCAAACTGATGCAAAGCCATTTGGTGAAAACCTCCAAAATTTACACCAGGCTAAAAAGAAAAGAAAAATATTGCACAAAACATTATTTTTTGAAGGAGATGGCTGAACCTGTCTGTACTTTCTTAAGGTTGCATTATCTATGCCAATTAAAATTTTGCTTCTGAAAAAGAGTTCAGGCACTTCCTCTAGAGTTACTAAAAAAAGCAAATGAAAGCCTTGGCTTTGCAGAGGTGAGCAATAGTGAGCTATTTGTTCTTGACCTCTGGATCACCCTACAGATCAAATTCTTGGACATAGGAAAAACCCACTAGTATTCATTAAAAGCAACTGGGAGGCCAGCTTTGTGCTTCTGTTCTCCAGACTTGAACAAGCTACAACTTGACAAATGTGCAGGATACTGCTGAACAATGCTGCTGTTCCTGTCAGGAGGGAAGAGCTTTATTCCCAGCTTCATTCAGGATGAATTGATTTTCATCACAATGATGCAAATCGTAGATTTCAGTCGCTATTTAAATAATCAATTTTAATCTTTCACGTTTCCATTCCTCGGTTATTTCCATAAAGCTGATTCTGTTAACCATTAGAATGCATTGATTTATATAGAAGTAATTTTTATATTAAAAATCTTTTTCCCTGAAAAAAGATTCCTCTGTCTGTAGTTACCTAAACAAATGCTAGAAGTCCTGGATCTTCAGTTTCGCCTTTTATGGGTGGAATTGGCTCGTATATTTTAATAGCTAAAAATAATATAAATGATTGCTTTATTAGATTTTTTTTTTTAATACTTCTGGCTCATAACATTTTTCAGTAGAATTTTTATGGAGAATAGAATTTAAAACCCACCAGTAAGCCCCTACTGCCTTGTTATTCATGAAATTAACTACCATAAATTTCTACACACACAGAATTTATCAGGATACATTTTCATTTCTATCATTTTTTGTCTTTTGAATAATCAAAAAAAAAAAAAGCTACCTGTAGAGCTGAACAGCAGAACAAAATAAAACCAGAGGGGGGGGGAAAAAAAAATATATTCTCCCTGAACAATTATTTCTGTCAAAACGTGGTTTAAACAAATTCTGGCTTCAGTTAACTGCAGTTCTCTGGTGGTTTGAATGCTTTTAAAGCTTCATTAGAAAACAGGCATTGCTAGAATATTTGTGTTCGAACGTCTGCAGGATCCTGCAGTAAATTCAGTCCTTAGCATGGATGAACAATTTCAAATATAATTTTACAATACATACATGTTTTAAAATAACAACATCTGAATTTAAATAACACTCAGATGTATTCAGTTATCCATATTCAGCACCTGAAGCTGCAGTAAAACCAGACAGTCTCTCCTCACCCTTTCACAGATCCATCAGTCTGAATTACGGTTCCGTGTACTTCACAGAGGGTGTTTAAAAGCTTAAAAATTCATATAGCCACTACTATTTGTGTTTCTTTGCTCTCTTCAGTAAGTAGTCTTAATCTCAGATTTCCAAAGGAGTAAATGTTTCTATTGGAATCATTTAAGAGTTCTGACAGCATAAAAAGTATCAATTATTTTCCCACCACACAAGGCAGGTTCATAGGGCAGAGTCAGAAGGCAGAGAAAGGAGGGAAATGTTTTTGTGGATTGTTATCTACAGACCACATGGAAAATCTTCAGCCATTTTGCTCCTTCTAGGTACATCAAAGAATCTACTATTTAAAGGTGTGAAAATGTCAGCCGCATTCTCCACCTCTGAAAACAAGCAGAGTTCTCATCATGATTCATGTCCCACCCCTGCTCTTTTCTCTTTTAGGGGTTTACACTCTTGTTTTCAACTCCCCCTCCAGCTAATGCCATTTAATACTCTCAGAACCATCAGGCTAAATTCAAATTCTGTGCTCCTTAGAGGCTGTTGATATGCACCACCGCACATTCCAATTGCAAATACACATGAATGCTCCCGTGTATTGTAAGTTATTTTCTACATACAAATTCTACTAAATTGTAAGTTAGGAGGCACTACTTCAATTCTCTCAGGTCTTTAGAAAGCTTTCAGACGTACCATGAGTAATAACATGTAATGAATATGGACTGATATTTCTTTTCTGTAGTTACACCGAGTTGGCAATTTACATTTTCTAAATAGATAGATGACTTATAGCCAGTTCTCCCAGTATTCTGGCAATTACTTCTTAGAAACCCTTGACAGGCTCAAACCTCCAGAAGCACAGCTGTTATTCTTGGTTTGATCCCCTCTTTTTAAATTAAAACCAGTAGCTTTACCAGCAAATGAGAATTCCCCCCCCCCCTTTCTGGAAATACTTACAAAAATGCACATAAATTGAACATGCCAACTTATCTAATTTTAGGGTTGGAGCATCGTTTGTGTTAATGATCAGTGTTCCACTTCTGTGACAGAACTAATTGGGGTAAGGAAGCCATAAACACATACAAAACCCCCACAAATTCTCTTCCTTTGGGGTAATCTGAAGGTTGATAATAGTAGAGTGAGATGTGATTGCAGAGGAAGCAGAAAAGAAATTTAAGAAGTGCTAACAGCCTTGTCTGATCATTCTGTCTCAGTTTCCAGGCACAGAACAGGTTTGGAACAGATTCTTCTAGTATCTGGTGTGACTTTTCCTTCATCTCAAAGAGTAAAATGCAGGAAAACCAGATGAATTTTCACATTTTCCAGGAACAGAGAGTGAGAGAACAAGGACAATAGTATCTCTATGTTCCGAACACAGAGTAGCTGATCTAAAAAGCTGTGTTTAAAATGATAGCCTCAACTGCACATCAACAGATGCTCAAGAGATGCTTGACAACAGTCTATCACAGTTCAACACAAATGAAACATTCTGCAAGACAGAGGAGCTCAGCATGCTTTTCTAGCAATCCACTTCCCATTGATCACTAACTGGAAAAATTCAGTTACCAATGGATCAACTATAGGGAGAAACAGTCTTGCATGACTAGGTCAGAATACATGCGCTGTTTATTTGTTGCAGTTAAAACAGTTCCTTGATGTGACACCCCTTAGTATTACAGAACAAACACTCTATATCCATGTGTGTATCTCCAAAATGAAAGAACTTCTAGCTGCAATTGCTGGAGTTTGTCAGAGATAAAAGAATAACAGATTGTCATTATGGATTTGGGAAGCAAAAGAGGGAAAAAAAAGATCATTATATTTTGCCAGTACATATAAATGTCACACAGTTCTTAATTTCAAAATACCAAGCTCTCTCTCCCCTAGATTTGGATTTTATGTTCTCTAGATCTCTCCAACACTTCTGTAGTCATCAGAGTTCAGGAAAATCTGCCCCAAATAATTCTGTAATTGTTGGATGCCTGCGGAATGCAAACCCTCAGAGTCTGAGGCATACACATGAAAGAAACTGAAGACAATCTTAATCTTAGCAGTAATCTCAGCTCCACCTCTCTTACCCAAAGCCTCTTGTGTTCTGTCTTCTGTTATATGCTGCTATTATCAGAAAAAAAAAAATCACTTTGAAATGTCTTTAAGAGATGATACCTAAGCTGAGTTAAGATTATCTTTTCCAGTTAGCTGACACCACAGGCTTTAGAGGTTGTTCAGTATTTTTTAGCTGATTTTAAGCTACTAGCTAAAGGTTATAACTTAAATAAAAAAATTAGTAGCTTCAGTCAAGAATGTGAGATACAGAACTAGATCACAGTCTTCTAGCCAGCACCAGCACACGCTATATGACCAAAAACAAAGCACAATGTGCACGGTGGGGTATGAATCACCAAGGTCTGTGGGCCAAGTGAAGAGTCAACACAGGCAAGATGAGGGGAAAAATTTCTAGTATCTGGATAGGTTTGCCTCATTCTTTGGTTCAACCCCTGCCATTCCCTCTTCCTCTCCTACTTTCACCTTTAAAGTAAGCCTCACATGGTATACATTTATAATAAACTCTTCTTATAGGTGTGCATAAATTAGCATTTAAATACTTCAGTTGACAACAGAGATCACTAAGCAGCATAATGATTATCACTGAAGTTCAAGCTCCTGGTAGAGCCTGAAAGGACTTGAGAATTTAAAAGAAGTGCTACCCAAGATTCCACTTAGAGAACAAGGAAGAGTTTCCTTTGTACACAACTAGACAGCAATTTTTCCTCTTTACCCTTGGCACAGGGGTCGAATGAGATCAAAACTGACTTGAAATTTCGTTATCACAACTTTACATGCAAATGAAAACAATGCCTAGAACTGATGCTTAAAGCACCTGCTGCCCTGTACCTTCTGTGTTAAATGCTACCATACTCAGCTGTTACATCACAAATACCTAAACAGCATACAACATAATGGAGGTTCCCTCTTCCATACTAAGATGACGCTGCAGTAAATCCACAAGTAGAGAGTGGATACTGAGTCCACAATTTTTAAAAGTTATTCAGCAGGCAAACCAGAAATCATTCCAATTCCTTTTGCCTTACTTCACACACATGGCTAAATAGAGCCTACTCACCCATGAAAAAAAAAAAAAAAAAAGGTGGTGTTTTACAGCTACGTTCAGACACTGTTCTGAAGGGCAACGCAACAAAGCAGCTTCATGCATTTCTAACAGGAATGATTCCTGCTGTGGTTCAAGTAATAAACAGCAAAGAAAGTTTAAATTGAGACTTACCATGGGGCACCGTATATTCGGAATCCTTTAACTGTTACCTCTGAATCTTGTAAGTAAATACTATTTGTCAGGAGTGACTGAACATTGTCAAAGTCCTCTGGTTTCAATTTGGACACAGAGGGAAAGCGGTAGTAATCTTGTTTAACAAGGTCTGCCATGAATTCCTTATCAAATGTCAGTTCATGATTCCCAGCAATCACTATTTTATATTCATATGGTAGGTTTCCTGAAATAACAAAAAAGAGGACTTAATTAGCACATTTTCCTCCCACACCAGCATTGCTGGCACAATAAGCAGACAGCTAGCAGTGACAGAATGAAATACACAAGATCTGTGTGCACCACCATGTTGAGCAGAAGTTATTAATGCTGCCTCTCTTCCACTGAATGAAACTACGTTAAACTGTAAAGTAACGCCGCACAAAACAATGTCGTAATAAAAAGTGTGTACTGCAGAGTTAAACAGAACAAGCTGGGAGGCATTGCACCAGCTCCAAACGTGGCAGAAACCATCACTGCCCCTTTTAACTAATGATAAACTGATCTGGATTAGATGTTACACTCAGTCCTACCACTTAACTCATAGGACTGGGTCAGTCAGCAGTCCTGAGTCCCAATCTACTGGAGTGACTGTCAGTGAGATGCCTTGGGTGGCCAGACCAGAGACCACAGCACTTATCATAAGCATGTGGTGAGGGTATCGTGCACAGGGTACAGAATTAGGTTCATGGTGCCATTGTTTTTTTCAATTATGATGTTATTTTAATTCATCTGTCATAGAATCATAAAATGGTTTGGGTTGAAAGGGACCTCCAAAGGTCATCCAGTCCAACCTCCCTGATTTGTGTTTGTGACATTTTTCGCAGACCTATCCTGTTCTCCAAACCTTCAATTCACTTGCAATAGACTTTCACTTTATTATCATTACTCAGTTCATGGTAGTATCTCATTTCTGTAAGAAGCAGGCATGTAGAAGAAACCCTGAAACTCAGGCAAATAAGGAAAAAGGAAGGAAAAAGGAAATGTGGTTAATTTGTTTGCTGTGAGGGTCAAAGAATACAGGTTTCACCATCCCAATTTAGGGAAGCTTTTCCCATTGTTTGGAAGGAGGCATGGATCATACCCAGACTTCTGGAGTTTAGAGACAGATTTTGAAGCACTTGGTACCAGCAACGAGTGTCCTACCTTCCAAATAAATATCTCCTCTCTCAGGGAACACAGAAGATACCACCAGCATGAAATCTGATACACTTGTCATAACTATCAATCCCCCAAAACAAGCTAGATGTGAGAAAATTTTCAGGGAACTAGGATGGAGAAGTTAAATTCAGGTTTCTGCCAAGTTATCAATGTCTGCCAGTTTTAAATGGGTAAGTTATCATCTTACTGGACAAATGTCCAAACTTTACACTTTCTTCCACTGAGTTTGGTAGACTTAAAATTCAGTGCATTTTGCTGGTGTTATGTCCAGTTAAGTCTGGAATACTTTTGCTCGAAGTCAATGGGGTTTTATCCTGACACTTTGAAAAAGAGCTTTGAAGACACAAAGGAAACAAAAACACAAACCAATTGCGGCATCAGTGATTATTTAAATATTATACGTGTTCCATAAGCACTTGAAATCACCAGGGAAAACCAAACAGGGGCAATTGCTGTCAAGACAGATGTTGATTTTATTAAGACTATAGAGAAGGTCCACTTGGTCAGCTCTTTAGAACCAGGAAGGCACTGAGATGCCCCAGGAGCAAGTAGCCTCACCCTGCTGCTGCTGGAGAGTTCAGAAAATGGTCCCATGAAACTTGTAGACCAACACTAGGACTGAGGAATAAGATAAAAGAGTGCCCAGAGGAGAAATCATACTGGGACCAAAGTCTGGAAACATCTACCCATACGCTCCAGCTCTGTGGTACTGCACACCATAGCCTGTAAGCCGCACAGTAAGCAGTGCTGGCTGTGGATGCGGTTGCAGACTCAGGTTCCTCACCCAGCAATAAGACAAGATGTGCTTCTCTCCATATTTGTACATACTTTACCATAGGATGGACACCAAAGTCTGACCTAGCTCCTCATTGAGTTCTCCCCACTTTACAAGCAGTCACATTTTCCTTTCTGGAGTTGGTTTGGGAGCTAGAGATGAGCCACAGCACTCATCAAAATGCAGCCACACCAAATGTCTGGCCTAAGCAAAAGGCAGCAGCAAGAGGAAGTCTCATGCATTTCTTTCCCCTTCCCTGAGGAAAGACTGTAAAGCACTAATCACAGCAATAAATTACCTGCAATCAGGCTAGCTATGTATTTGTTGCATTCAGGCTTTCCCTTCTTGAAAAGCCCTGTGGCAATGCATATTCTGATATAATTTATTAAATATTTTGGCATGTTTTCTTTTGTCAGTCCTGCCCTTCGTCTATAACCTGCTGACCTCCTGTGTTTAATATGGAAGCATAAACAGTCACACAAAATCTCCTTCTCCATAGTACTTCAGTTTCCTCTTGACCAGGTTAATCTCTGCATATCTATGTCCCTACTGTCTGTACCACTGTAGCACAATACAGAGGTAGAAAGGCATTTCCTCATTTTCCTTCACTAAATTTGTTACCTACGTTTGGTCCTCATTACTCCAATTCCCTAACTATTAACTTTTCCGTCACACATCAATAATACCTTTCATTGTAACTTATACCTGAAAAGAGGCTGAAAACTAGGAAACTAGTTTTCCAAACTAGGAAAAGTTTGGTCTGTTTGCTGGGATGAGCACTTCAGAAACATCACTTATCAACTCTCAAGGTAAAAACTGAGTTTAAATTAAAAATACTTAAATGCATTAAAAATTGACAATTTAACAGCAAAAGGTTAAAATTACAACTGCTAAAAAGGATTAGAGCAACAAGTCCATGAAGTAGAGTCACTTACACTCAAGTGTTTGAAATCCTCTATATTTGTATCTGTATACACACACAGGGGTGTGTGTGTCATTTGTAGCATTTTGCCCAAGATGTTTTTAAAATCTGCTCTCAACAGCAGAGCAGTAAGGTACGATGTAAGCATTGAGTAAGAAAATACTGCAATTGGACAAGTTGTTCTCTTCTAGAAGACACAAGGTCAGTATCAGTCCTGCTCAGATAAAGGCAAAGATGGTTAACAACGAACTTGTAAAAGCTTCATTTTTTTATAGTAAACAGAGTAATAGAGGAGCCTCTTCTTCTGTGATTTCTCATATAAGTATAGTCCCACATACCTCTGTCCCTCAAGCATTCATTCTCACTGCTGTGGCACCACACCTCTGATAACACTAAGGTTTGGTGGCCACAGAGCACAGCAGACCAGGAAATTGATCCAGCTGAAAACTGACGGAGCACAAAAGGAATGAGGCTCTGTACAGGTTGGCAAGGCAGGTCTTCTTCTGCTTGGCTGCAACCACTTACATCACTTTTAACTGTTAGCTGAAAACCAGGCTAACTTTTAATATACCTATTCCCCAGGGGGAAGCTGGGGGGTAGGCTGTTGGTTTTTTGGTAACCTACGTAAGTAAGTGTTTCTGTATTCTTTTTGAAGTTCACCTAAAGCACTTGATCCCAGGAGTCCTTAATCTGTTGAACAACCATTCCCATTTTAGTGGCATGCTTTATACGAGTACAGTCCAAGTTCTGTAGAGCTGCCAGACATGAAAAGGAGTCTGGCAATGAATGTTAACTGCTGAGTCCCTATAAAAATAGAAAATCACATTATTTTTTGACTACTGTTACCTACAAAACCCACAGGGAGGGAAGAGAATGAGAAATAATGTGATACTAGCTGTCTGCATGGTGGTAGAAACCTCTATTTACACACACATGCTACACAAATGCTTTTGATGTGAAGCTCTGAATATGCAAACGTATGCATTAACTATTCAAACCACACAACACTTCCAAGAAATGTAAAGCATCTTCATGCCCATTTCATTGCCTTATAGACCCTTTGGCCATATGTTGAGAAATGTATTGAGAAACCTTGAAGCACAAATCACAGTCCCTTCAAAAAGAGGGAAAATCTGTACAAGTGAGATACCTGTGCAAGAGAATCCTATCGTGTCTATAGTTTATCATATACTCTTCAACAGAGCAGAACTGGTCATAGAGCATTCACCCTTAACCAACCACATAAATGTCCTGAGGTGAACACTGCATGAGCAGATTCCTATAGGCTTCCAAGTTCCCACAGCCACCCAGGTTACTATCAGTTGTGTGCCCACAGCTGCCCAAGCAGCAAGTGAGGGCAACCAGCAGAACCTGGTGCTGGTCAGCAGCTCTGTCACCCCTCACAGAGGTTTCTCAGGGCAAGCTCACTGTACATTAGGGTTATGGCTACTCTCTTTCCAGCATTTACAGTACAATTCCAATGTTCCCAGGCCCCTTTTTCAATGCACAGCTTTTTAGATGACAGCATCTCGAAGGTTCAGGTTTCTCCTTCAGCAGCAACAAATGAGCTAGACTGTGGAACCACAGTTAGAGACACGTAAGCTTTCACGCACTAACTTGGACTTCTCTCACCAACAACCAACTGCAAATACTAAGATCCAAAACTGGGTAGGAAAACCAAACATCTTTTTCCAAGATAAGACTGCACAGCTGACTGAAAATACTGTCTGCTTCAACCAAACAGCTTTCATAAAAACTCCTCAATGGAATAGCTAAATTGGTCAACCAATATGCCAGCTGAAAAATGTAGTCTATTAATTTCTATGCATTTTACCTTCTCTGTCACTGGAGATATCTACAGAATAAAACAACTAAAAGGGAAAAAAAAAAAATCACAAAACAGGCAAATGAAAGGCAGAACATGCACAAAATCAGAACATGCTTCTAAAGAAATACAATGAACTGGAGTACAACATCTCTCAAAATCTGCTTGATGAAAAGGATTCCACCAGCTTTTAAAACCATCATCGGCCCAGACTGCCTCCTTTTTTCACCTCCTCTCCAAAAGAAAATTTTAGAGAAGCAGAAATAAAGGCAAAACACACAAGGGCAACACAGCCAGAGGAGTAGATGAATGCAAGTTTAACTGCTTTGCCTTTATGCAAAGAAAACATTAGACCACAGCACAGGGAGTTGCAAAGGCTGAGACCCTTGAATTCCTGTGATAAATCTGAAGCTTGTACATTACAGCTCCCTTTTGTTGAAAACGCTGTTAGACACAACAAAACAGAAATGTTAGGTGAGTGCAAGCTCTGCCTATGACCTTTCACTCTGTAGCCGTCAGGCTTCATTAATTTTCACAAGGCCTGACAGCTCTAGCGTTAATACTCACACTTGCGATCGAGCCACACAGCAGGTTCAGACTGCTACCTTCTCCTCTGAAACTCATGCATTAGGATTTCTTCCATGCTGGCAATGGAAAACCAAGTCTAAGAAACATTAAACACAAAAGACTACGTTACAATAATGCCAAGGTTGAGTCATAAACCCATGAAAGCAAGGAAGTACTGAGTGAATCTTGCCTCAGCACCTGGGACTCAGCTAGGGGGTGCACAGTACTGCAGCAAACACGACCCTCTCCGAGCCAGCACTGATGCAGGCACCACTTGGCCTATGCGGGCACTTAGGAGCAGTCTGATACTGCAGAATCAGCAGTACCTAATGCCAAGTGCTTCCACTTGCTCTCTCTCCATAGGTAAATGTAGTGAATTTTGCACTACACTGAGCTGTAACACCGCCAAGTGTGGTATGAGCACTGCCACAGGGACATATACACTGCAGAACCTAAACAGCTGTGGGTCTGATTTAACCACACTCTGCTCTGCTAACAATTCCTTGCTTTTATGCATTTATGTCTCAACCATAACATTATTCTAATGTAACTGTTTGTGATTAATATCCCTCTCTTCTCTGTTAAACGAAAATACGTAGCGCAACATAAGCAACAATCTTCAGTTTTGCTTTAATGTTCCACAGCTTCCTCAGCGTTATTCTGATGTGTGTCGGGTTGCGATCCCAAAGCTGTTTGGAATTTCACTGGGCTACTGTTAGTCAAACTTTTTGTTTGTTTGTGTTTTTTGAAACGTTGCAAGCTTCACTGAAATTTTAATCAACTAATACGTGACATTTATTTGTTTTGAAACAGGCAGGATCTGAAGGTTTTGTTTAGCCTAACCTCAAAAATAAAAAAGCCTCCAGATTTTGCAGCTCACAGCGCTGCCAACTTTTAAGTGTAAAAAGTCCCCCAAATTGACTTTAAGATTATGAAACCTGAAACAGAAGCAGCACCACAGACTCCTTGCTGGGCTGGAAAGGTTTTCTTTTCAGGCTTGCAATTATGTAACCTAAGCTTTCAAGAGGTGAAAAAAAAAAGGGGGGGGGGGGACGGACGGAAATAAAAATGTGTCTGCCATGACACTTCTCTATGAATTTAGCAAATTTCAAAAACAACACCTTCCCTGGAAATGGCAACAGCTTTATTTTTCCATTTCATTTCAAAAACTGCTTCCTGCAGAAATGGCAGTTCCCACTGGTCTTTCCCATAGCAAGGCAACACATAAAAGGACTACAACAACTGCATTGGTGCTGTATGTGCACAATTTCAAAGAGGTTCTTTACATGAAACTGGATTCACTTAGTAAAATATATGAGGTTTTCAGGCAGTAGCATCTTTTGTCTGGCTGAGCTGAAGAGTGTTCCTTAAAAGAGAAGAGTAACTAAGCTGGTGAAGGGCCTAGAGAATGAGTCTTAGGAAGAGTGACTGAGGAAACTGGGACTGTTTAGCTTGAGGAAGAGGAGGCTGAGGGGAAACACTGTTGCTCTCTACAAATACCTGAAAGGACAACAGAGAGAAGGAGGTGCTGGTCTCGTCTCACAGGTGATTAGGGACAAGAGGGAATGGCCCTCAAACTGCACCAGGGTAGGTTTGATTCAAATTGTAGGAATTTTTTTTTATCACCAAAAGAGTGGTCAAGCATTGAAACAGGCTGCCCAGGGAGGTGATTTAAGTCATCAACCCTGGAGGTGTTTAAAGGTCGTTCAGATGTGGCACCTAGCCATGTTAAGTGGTGAACTTGGCAGAGCAGGATTAAAGGTTGGACCTGATGATCTCAAGGGTCTTTTCCAAACAGAATGAATGATTCTTTTCCAACCTATGATTCTATCATCTACACTTACTGCGAGACATGCATCCAGCTACTTGTAGTTTAAGGTGCACATATACTGCAAATACATAGAACTATGGTGGTGTGTTTTGTCTAATCCAATTTTACATTTCAAGATCTTAATAAACCAGGGCTGACAAGTTTTAGATCGATTTCAGCTCAGTGTCCCTTCAAATGGTTCAGATCTTGAACTCTGAACACCAAGGCTGACAACGGGAACATAAACTCTGCCTTCACGGTGCCAGTGGGGCTAAGTAGAAGCCTTCTCCTTGAACTTGATTAAGACTAAATTGGAAGGGAACATTTTTGTTACTATTGCATTAGGCTAAAATATAGAAATGAACCCTAACACTACATAAATCTAATAAGAAAAAGCCATCTCTATTTCAAAATTTTCAAAGCATTCTCTATAAATACATCACAGATCAATTTACATGGTACTTTTGCCAATAAGTAAAACGAAATCACAGGTTCCAATTGGCTTAACTCATATTGGAAAGTGCGAAAGCAAATGCTCGAAAATGCAATTACTGCAAACAAACTCCATTTTCTCCACTCAGGAGGGAATTTCAGAGAACATTTTATTGCCCTCAAATAATATTTCTAAAGGCATCAATTCACAATTCTATTTTCTTTTCGGAGTCCCCACACCATATAACCTAATCCTCTATAAAGAAACTCACCCGATTCTGAAATAATATATTGGTTGTTGATATTACCTTTTGCACGCACACATTGTATCAATTTAAATTATTTTTCTCCACGAATCTTTAAAATATAAAAGCCAACAGTCAATGTCTGGACCTACTTCCCGTAACATAATCTTTGTCTCCTTAATTTACAATGCCAATTACGTCTTTTTTTTTCCCCTCCTAAAATAAATGAATAAAAGCCATGAAAAAGGAGGTCATCTTGAGAAACAATTATACAGAAGGTAATTAAGCTAATCATAATTATCACAGGCAATGTCTTGGTATTTTCACGTACATATATATTTTCAAACTGTAAAAGGCCAGCAAATGCTAAGGACAAGATCTTCCATGGTAAAATCTTTACTGAAAAGGGAAAAGAGTCTGGATATCAGTTCCTCACTGTTTATTGAAGAAAATGAGAATTACTAATACAGGACCCAGACTTAGATTCTGCCTCACTTTTTTCTGCCTTATTACAGTATCACAGTACCACCAGGGTTGGAAGAGACCTCAAAGACCATCAAGTCCAACCCACCACCACAGACCTCAAGATTAGACCATGGCACCAAGTGCCACGTCCAAACGCGCCTTGAACACCTCCAGGGACGGTGACTCCACCACCTCCCTGGGCAGCCCATTCCAGCAGCAAATGACTCTCTCAGTGAAGAACTTTCTCCTTACCTCCAGTCTAAACTTCCCCTGGCGTAGCTTGAGACTGGGACCTTTAACATGAGCAGCCAAATTTCACCCACAGAATCATAGAATGGTTTGCATCAGAAGGGACCTCCAAAGGTCATCCAGTGGAGCTCCTCTGCAGTCAGCAGGGACATCCTCCACCAGATCAGGTTGCTCGGAGCCTTGCTCAGCCTCACCCTGAGTATCTCCAGGAATGGTGCCTCAACTACCTCCCTGGGCAACCTGTTCCAGTGTTTCACCATTCTCATGTTATAGAACTTGTTCCAAACAACCAATCTAGGTCTGCTGTGCTCTAGTTTGAAGCCATTGCCCCTCATCCTGTCACTGTAGGTCTTTGGAAACAGTCCCTCTGCAGCCTTTTTTCAGTCCTCTTCAGGTACTGAAAGGCTGCTATTAGGTCTCCCTGGAGCCTTCTCTGCTCCAGATTGAACAACAGCAGCTCCCTCAGTTTGTCCCTTTAGGAAAGGTGCTCCAGTCCCTGTTCACAGTGCTGAAAACCACGCCTCTACCAGGATACTTCCAATAGCTGCTTTCCATTCCTAAGATAAACAAGTAAAAGGATCAGGGAACACATCTCATCACTAAAACCATTCTCCCGTTTCTTTTCTCTCTGAACCTTTCTCCATTATTTGTTTTCTCATTATTAATTTAGTATCTTTGAGACTTACAAATGCACAAAGAAGCAGGTACACAACTCCCTCTCTCTTGTAGTCTGGAAAAGCCTAGGAAATGTTTCTGGAAAAAACCCTCCTTAAATATCTCCTCTTCTCTGCACCCCACTGACGTCATCAGAGGAGTACTTACGAGAGGAAAAAATCTCAAATACGAAAGCAGAAAAGTACTGGTACCTCTACAGTCCTCTTTTTTAGAGGCTAAAAATCACATAGCACACAGAATACAAACAGGAATTAGTCAACTGAAACATTCAGGCAGGTCTTAGGAACTTCCAGAATTATTTTTCTGAATCCCGTATTTAAATTTATTACTGTAAATAAACCTAAACATTTCACTACAGTCTTCCAAGATGAACTTGGATACCAGGCATCTCTTGAGTACTCTAAGGAAGTTCCTTTTAATAACCCTGCCCACAGAGAGGTTTCTGAGCTACTAAAGGAGACAACCAAATTTCTCTGGCTGTATCAAGTTATTACAAGGAACTGAATTCCTCTTATGCAGCCATTTAGAATTGCCTGAGCAGAATGGTACATAGCCTCAGATACCTTCCTTCTAAGCTTAAGCACATATGGCAACCCCAAGCACCAAAAAAAAGAGAGAGGGAAGGAAACTTTAAGCCTGATAAAGGTCTAAAGCAATAGCTGTGGAAATGGGTGCCAGTGATTCCTGAGTTCCAAATCTCGCCTCGCCTACTCACTACTTCTTGCCACTTCCTCTCTCCTCCTGGTTTTGCAGAATTTCAATCACCGAATTATTTGCCACAGCATCCTAAGACCTCATGACAGACATTTCACAGTGACGTATTTTAAAAATCTAAGGCACTGCTCTCTGAATTTCTGCAGACAAGCCTATGTGCTGAAATACCTCCTGTGCTTCCAAAGAGAGGGGGACAAAATGGATTAATAGTGTATGCAATTTAAACTCCATTCCACAAGGCACTTTGTGTACTTTATTTGTGACAGAATTCGGGTAAAACTCTTATCCTTCCTGCCCTTGCTAGTACAAGTACATAGGCCCTCTGTTGCCACCATCTCTGGTCCTTTAGAAGAAGAATATGAACCTAACCTACTATGGTAGTGAAATACTCTAAAATCAACTTAAATGGG